>JAWMRA010000050.1:5037608-5097414 GCA_035584735.1 Pseudotriccus pelzelni | reverse complement strand
AAAAAAAAGAGTAATATGGCAGCAAACCGGAAACGGTGGATGGGGGAAAAAGGCAGCAGCCCCTCCCCTCCCCTCCGTGGTTTTTTTTTTTTAAGGGAGAAGGCTCCGGGCAGCCGGGCTCCGCGGGGCGCGCACGGGCCAAGGGGCCGCCCCCGCCGCCGGCTCTGCCGGCGCGTCCCGGCCCGCGGCGGGGGAACCGCCTGGTCGCGCCGGGGACACGCGTGGGAGCGGCGGCCGCGGTCCCCCGGGCGCCTCACTTCGCGGCTGAGGGGCTGGGGGACTCCCAGCCCAGCCCAGCGCTGCTCGCCCCGCCGGGCTGTCTTGGTGTGTTACCTGGAAGCCGGAGCTGGTGACAGAAAAGTGGTTTTCGGGAGGCTGAAACCCGGCTGGGTTGGGGTTCGCTTTATTAAACAGTTCTAACACACAGCGAGTAGCAGGGGAAATGCTGTTTTGTGAGTTTCTGTACCTCCCCATCCCCAGGAGGGACACCTCGCCTTTCCCAGGGGGCTGCAACCCACGTTCCCCCTTCTCTGAAGTCAGAAAGAGGCAAAACTCCAGCGTTGAGGAAAAGCAAAGATAAACCACGTCCTGGGCCTCCCTGGGAACCCGAGGAACTGTGGGGCTCTTCAGACGCAGCTCGGGCACACAGTGCTATCCGTGCTCCGCTGGGGTATCTGCCCCGCTTTTGGGTTAATACGCCCCCCGGTCTCCCGTGCAGCCTCTGAATGAAGGCAGCGTGGAGCTGTGGGTATCCCCGGGGTGCTCGGCCGGCAGCATCACCCTGTGCGGGGCTGGGAGAGTGCCTGTCCCCTGAGCGCTGCCTGGCCAGGTGGGCTCACGGGGACGGTTCCTGCCGTCCCTCCCCTTGTTCCTCAGCATCTTCCCCTGCCAGCACTAGCAGGCGGTGGGAAGGCAGGGAGCAGTGCCGGGGTACACACGCGGGCTCGGGGCTCAGCCGGGTGTCCCGACGCCCGCACCCGGCCCGTCGGGGCTGCCCGACCAGCTCAGCGGCGCTGGCAGCCCTCCCACCTCCCCCACCGGCGATCCACTAAGGAGTTCCCTGTCACGTTATCCCCCAGGAAGAAATGGGGGGAAGCAGTCAGCTCCTTAAACCCCCATTTGGCCGCTTTATGTGGCACGCTCGGCTGCTGGCCAGCTCCAGTGACCCGGGGGCTGGATTTCCACATCCAGCACCTCCTCCGCCATCCCTGCCCACCCCTCCGACCAACCTTGCAGCCACTCCGCGGAGTTTTCCGAAACCCCCGTTACTCTGAGCAAGACCTGACACTTCAGAAACAATTTGGGAAGTGAACAAGCTTTAGAGAACCGTGCGGTGGAGTTTTTCTTTCTGTTTCCCACTCCTGCCCCCCCCCGTCCCCCGCCTCTTCCTTTTGAGTTATTAAAAAAATATTTCCCATGACACTGGCGAGGGCCAGCGAATCCATGAGTCACCAGGAACAAGGAGTCATGCACGCGCCGATCCATCTCCCGTGGCCAGCACATCGCGAGGGGCCCTTCCCTGGGAGGAGCCGCCGCTGATAAGGTCCCTACAGCCGGGCAGGGCCGACGCTTTCCCTCTCGGCTCCCTCCCAGGGCCGGGCAAGGCCGCCCGGATTCCCCGCACACCCCTGGGATGTGGCTGGGGAGGGGCCAGCACTGCTCGCTCCTTGCCGGAGCATCCGACCGCAGCCCGGTTTGTACCGAGGCTTTTTGGGGGGGTTAATTCTCAGCCCACCCCCTCTTATCCGTCTGGTGTGGGGATGTGTAGGGAGGGATTCCTCAGCCTCACGTCCGATGTGGGATGGAGGAAGGAAGCGGGCGGTGCGGGGCAGTCCCAGGTGCAGCTCTGCTCACCCCCACGGACACGCCACAGGGAAAAGAGGGGGCACGCCGATGCCTGGGGAACCCCACACCTTCTCCCTGCTGTGCTGCACAGGGACACAGGGACACTCCCCTTCCCTCCCTGTCCCAGGGTGCTCGGAGCTCTGCCAGCGGGGAGAGCGCTCCAGGGCAGCAGGGACCTGGCCCCAGCCCCAGGGTGAGCTGGTGAGGATGACTCAGCCTCTACTGGATCCAGACCCAAATCTAAGATGCAATTATGACTTATAAATATTTGTATTTTGTTTTTCTCTTTTGCAATCAGCTCCTTTTCTCCAGGCTGTCCTGCAGTCGGAGTTTCCCTCTCTGGTGGTGCTGGCCCCTGGCTGGAAGGCAAACACCAGGTCCACGACAGAATCCCTTCTTCTAAGATGAAGATGCCAATGTGCAAATCTAAAATCACAAACAGACACTCTCCAACCCCAGACTCTTATCTTTTGGGCTCGGATTCAGGAATGTGCCCTCACAGGACTGACACTAAACATGCAGTGCTGATGATAATGCGATTTAGGACCGATTAAGCAACTCAGCACACCTCAACCCACCCCTGGCTCAGCCAGGAGGTCCTGAGCCTGATGGACACCCCCCAGCCTCCCTCACTCCAAGTGTTTGTCTTTAGACAGTCTAATGCACAATTACTGTTTTTGAAACCCAATCAGGGATTTCAGTCTCTTGTCCGAAACTTATTTTCTTGATATGATTCTTCACTTTTAAATAGCACCAATAAAACCTGCCCTGGGGAGAGGAAGGGGGTTACAGAAGCTGAAAACCAGGTACTTTCAACTTGCAAAAAAGTAGCACTGAGTGTTTCGGTGGCTTGGTTATTACAGGACGTTTTGAAATTATATTTTAACAAGAGATGAAGACATGCTCAGGTATTTCTGTGTTTTCTTGCTGACCTTTACGCAAGTTTCATCAGGAACAAGAAGAATGAGAGTTACTGTGGGCAGACTCTGTCACGCTCATGAGTAAGTGCGTACGTGGCTCCTTCCCCCTCCAGGTGTGCAGATCTAACTGCTCCTTGGGGCTCCTGAAACCCTCCTGCGAGGTAAGAGGGTGCTTGTTGGGTCCAGCGTTTGATCGGAGCCCTGACCTCTCCAAAGTAACTGTGGATTTACAACAAAACATCTATTCATCTCCAGCCAGATTTATTTTTAAGCATCCCCTTGGCACGCGTGAATAAGTTTTGTCTGTTGGATTCTGTTCCTGAGGCTGCACTTTGTTCACTGCAAATTCCAAATATAGCTGCAGGAGTTATTACTATTAATAATATAATGGTTGTGTTTGAGATGCTGGACAGACAGAGAGGCAACCATGGCTCTTGCCCTGAGATTTTACGATCGTTGAGCTTTACAGCCCTGTAAATAGTGAGTGTGTGATGGGAGATGATCAGCACCACCAGCCCCAACAGGGAAGCTGCAGTTACAAGCTCAGGAGCTGATTCACTAAGAGGGATTGACCATAATAACCCCTGTAGTACAAGCCATTTGGCAATATTTCATGGTAGAAATGTTAATTCTGGCTATTCTCTCCCACACTGAGCATCGGAGTTACAGGAGCTGAGTAGTGATGGCCAGTGTATCAGAGGTTGTAGGATAAAAAGGGGTGGCTGAGAAGTCAGCAGGAGGACTCAGGACCTCAGTGTCCCTCAGTGTGGTGACAATCTGCTGTGCAAAAGGGGCCCTTAAACCCAGCCAGGAAGTGTCACTGCAAAATTTCCCGGGGGAAAGGACTGTGGGGAAACCACTGACTCGGTGACATGCAAATATTTAATAAGGAGGCACAGAGTTCAACAGCTGTGGGCTGAAATTATCTGCATGTTCAATAAAGGCTCAACATTTCCTGTCAGGTTTCTGACTGATAAAATATGTTTCTATACAACCTGAATTAGGTATCCTGGAATAGCTCATCTGGGCAAAAATCTGACACTTTCTGTTTCTTGCCTCAGCAGAAAGGCCACACACATGATGTAGCATCTCTCAGCATGGAAATTCTGCTTTTAGGACACTCTTAGTATCAAAATAGCAGTTCAGAAAAGCCCGGGGAAACTCATCCAGATGAGATTTATAGCCCTGGTTCCAGCTTGATTGGGTAGCAGAGCCGTGGAGGGATGGCTGGCTAGTGCAGAGCTCTGGTAGCCACATCCAGACCCTGCCCCGGGGCTGTGACGTTCCCTCCCTGTCGGTACCCGCTGCTCCCTGGCTCGCCCACAGCCTGAGCAAGCGGGGCTGGAGCAGACACGAGGGTGTTTCCCCTTAATCATCCAGTCTTGGTCCTTTGAGCAAGGGATGGGCCGACGAGGCGAAAGTCTGGGTCTGAAAAACTCAAACCATGTGATGCCAGGATCCGTGCTCAGTTTAAAGCCAGTTGAATGGGGGAGACTGGAGCAGAAATGGTTGCAGCTTCTCCCCTTCTCTCAAAATCTCTCCTCCTGGGATTCCCTTCACCACACAGGCCTGACACTGAGGGACATCTGCTTCAGCCACCAAAGGAGCCACTGCAGCATCACAAGTAGCTTCTCCGTGGGGACCAGAGCCATGAGGACCCTCTCAGACCCCAGAAGCTGCGGTCCAGCCCTTCGGCTCCAGCGGCACACGGCAGCGGGAAAGAGCTGCCCTCGGGGAGCCACAGGGATGTGACCCACAAGCCCCATGCCAACACCACAGCTGCTGCCTGTGCTGCCGGAGCGGAGGCACAAAAACCATCGGGAAGCGTCTGGAGCCGCTTCCCAGAGTGCTGGGAGCAGCTTTGCCCGTGAGAGCTCACCGGTGCCTGTCGTAGTCCAGACTTTGGCTCTTGACAAGGTGAATTTGTAAGCTTGGGATGGCTTTTGCAGAAGCAGCAGCCAAAGGCGAGGCAGCAGGAACAAGCCTCGGAGCCTGGGACACCTGGGTTGTAGCTTGGGCAGGACATGTCTCAGGTCAGTGCTGATGCCTTCCATGGCCCCAGTCCATGGACTGGGACTGGCTGAACTTGACGCTTACAGAGGTGCAGCTCAGAGGCCGAGACAGCCTCTGACAAGGAACACAGAGATGTCCAGAGTGCAGGTTTCACAAAAAAGGAATGCTGTGTAAGTAGGACTTCCAGTAAAGCACAGTGCTAGGGACAGAGCTCCTTGCCTGGAGCTGGAGACAGGAAGAAGTGAGAGCCCTTCAAGCCCTCCACCCACAGCATCTCCCATTTGGACACCGAGCTCTTCACATGCAGTAAGTGACATCAGCCAGGCAACAGACGTTTTTAAAAAGCAGATCGACGTGGCCCAAAGCAGGTTTACCTTGTACCCACCAGCCAGAAAGGCTGGACTGAAGCCTTGGAGGAACCTGTGTCAGCCCCGCTGCTCCAACCACCCTCTCTGCATCGCTGCGATCCGCGGCGGGACTGCGGCGTCCCAGGGCACGGCTGCTCACGCCCCCTCCAAGCAGGGTGCGAGGGGCGTCAAAGCCACACTGGGGCTTCTGGGCCCTAAATGAAACCAGGGAAGCTGGGAGGAGGGAAGTGAGCATTGCGAGAGGTTTGGGATTGCACAAGACAAAAGTGCGCGTGCTGGGAGGAACAGGACGTGAACGGTGGTGCGGAGCACGCAGTCACCACGAGCTCGGGAGCGTGGTGCTGATGGGCTTGGCTCCTCGGGCAGGAAGATGTGCATGGCACAGCTCCCTGGCAGGGAACTGTCCTGCCTCAGCAGTTACATCTGCTGGCTGAAAAATCATCGTGGGTGCTTACGAGGGGACACCTTTCTCCATCCCGGATGCTCCTCCACTTGTTCCTTCTTCCTATCAGTCCGTGTAACAGCAGGTTATACCCACTGTCACAGGCAGGTAAAATCGGGATACAAGGACACAGTAACTGCAGTGGACATGAATCTACAAGGTGGAAGAACACGAGGGGTCATGAGAGTGACTTACGGTGACAGAAAAGTCGCAAATTGGGAAGAATCAACATGAAAAGGGAAAATCAACTGAATTTCAAGGGAGAAGCAGGAAGCCAAGTTCATGGCCCCACAGTTGCCAGCCCCAAACAAGAGACATTTTGAGCAGCTACTGCACACTGGCTCAGGTACCAAAAGCCCGAAAACACCCCCAACAAACGACTGCTCGGAAGCCACAAACTACGAGAGGACAAGAGCTGGACCTTGGACCTGCAGCAATCACCAACTGGAGAAAGAATGCAAACACTGATTACAGCCCATTTCTGTGGCCAGAGAGAAAGGGAATGCTCCCCAAACAAATCATCCCTTCTGGTTGTATGAGGAAGAGAAGGAGGATCAGATCCCTTCGCAGTGTCACAGCCAGCAATCAAGTTAATCATCAAACACTCAACCGTGCTCAGTACTCCAGCACTCTCCATTCATCATCCCATTTTCTCACTGCAGTCAATCTCTCATGCCTCATGAGATTAATAAACAAACAACTAAATCAATACAGCCATCTCAATCCCTGCAGGCCACAGGCTCTGAACAACATAACTCCTGCCTGAAAGAAGTATCCGTGTGGAAGAGATGCTCCCAAGAGAATTCCAGCACCCCAGCTCTCAGCTGTCCAAAAATGAACACACACACACACACAGGGGAATGGTTCAGCAGTGCCCTGGGAAACAGAGATATTGAGCAGGTTCTCCCCTCCTATGGCTTCCTTATCATCTCCTCAAGCATCATCAGATTGCTTGACTCTCCCTAAATCCAGGCACTGAAGGAGTATTTTCATTCTTCATGACAGGCTGGGAAATAATCTGAGCTTATTGACTCGACAAGGGGGCTGCTCTGCAAACATCAATCCCCTGACGGGGCTGATGGCCTCGGGCTCCCCAGTCCTGCGGGCAGGGAACCTCACCAGAATCTCTCTGGAGCAGAGAGAAGCGTGTGTACGAGAATGAAAGTAAATTAGGTCTGAGCAAGATTAACAGGGATTTAATTGAACTATGTGAACTGGAACTCCAGTCACGAGCTGCTTATTAGCCCGTCTCAAGGGGTCGTGCTGCTGGCGCTGGAGGAGCACAAGGATGCATTGTGAGCAAGTGTGAGGGGCACGATGGCCCTCGAGGGGAGCGTGGCCAGAGAGGCTGAGCTGCCCCACCGGGACCAGAAACAAAGCAAGGAACTCTCAACTCCCAGAGCTGAGGCTTGGCCTGCTGAGGGACAGAACTCCTGACACACACTGGCATGGGAAGGCCAGCTCCTGGCTCTGGGTGGCAGAGCAAGGTGTGGCTCTGCTGGCAGGTATCTGGAGCCAGACCTTTGAAAACCTCCCCTTCAATAAAATTGACTTAATGAGGTCTTCAGCTCCCTTTGGGATGTTAATTACAAAACAGCCCAGGGAAAAGTGCTTGGGAATTAAAGGAGTCACCACACTAGTCCTTCTCTCTGTTTTGGTTTTCTGGTGAGAGAATCAACAGATATTCACCAGAGTTTGGCTACCACACGAGTCTCACTGCAGCCAGGAGCCACCAGTCAGCTCCACGCTCCAGCCACGGCAACCTGAGCTCCAGCCACACACCGATGGGCTCCCGAAAATCCCTATTAACAGCCTCCTGAATCCCACTTAACCCCCTGCTTGCACTATTAACAAGTGATGCCTTTATTATGGCTACCTCCGTGGGGGCTCTCGGAGCCAGGATCTCTCACGAGAGGCAAATTGATGCAGTCCCTGCACTGTTTCTGCCCCCTGCCAGGAAGGTGAAGCTGTACTGGGAAACAGTTTGCTGCTTCCAAGTCAAACACAGATACAGATGCACACATGCCTGACAGTATTAACTAACCAATTTCTCACAGATTAAAGGATCTGAAAGGATTTTCCTTAATGGATCATTTTAATGAATAGGTTATTTATGTCCCTGTGTTCCTATAGTCTGGGAGTTTTGGCAGCTTTCACAGTGAAATGTGAGGGAAGCATAACTTTAAAAAGAGATTTCTTTTGAAACACAATTCTGATTACATTTATTATACACTTCAAGAGAAACTAAAATACGTGGGATATTGGTAATCTCTACATACTCTAAGTTCAGTAAACAAGCACATCCAAATAGGTATAAAGCTGTTAGGAACAGACTCTTCCCCCCAACAAAACCAAACCCCAACATCCATGATTTCTACTGAGCAATGAGTGAGCCAGCCTGCAAACAGCTGGATGTAGACACTGATGTAGTAGCTGCTGTTTCAGGTAACAGCCACACAGTGCCCACTGCTAACTGGTTCTGAGCTGTGGAAGTGCTTCTGTATTTTGGATAAGGTGTGTGCAGCTCTTTCAATGACTCCATTAAAGCATTAACCCTCTGCTTTAGGTAACATGCAGAAAGCTGGAGTTTAGATAAAACCATCCTTGTGTATTCAAATGGAAGGAGGGATCTGCAGTACCTACCCAGGGCAGAAGCAAGGATTTTCTTCCTCCTGGAGATCAGAGTGCAGGTCCGTCATGGAAACTCCCAGCAAACACTGTTCTTTGTTATTTGCGTGGGAAATTTTGGTAATATTTCTTTGTACTGAGAACTCAAAGCAACTTCAGAGTGCTTGTGTCTCTTATTCTGTCCTCTTGGTATTGCCTTCGTGTAGCTCAAGAAAAAAAATGCAGAATTTAAAGCAGAACTCCGAGCTGGTGCAACTTGGTCTCAGCATTCTGGTCAAGAGAAGCAGAGAGCCTGGAGCAGGGAAGCAGCGAGAGGTCAGAATCACACCGGTACTGGGATCTATCTGTCCCCCCCACCAAAAGCAAGAGTGAGCAGAGAATGTGGCTCTTCTCAACACTGATGGTTTCTGTAAGTGTGTTGTTCAGCTCCAGTTCAAGAACACACATCTGGGCTCACATGGCATCTGTGACTCGAGGATGGGAGTCTGTGTATGCAAAAAGGATTGCAGACTTGCAGCCCTGCCAGCGAGAACCCTTCCTTCAAAGCCGCTCTGAACCCTGGGTGCGTCTCAGAGAGCAGGTTCTCCTCCCATTGACTCACTCCTGATCAAACAAACCAAGATGTGAGCTGGCATCAGGAAGCTCGAGCTGCCCCACGGAGACTCCGTGGCTACATCACCCTCTATCTCCTTCCAGTCCTGTCTCGCCGTATTCAAATCTGAGACCGGATTGTCCCTGGGCCTGGAGAGCCAGAGCCCGAAGGAACAGTGTCTGTCTCTTACCATTATAGCCATGCTACACAGCCAGCTTGCCACCTCTTGCATCTCAAAACACCACACCTCCCCAGGCGGAGAACCTGTTTACCCTCAGGAAGAATTCAGCCAGAGGAGATGGAGCAGACTGGAGCAGGGAAGGCTGGGAGGGAGTTTGCAAACGCAAGGAACCCCAGCTGTGTTGACACAGGGCCCATGGTCAGGGCTCAGCCAGCTGGCAGGAGGGTTTATCCACAGCACAGCAAGGCAGTGCTGGCTGATGCACCACCAGTGCAATGTTCCCAGACTTCCACCTCAGCAGCTCTTCTCCAAAATGCAGTACCGGCTCTTCCCAAGTTTCCAAGAACAACCCCACTAGCACAGGCATTAAATTCTGCACCTTCCAGAATCAAATTGTTCCCTGATTCTTGTAGTCATTACAATCCCCATCACAGCCCCAATTCCCTGAAATGTCCCTGCTTTCAAAGGTGGGAATAGAAAGGAAGAGTGCACGGGTGGGGAGTAAGACAGAGGTAGCGACGCTGGGGAAATGAAAGCTTTCATCTCCAGTAGTCTGGAATCCAGGGAGTTATTACCTAAAGAATTAAAGAATATGACAAAGACATTATGATTAAGCCATAAAATGCAGCTATGTATTTCAGACTAGATGACAACAAAGATGAATACAAAACTGTGTAGTGTGGTATCCTTGATCCATTTGATCCCTCTGGCTTCAAAAAACATGACACAAACTGGTATCCAAAGCAGCAAACCCATCCTCCACCTTCCACAGGGACTTTGTCACAAATCCCAGCCAGCACGGAGGGCCTCTCTACCCATGAGAACTGACAGAAGTCACTTTAATGGTGACTGACACATTAATCATGTCAAATGAAGTACTGGATATGCGAAGTTCTCTTTGCTTGCAAGAAATCTATGGCGGAATCCCTCCCCTTCCATTCTTGTAAGTTCCTTCTCCCTTGTCCCTGAAAGGTAAAACATGGCAATGCCAGAAAACCATTTAACAGAGTTAGTTAGTTGCCTTTGATGTTGTCTCTGAGGAAGCATGATTACAAGTGATTATTTGGTCTTTTGAGGCTCATCAGTCATGCCTTTATCGTTTCTTTTTGGTTTCCTTCTTGGGTTTCTTGCTTATCTGTGGAGCAGCTGCCTTTGGCTTCTTCACTGTCTCTGAATTCTTAGGCTCAAAACTGTCCGAGTCCTACAAGAATCAATTAAGAAACAGTCAGTAACTTTTTTTTACCTTTGCTGACAGCTTGCTTTTGGGGATTTGAGTATCAGCCAGAGGAAACAAGTGCTGGGTATCTCTGTTGGAACGCATTGATATCAAACTGAGGCCACATTTAATGAGCCTTGAGCAGCACCATCTCTGCTCCTTCTGCATCTGCTTTTTGTTGAGTGTGAGTTTATGCACAGAAAAAGCTCGTTACCAGAGATGACATTAAAAGCTTAAGTGTCTCAAGGCAAGAAGAAAATCAACACTCAATGAAAACTATTTGAATTAGGAAAAGATAATATATCATCATCAGGGTGCATGGAAACATTCAGCAGGTATTTCTGCCAAACACTAATCATTATCATGTGCAAGACAAAAAAATATTCCCTGAAACAGCAGTATGAATATAAAGCTCAGAGCCTTTAAACCAAGCCTAAAATCCATGAGGGAGGGGATTGCAGGCAAATCTTTCTTCACCTGGACTAACAAAATGCTTAGACATGCTGCTTGTTTCCTTCAGGGAAGATGAGAGATAATATTGCAGCCATGGGAAATAAAGTCTAGTTATCTTGTGAAAACACGAGGGAACAGCGCCAGTCTCCTCTGAGGAAGCACACACATGCAGATTGCCTCCTTTCATTAAATGCATTTGAGTATAAATATTGCTTTAGCATCTTGGTTTCTCTCAGCCTGAGTGTGCCAACTGCAAAAGGACACACAAAAAATGGCTGAGCAAGACGTGCTGGTTTCAAGCTTCCAAGCCAGTGCTGCAGCTAATGGAGGGGGAGGCAGCATCTGACAGTATCCTTTTAATCAAAGAGCTTGGTTCAAACGTCTCTCGAGTTCCTGGGCTATTACAGTTCACATCTGTGTGGCTTTCCGAGGAAGGAGACTTGGCCGGCTTTCCAAAGGCTGGGATGGGCGCACGGGGAGCCGGCAGGCTCGGAGAGATGGAGCAACACGCGCCTGTCGCTCCGGGCTGCCGTGTGCTGCTGCCATAAAGGGAACACTGCTGCCTTCTAATGTCCAAACCATGGCAGACTTCAAAGGCCGAGGCCTCCAAGACAGAGAAGCTCCTCTGCATCCCACCCACGCTCAAGCATCATTCCCAGGATCTGGAGGGGTAGCCCCTGGTGTCTATGGCCTTAGAGCCAGTCCTATGGACAGCAGATCAGGAGGACAGTACACACATGGAGAAAATATAAAGTAGAACACGCAAACATCAAGGCATGCTTGCAAAAGGAAGCAGTAAAAGCTCCTTGAGTTTCACTGTTTTAACAGGGAGTTTCCCATTCCAAACCAAAGCTCTCACTCTTTTCAGCTTTCAAAAATGGGGTTAATTGGTGTTTCTCAAAAATTTATTGGGGAAACCATGGACTCTGACAGACAGACCCTGGTGGCTGGAGGGTAACGGTGCAAAGGCTGGACTCAATAATTTTGGAGGTCTTTTCCAACCTGAAGGATTCTAAGACTTGCAATGCCACTGCACTGTGTGTAGCTACCACCAAGTTCATCTCCCTGCCAGGAGCTGCAGGTCCTGCAGCAGGAGGAGCAGGAGGGAGCATGACCCATGTCAGGACAGTGTCACATCACACCTGCAGCCAAAGCTGAAGAAGTTGGGTCATGAACCACATCCCTCACACTGTACTTCACCTTCAGGCATTCCCTTGCCCAGATAGGCTGAAAATTTCCATGTTTCCTCTGCACAGGAGGGAGCAAACGTGGCAATAAAGATAAGCTGAAAACACAACTCCCCACCCTGAGTTGTCACTGAAAACGCACCACATGCCTTTAGACAAAATCTGTACCAGAGCAACAGACTTGCAGCCTGACCACCACTGAAATACCTGTGCCCAGCACTCAGCACTGCCGAGCACACTGAGGTCTTTCCTCAGAAAAGCAGGATGCAGGACATCCCTCAGTCTAGAGGAACCAGAGTCGTGCAGCTCACTCAGCCTTTCACCGCCACCTCCTCCCGTGCTAAGCGCGTCAAAGGACCCTGCGGCACGGCACAGGCTGTCAGCACTGAAAACTGCCTTCCTCACAAACATCACCTGCACCTTCCAAAAATCACATACAAACCAGCACCCAGAGCCACTTCCTGAAAAGCAGACCCTGCCTGGCAATTAATGAGGCAAATCAGTAGCAGGATGACAATACGGGGCTGGGACAAAGCATTCCCATGCAGCCAGGAACAGCACGCACATTTAACACCTTGCCAATGCTTCAGGTTGTTTTTACCACTGATATTCAGAGAGACCCTGGCTCAAGTATTTGTTCCTGGCTTTCCTATCTGGGGGTCAATCAAAAGACAAAAGCTGGAGGTGGGAAAGCTTGAGGGAAGGAAAGAAAGTGGACAATGAAACCGTCACCAATCCCAGGGCAGACCGCTGTGCCTCCATTAGCTACTCAACATTCCCTCCCATCCTGTTTTCTCTGACTCTGCCCATCTCTGTCAATATTAAAGAGCACTGCTTACTGTCTTGTGGGACTTTGACACTGGCAGGATTATGGCCAGCACGCAGATCAGCTGGAAAATGGCTCCAAAGAAGAGGCCGTAGCGTAGCACGTTCTCCATGAACGTGGGCTCAGGGATTTCAGGAGGGGAGAAATCCAACTCTGCAGCCATTGTGAGTGCACCCTTCTCCTCTGCTGCTCTCAGGAAGACTGCAAAGGGGAAAAACAGAGCAATTATTTGCATCAGGCTTTCTGCTACTCACTTTCCATTATCCCAGAATGACAGACTCCCTCATGCAGGTGTTTTGAGGATACTCTTGATCTACAGAACCAATAGCAAAGAGGAAAAGGAAAGCTGCATTTAATTTGGATGTTTGTCTTTTATCACCTGGCTACTAAAATAGTCCCCAAATGCTGGTATTAGTCCCTTTGCAGGTGAGGGGCAGACAAACAAGATAATAACAATATTGATTAAGCAATAAGCTTAACAAGCAAAAACATACTTCTCCCTGAAGTCGATCACGGTGATTATTAATAATTTTCACTTACACTGTCTGTGCGATCTCAGCCTTGTTTTAGATGCTGTACAAACCCAACTACTTAAATAAGCCACAGCAGTAGAGCTGATGAGGACAGAGGAATGAGTTATGTGGATAAATTTAAGCATGGCTTTAGTGGCTGGTTACACTAAGCCCCACATACCTTGCAACAGTCACACAGGTAGTTTGTGGCAGAGTTAAATATTGATCTCCTGAGTCCCAAGTTTCTCAGCCTCCAGACCATCCTTTTTTTCTCCCTTTATCTTTTGCTAATGGAGCTGTCAATTCATTCTATGAATGACTAATGGCTTTCTACAAAAGGGAGAGCTCTCCTGCCAGAACTGCTAGAGTATGCCCCAGGAAGTCCTCAAAGGGAAATCCAATTAGTGTGAGATGCCATCACACTCAGCTGTGATTACTGCCCTCCTGGGTCCCCCTGACCGGTATGATCCCAGTGTGCACTCACTGAGTCAGCACTGCTCACTGATACACTGCACTTCTCTGGGTCACTAAAGCTTGGCTGAGAGACAGAAATGCTGCACACAAGCTCCAGCTGAATCTGCCTCCCAGAAATTATGTCCAAAGCAGGCTCTGCATTTCTCAGGCTGGGAGGAGGTTGCTACAATCTGCAGATGTGACCCAGTCCAGAAAGAGACTCAATTTAAGAGTATAATCAGAGTAAAGTTACAGTTGATAAATTTGAGACTCAATCGACAACTCAGTGCCATTGCATAAGAGGCAAGTATCACCTGAGGACACATTAAAAGCAAGGGTCTATAAATTACAAGAAATAATTATTTTGTTTTAATTCATTTGAAGTACTGAATCAAGAAAGGAAAACATTCCCAGCTGCACAGGCTGGCAGCCACTGGAATAGAAAGACCGTGGAGTCCCTGCTACTGGTGATTCAGAAGAGCAGCTCAGATAAGCACTGGCCTGGGATGGGACGTACGTACACGAAATCCTGCATTTCAACCAGGAAATAAGAATAGGTGACCTCTCATGATCCCTTCCAGGTCTGTACTTCAGCGAAAGAAAATGTTTCAAAGTGTGACTAAAACTCAGTCAGCAAGGGCTGTGCAGGACCTGCACATGAAGGCAGAAACACGCTGCCAGTCCCAACACAGACCCAAAGGCTGCACAACAACGTGAACAAACACCTCAGTACATCTGGCTCATCCCCAACTGCTTCTACCTTTTCAGACACCCCCTCCCCCAGCTCGCAAGGCAGCAGCTCCTAAGCAAGAAATACAGTCACTGGAAACTTCATCCCTGAGCTGCATTTATCTCGTCCTCATTTATCGGGATATCTTTTGTAAACATAATTCTTGCCCATCCCCATCCTCAAACACAGCAGGAAGGGATGTTGATTCATTTCTCACCTGGAGTTTTCTCAGGACAAATGCCTACTGATAATCCTGACTCACACACCTGAAACACAACACACAGAGATAAACCAGAAAAGCAAATCGATACAGTGACAACAAAAATTCCCCATCCTCATTTTCTGCAAGTCTCCCCTCCTCTTCCCTTTCCTCCCTCACCTCCCTTGAGGGAATTAGTAATTCTCTGACAAATCCCAGATGACATGACCAGCACCAAGGGCTCTCACGCAGGCTGGTAGCAGCTGCCACCCCCATTTTAAGCAGTACCCCGTGAAATACTCTTAGAGCAGACCTGACCTCATGTTCCACCTGGTCACAGCAGAGCACCCCACACTTGGACCGTTCACTCTTCTGCCATCACTGGAGCTGAACCAACATTACCAAAATTCCTTCCTGTTTTTAGAAGCTCCTGTGTTTGCCGCAGTGCCCAAAGCTGCACACGCAGGGAGGCTGAACTCCCCTAAACAGGCAGGCCAGAGCTGATCTCTGGGTGCTGGGGCTCAGCACCAGGCACGTGCCTTCTGCACCCAACACAGGACCTGCAAAGGGACTTCCCTTACCCAGAGCATCCCCCCCCGACACTCTGCCTTGTACCTAAGCTAACAGGTCCCTGGATAACCCAAACCTTTCTTCTAGCTGTGCATCCCAGCTGGCACCTTCAAGGCCTGCTTCTACACAAATAATTAGCAATGGCCAAAGCCATGTGAGCAGCTCAAGTAATATGTACGAGCTTCCTCCCGGGGTGGAAATAAAGAGTAACATCCCTGCAGAACACGAAGGCTTCTGTCCCAGGGTGAGGCAAAAAAAGCTCAGGCTGGATTTTTTTACACCGCTCAGCAGGCGTTGGGCTGGAGCCCGAGCAATTCCTACGGGGATCTGCGTGTGCTCCACACCGCTGACACCGCGGCCTAGGAGGCTACCCCAGGAAAGCAGGCTGTGCCAGGATAACCAGGCTGTGCCAGGATAACCAGGATGTCCTGGCCTGGGGGATAGCGGGCCGGGGGCTGTCGGGCCGTGCCCGGGGGCTGCGGGAGGAGCGGCTGTGCAGCCCCAGAGCGGGGACACCCCGGGCGGCTCCTCCTCCCTGCCCAGCACCAGCTCCCCGCGGAGCCGCCCGGCCGGGCCAGCGATGCCCCCGGGTCTCCACCCGCCTCCCGGGGCCGGGGCGATGCCGAGGGACCGCCGATCCCCCCTCCCAGGAGCGCCGGGACCCCCCGGCCGCCCGGCCCGGCCCCGCTCACCGCCCGCTCCGCTCGCCCGGCCCGCAACGCCCCGGAACTGCTCCCGCCCGCCTGGAAGTGCTTCCCGGCCCGTCCCTAGCAACCGTCCCTAGCAACCGTCCCTACTAACCGTCCCTACTAACCGTCCCTACTAACCGTCCCTAGCAACCGTCCCTAGCGACTGTCCATAGCAACCGCCCCAGCAACCATCCCTACTAACCGTCCCTACTAACCGTCCCTAGCAACCGTCCCTAGCAACCGTCCCTAGCGACTGTACCTAGCAACCGTCCCTAGCAACCGTCCCTAATAACCATCCCTAGCAACCGTCCCTAGCGACTGCCCGAGCAGCCACCCCCAGGGCGGCCCGAGGGGCAGCGGGTGCCGCGGGGTCCCAAGAGCCCCGAGCCTGCCCGGCCCGGCTGTGGGTCCCGCGGGACACAGGCCCGGTTCAGCTGGAAAAGCCCTCTGGGATCACCGAGTCCAACCCCGCGGGACACAGGCCCGGTTCAGCTGGAAAAGCCCTCTGGGACCACCGAGTCCAACCCATGACCCAGCCCCACCTCATCAACCAGACCATGGCACCGAGCGCCGCATCCAGTCCTTCCTAAAACACCTCCAGGGACGGTGGCTCCGCCGCCTCCCTGGGCAGCCCATCCCAGTGTCCGATCCCCCTTTCTCTGAAGGAATTCTTCCTAAGGTCCAACCCAAATCTCCCCTGGCGCCTTTACACCTCAGGGATAATGTACTCACCCCCTAAATCCGTGTGAGTGTCTTAATCCCGCCGTCAGTAACGTGGCCTTTCAGTCCTGGCAGTTTCTCTTTATCCACAAAGTTTTCATCTGCTCCCCTGACACGCTCTGGCAGCAACAATTAAGATGTGCTTCTGGCTTTGCTCCTGCCAGGGATTTTATTTATTTTTAATGCCCTGTCCAGTATCCAGCTCTGAACTGGAGATGCCTTGATAAGATGACCTACAAAGGGAAAAATGGCTTGGGCTCTGTTTTCTTGTTTGTGGTATTTAAATAATCTGATTTGTTTTGCCCTTTTTCTAACCCTAAACTATCAGATGTGCCAGGTTGGTTTTGCTGCAGAGCTTTATTATGAAAGAGCCTAAATACTTTAGTGAAAACCTAATCAGTTATTTATCTACTGAGGGAGTAAACTATGGCATTTGTAATAAATGGATTTTCAAAGCTGTTATCAAGCATTTGAATTAAATGGGTATTAATGAAAACAATTTCAAAGGTTTTCCGCACTTGGCAGAAATATTTCATGTTTTTTAGTGCAGAAGACTTTACAGACAACAGGAAAATGCACGTGGTTGTGAGTGGCAGAGGCCAGAGACACTTAGACACAGAAACTCTTCTGGAATAAAAATACTAAGAAAAAAATGTTTCTGAATAACTCTTTCCCTGCCCCTAGTGAGTGGCTGTAGAGGCTAAGGGATAACTCCAGAGCTCAAGAAAGCAGCTGAAATTCTGCCCTTTCAGCTTCCAAACACTATTTAGGATGAAAAAAACACTGCAGAGGGAGAAGCAATTCTTGAAAATGTCAGGAGGGATCCTATCAGCATGGATTAAAGACAGATTAAATTCTTCCCAGTACTACCAGTACACTGAATGGGGTGGTGCTGCTGTCCACACACACCTTCTCACAGTTCAAAGTTTGCAGGCAAAGGGGAAAACACACTGATGGATGGAAACCAGTGCTGTACATTTGATTCCTTTTCTCCTCCCCCCAGCAGAGATGGCACTGCTTACTGCAGGTGGAAACAGGCAGGTGAAATGTGCAGCTCTGACGCAGCTCCTGCCCATTCTGTGCCCCTCTGTGCTGGCCCCGAGGCCGTCAGAGCCTGCACAGCCAGGTCAGGAGTGCCCCGGCCCGGGAGCCACAAGCAGGTGGTGCCATCAGCCCGCTGTGGCTCTGTGCCTTCCAACAGCACCACACTGACCCGCTCCTTGCACCTGACTGTGAAATCATACAAAAGGGAGCTATTTATGAAAAAAAAAAAGGGGAAGATTTTTCCAAAGCCTATGAGATGCGAGTGGGTTTCAAATGTAAAGTTGATTCAACAAGTGGACATGGCAATTTTGTCAGTGCTCAGTTTTAAGTAGAGACAGAGCTCAGGCAAAAAGTCTTTCTCCAAATCCAAATAATCCTTGGCTTTGCAGTCCTTTCTATGTTTCTTCTTTGGTTTGCATTGCAGTATTTCCTGCATGTCTTTGCAGTAAGGCTTCTTCACTACCACTCACTGCAGGTGTGCCAGATCCTTGTGCACCAAGGTCTTGTCATCCTCAGGATGCACATTAGTATTCAGCCAGGACAAAAATTACTAACAATGGCTTTCATTTTTCAGCCCTTACTGGAAACACAGTCTTCTTCATTTCCTCTCCATAAACCACGTTTCACTTTCTTGGTGAACATCTCAGTAACATCTCACTTTAATTCTGTTTTTTACCAGAAGCTTTCCGAGGGGTTGAAGCTGCCTCTCCCTGTTCATTGATTCTGGCTGTAACGTGCTGTGCTTCTAGTGAAGGCTCCTTTCCAAACTGAAATGGGAGTGGTAAGACCAAAGACAAGCTCCTTAATTACTGAGATTCAGTGCTGGCATCTCAGCCCTGTCTGTCTGCCGGGGTTGGAAGAGGAAAGGGATGGTATTTAGAGAGGCAGAAATTCGGAAACTAGTAATTCTGAAGCCTACAACTGAGTGTAACGTGCTGATGCCTGGCTGAAACTCTTGGCAGTTCACTTGGGCAATGCTGAAATGCTCCAGCAGCTCTGCTGGGAAATAAACAGAGCCAGACAGGTACAGGCTCTATAAATGGATCCCACCTGCAGAGCTCATCGGGCCTCCTGACAGATGCACATCTCGCAGGCTGCTGCCATTTGCTCTATTGTACAGTCTCAGGGATAGTTAATGTTTGAAGATTAAATAGGCTTTTCAAGCAGGCTTTTAACACCACGAGACAGTCCTTTCCAACAGCACTTCTTGCACATTTTGAACTTCTGATTTATTTTGTCTGTTTTTAATCTGATCCCTTGCTTCAGACTCATTCGCAGAGTGCAAACTGTGCTCTCATCCAGAGGGACTCCTTCCTTGAGATTATTTTGATAAATGTTTGTACTTGGCTTCCTACCAATTTGAACTCCTAAAGGGAAAATTTTCCCCAGGAAACCTATAGATGTTCAAAGGATGGAGTCTGAAGGATCTGAAGATCCAAATCTTAGCACTTTATCCTTCCAAGGATGAGAAACCAAGATTTTCTAATGGCAAGTCTCACCACACCTGCTGAGTGTAAGTTTTGCATTTTCCTTAGAAGGAACTAGCCACACAGGCTAAATCTTGTTTTTCTTATCTCATTTTTGTTTGCTTGCCTTCACACAATGACTGTGTTTTTGCAAAGAACTTACGAATAAAAGTAATGAAAGTCACTGTACACAGCAGTAATGGACAATGTAATTAAATGAGTGACGACCAATGTACTTGTTCTGTGCCTTAGTTTTGCCACTTGGGATAAGATATTTGAACTAAAATGGGTCCCATCCTACCTCTATGATGGCAAACCCAGGCAAAACCCCGTAACTTTCAGTCTTAAGCAGTTCTGTTGAAATTACCACGATGGCATTTGCAGTAAGTTAGGCAACACCACATCTCTCAAGTGAAAGAGAACGAAAGGAAACAGCTGTGTGGGGCTCTCTCAGGAGTGCTGGAGGCTGGGGAAACTGGGGACAAACAGCTACCATCTGTGCCATTTTGGAAGAGTGCAGAACAACAGCTTTTGAGTGCTGAGAATGTGGGATTTTTTTGCCATTTGATGAGTTGCTTCTGACTGTCATTGGTTTCAAGCTCACAAGGTGAGCAGGACCTTTTCACACGCCGCTCAGCTTATCTGAGGCTGTATGTTGTGCAGCTGGAGTAGACAGGGGTGATTTTTTAAAGCGTGGCATGGAAACGGGGGGAGGTAAAGCTGAGACGAAATCAATACCTGGGAAATTGCTTCAGGATCCTAACTCTGTCCTTTGTCAGTGAAGGATTGGCACTGAAATAAAAGCAACTGGCATGTGCCTTACCCAAGGACCCCAGGGAGGGTTGTTCTGCTTGGATGTGACTCCGAAATCCAGCTGTTCCAGCTGCAGTAGATACCTGTGGCAGCTCTGACCTGGCTGTAGATTCCATCAGGCTTGCACTGAAATAGGCTCGGGTTTAGAGGGCAAAAAGAGAGTTACCCACTGCACACTGCTAATGTGAAGTGATCTGTGGGAGGTGATGAGTGCTCAATACCTCTGGTTTGGGACCCAGTGGATGCTGACAGCACTAGCTGTGGGAGGGAGGGAGGTGGGGAGAAAGCGGGAAAGTTCTAGGCACAAACCAAGAGATACTCTAAAGAGAAAAAGCTGTTCATGTTGCAAAACAAGCTTCTCATCTGTTGTGCCAAATTATTACTGATACTACCCCTCAAATGAAGTTCCCATGGGGAATGCTGTCAAACAGCCAGTATGTTCAGCCTTCGAACACCACTGATAGTCCCAGAGGAGCTCTGGGGATGTAGGGAGCACAGAACTGCAGCCAGATCCCCCCTCCTGCCCATGCAGGGGACACCAGCTCTGCCTGTGTGACACCAGTTCTGTCTGTGTGACACCAGCTCTGCCTGTGTGACACCAGCTCTGCCTGTGTGACTGCCCTACTGAAAAAACAACCGTGAGAGCAGAGAGCTGCTCAAATACACACTGCAACATGGATGGATGCAAAGCTGCCTCCACACAAGTCTGCATCCTATCATAGTCCACAGCATCTTCATCCAGGGATGTTCGGAGCCAGGGCACCCATGGTGGGGCTCATGCTGGGGCTGAGCTGCTGGCAGCAGTGAGGATCACAGATGTTTCTGCTGCAGAAGCAGCTTTGCCAGCCAGAGGGAGAGCTGTGGAGTCCGGTGGAGGAGCTGCACAAATGACCCTTCTGGGTCCTGGGAAGACAGGAAGGTTTTGACTGATGCTGGAACAGGAAATCCCAGGGACAGAAAAGCTGCTCTATTTATGCTCCTTCAGAACTCCCAAGCTGGGTACACCCGACAGAGCCCAGAGGGCTTTCAGAAATTTCTGCTGCCTCCCGCAATTAATCTGAAGTCATAAAGAGAGCTCAGTGTTGTGAGGCTTGCTGTGTCCAGCTGTGCATGACATGAACCCAACCCAGGCAGCACAGAGAAACCCCTGGGATGATGGAGCTTTATACAGCCTTCTCTGAAAGCAGCTTGCTTGAGATATGAACATGGATCACAGCCCTCCTAATCCAAGCTGGGCAGCAGGCAGCCATAAACAAGTCAGTTATAGACTGATTCTCCTTGATCTGAGAGGTACTGCCTGGTATTGTACAGCAGCTCTGTGCAAGGCACGGGACCAGGTGGATGAAGAATTAGCTCAAAATCGCACTATAGGATAATGCCTTGAAATAGCTCTCGACTGGTTTAACGGCACGGTCTGATTCGTCTGTTCAGCCAGTGCAGCACCAAGACAGTGGAAGAAAAATAAGTCATGCTGAAAAATTAGTGCAACCGGCCTCACACACGAGAGAACACGAACAGATTGTTTCTAAAAAGCAAACAAAATCCCTTTCCAGTTCGCAGAGAGCGCGCGCAGCTGTGTGCACCAGGACAGGGATTTTGGAAAACCTGCTCTGTGCAACCCAGAAATCCCCTTCTCCAGTGCCCACCAGTGGATGACACAGATGATATACCTGCCTGATTTGCACAGCAGATCCTCTCTCCATGAACAGCCTGGCACCATTTCCTTTCACAGCTGGAGGAAGGCTGTAGTTTTTGCTTCTCTTCACGTTGTTGTTCTGTTTCTGGATTCCACTACACAGGCCCAGGTCAGATGCTCAATTTGGGGCCAGCTCAAGCTCCTGCTTTGGTCTGCTCAATCTTTTTTTGTGATTTCCCTGGCCTGATCCTGATTAGATACCATGGGGAACGTGAGCCTTTGAGGTACTCAAAGCAGGGGGGAGCCCAAAGGTGTCGGTGCACATGGCCAGGTACAGAGCGACTGTTGTTTAACACTGGAGTTCTGGGCTCATTCCAGCCTTTCCAACTGTGGGGTTACTCTTCCTGAGAGCCCACATCTTGGAAGAGGGATATGGCTTCACTAAGCAGCGAGCCATAATCACAGGGCTGATTTCTCACCTCAGCAAGAAGCAGAGGATCAGTGGTAGAGAGTCAGACCAGCACTGGATGCTTCTGACCCCCTGCGCACACAGGCACCCATGTGCACACCAGATGCTCATCCTTCCTACAATCCCTCTCTGCCCCCAACAGCTGTGATGTGCTCTGGTGCAAGGGGCAGGTGCTGGGCAGCAGGCAGGTATGAATCATCTCACCTGCTGAAACTTCTTCCCAGCATCGAGTCACGAAAGCCCTGAGATGGGAAGGGTCTGGGTCTCCCATCAATTCTGGGCATTGTAAAGTCAGTATGAAAAATATGGCAGGTGAAGCTCATGCTGACACCTCGTTTTTAGCTCCTCTGAACTGTCCCGGTCTTCTTGGCACCAAGGCTCTGTGTTCTTGTTAATGGGGCTTTCATAACCCTTGTTCCAGGAACGAAAACAGCTGCCAGAGCACGCAGCACCCCAGGGAAGCCCCTTGCCTTTTTCCAGAGCACATGAACGGAGCAGGGCTCTCCGGCTGCTCTGTGTGCTTGATGTGAAGCTGTGATGTTTGCGAGGGACTGGAGCATGAACTGCCCCGCTAATGCAGGTGTGAGTAACAAAGGAGAAGGAGGGAAAGGCTGATAATCAAAGAAAAATAGAACAGCAAAAAGATAAACCCTCCTGTTCATGCAGTGTAAGAAAGCATTAATGGTGAACTCACTCATTGTAGAGTAGAAGGAAAAAACCACAAATGCAAAGGGAAAGAGAAGTTTATCTTTCAAAGTGAATTTGTCATTCACTCTGCCAGGTTATTACTGTTTTTATTTGCTCTTCCCTCTTTGAGGGATAAAGAGAAAGTGTGCAAATGACCCTCGATTACGGGCACAACCCTCTCCCTGCACACACACACAGAAAGAGGATGCTAAACACAGCCTTTGAAATTCAGGAGGATAATTGATGCTCTGACGCGTGGAAGCCCACAGGACTCCTGAGGGAGCACGGGTATAAAAAGCAGAGATGCACCTCTCTGGCAGCCAGAGGACAGCTGGGGGGAGATCTGAGAGTGTCCTCCCTGCTCAGCACGAGTCCAGGTCCTGCCTGGGTGGGGGCACAGACTCAGCAGCTCACAGGGGCAGCTCCAGAGGAGAAGCTGGATTTGCAACAGGGGAAGGAACACCTGGGCAGGAGCTGATCTAGGAAGTGCCTGTTTTCTACGGGAACGGTAAGTGGGAGTCTCTCTCTCTGTGTTTAACAAGATAATGCCTATTCAGAAGTTGCAGATAATTAAATGGTGCTGAAATGCAATCAAAGTTGGCACCAGGAATTAGCTTTGCCATGTACAACACCCTTTGTACCATACCAAGTTTTGTACCAAGATGTTTTTGTACCAAGTCATAGAAAGAAACAATAATTGAACTGCAGGATAAATGCAAATCAATAGAATTATACTATAGATGAGCTTTGTAAAAACATGTTAGATGTTTACCAGCTGTAGCACAGTTTTTCTCTTTTGCTATACTGATGTGAGTTCCTTTTACTCTGGCAAATGAACAGTGTTTTACTCACCCAGCAATGAAACTGTGTTTGAGCCAAAGCCAAGCGTGAGGAGAAACACAACCGTGTGTTACAGGTAACGTGAAGCCAAACAAGGAGGCAGAGGGAGGTACTGAAAAGGATTTCTGCTTTTCTACTGTAGCATTCAGAGTATAAAAGTCTCAGCTTTATAAAACAGCAGGCATGGCAAAAGCTTCATTTCATCTACATAGGGGTATTTTTAAGACAGCTCAGGTTAAGGTTTCAGAAGTGGTAAGAGATACCCATCTCTCCAACATCGCTGTCACAAAGCTGCTGTTCCCGCCGCACAGGATGGAACGAAGCTATTATGCTTCATCTGCTGCAATGGCACTAAAAGCTCTTTATCTTAAGGGGAATTTATTTATTAATAATTTTTTCACATGCTGCCAGAATGGAAAGTGAGCCGTCCCTCACCTCAAGAGAATTTTGAAGGTGACAATGTTTTGCAGAGCTGTCAAGCTGCCTCCATGCAGGGTAACACTTCAGTTCCCCTGCTTCTCCTCTGAAAGAGCAGACGCTTCTGGGAAGGGGTGTAGGACTTCCATTTCAGATTTATTCCCGAGGGAAAAAGGGAGACAGACATACCCAAAAAGCTGAATGAGAAGCAGGCTGTAGCTAAGGGAGAGAAGGCAAAGCAAGACAGGGGAAGAAGGACAAAGCCAGAAACAAACAAGTAAAATTGCAAAGAAACTATTAATAGAGAAAGAGAAAAAATACCTCAAAAGTTCTAAAAATTATTCTGGAGAAAACCCCAACATTCAAAAAAGGGAAACTAGAGACAGAAAGAAAGTGCTAATCAGGGCTATATGCCAGGAAGAGCATTTGGGTGAGGTTTGCATTTATACTGGCACTTAACCTCTCAGCTCACATAGTAGCTTCCCTGGTACTGATTAATCTCCTGGTTGGCACTTTCTATAGATGCTGGTGCCACAGTCTCCTGGTATCCCGTGACAGATGCTTTAGATCATTTCCTCTATCTAGAAAGATCTGACTTGGGATTTGTCTTGAAGACACTCAGGGAGAGGCACAGAAACGGCATGCTTTTTCAAGTTCAAATGAAAAAGGAGGCAGCAAATTTGCTCTAAAGGCAGAAGCCCTGCAAGTCTCTCATTTTTCCTCTTCTTTTAAGTATTCCTTGGCTCTCTGAGGGGCCAAAGTGACTCTGTAATAGAACAGGAGTAGGACATGCCATCCACGAGCACAAGAAGCTCTGCAGGAGTCAGGAGCTACTGTGCTGCTCCCAGGGGAACTGATGGGGAAGCTGCAGGTCCCTCGCTGGGAGCACAAGCAGCTGGAAACAGACTGGGCTGAGAATGAGTTTGTGATAAGAAACTTCATTTCTTAGTGTGACACCTTTTCCCATGTCTATGCATGGACATCTGACACTGCCACTAATTCTATTAGTAACTTCCACAGTGTTGAGATTGGACCCACTTGCAAGTCCTTAATGAGTCTCACCCTCTCTATATTGATCTGCTCTGGCTGAGCAATAAAGCAGAGCTCACTGCTGATGTTCTCCATCAGAAAGGCCTCCTCCTCCCTCAGCAAAACCCACTGCTCGGAAAGTTCACTTGGGCAGTCAGAAGCCCAACCAAACCCTTTCCATTTGGAAGCTGCTCCTTTTGCAAGAACGTATTGTTATACCTCTGGAAGGGTATTTTCTCCCTCTTATGGAGATCAAACATCTTTCTGCTCTTTTCTCCAGTAAAGTAAGACAGGGAACAGGGAAACTTGGTATTTTAAAGGTTTCTATCCACATTCTTAAAGAATCTTCTTTTGAGCAAAAGATCAGTCACTTTCTATCAAAACTCAGGAAGAGCAGCATTCACTGAAATGCCTTCCTCGCTTCCAAGGACAAAAGCAGGGCACTCAGCTCCGAGGGTGTGTGACCTCAGGCCACTCTGTCCTCAGTCATTCGCAGCTCCTCAGCCAACCCCAGGGCAGAGGCACCTCGGCCAGGGCTGCACACCGGCTCAGCCCATCCCACCTTCCACCAGAGCTGTGTAGGTGCCTCGAGGGTGGCAGTCCAGCCCTCCACAGGGACAGATTTCGGTCCGGTCCCCTCCCTCATGCACTGGGAAACACCCCGACCACAGACGGAGGCAAATTTCCAGGCCCTTTGTGCCGAAAAGTGAGCAGGGGGACTGAGAACATAAAGGTGGTCCTTGGCCTCCCCTCCTGGCCTGGAGCACCTCCCTGCCCTCAGGCTGCTCTGTGTTTTAGGTGACTCCAAGGGGTGGAAGATGCTGGATAAGGCCACCCTGCTGCTGTTCCTGTATTTAGTTGCATGCTCCATCTCCTCTCCTCTCTACCCAGCTCTCCGGTAAGTGCTGAGTGCTTTATCCACACTGTCACTCCCTGCCTCATCTCTGACCTTGTGCAAAATTAAGGTTGCCAGCACTTCTGAAAGCCAGATAAACTCTAAATGTGTTGCTAAGCCTATTTCTTTGCCCTGTCTTAATTTTTTGGGTACACTGCTAGCCTAGGGGTGGTTTCCAAAGGGACAGGCACCTGATGGAATATTTTAGTCCAAACAGTTGGTTTTAGAATTGGATGATGGGTTTTATAAAGGGAAATCTGGCAATCTCCAGAGCAGGCAGCACCACCAGCTCCACCACTGATTAAAATTGGTGGCTGCAGGGCACCTGCATGGAAGTCAGAACTGTTCTAGTACACGACCTCAACAGCTGCCCATTAATATTTCAAGTATTTCCTTGTCACCTCTTAGAAGTTTTAATATTTCTTTCTACCCCTACAAATCGACAGAAGCACAAAATCGAGCATTGGTTTCTCTAAGGCAGATTTGACTTGTCCCATAGAAAATGCTTTGGCCCTGTGCCAAGGCCATGGCTCCATGATACCACAGTCACTGGAATTTTGCTCAGGGATGCTGGGAGCTCAGCGAGGGGGAAATGTGTTAGAGGCAGCTCTATCAATCACCTTTTCACTGCTGAAAGAGCTTCAGGGCAGCTTCCAGCTGGAGAGAGCGATGGACAATACTTGCGGTAGTGATAAGATGGGATGGCAAGAGGAGAAGGAAAAAAGCAGGAGAACGGGGAATAATGGTCAAGAAGACTGAACCCCAACTGGCAACTGAGCACACCTCACAGCACGCCTGGGGTTTGTCTTGCAGGTACAGTCCAGGGCCAGTTGCTGGCAAGGCCATGAGCTTCCAGCTACAGCACAGCAACCCACTGCAGAGCCAGAACCCCTCGGCAGAGGAACAGGAGGAGGAGGGTTTGTTAGCAGACCCCACTGAGAAAAGGTTTGTACCTCACCTGTCAGCCCTGCCGTTGTAGAGTGCACTGGTAATGACCCCCCCCCAGCGCAGGAGCAGGTCAGTCAGTCCCAACGGCACCACAAAGTGGACAGAGGACTCGTCCTTACAACAGCAGGACCAGTCAAGTGGCTCGTGCTTCCCTTATCTGCGGATCTTCTGGAGTCTGGGTCTAACCACGGGCTAGAGAGCTGCTGGAGGATCCTGTCATCCTGTCCCAGGCACAGTCCTCCCAGGAGATGACAGGGCTGCTGCAGAGCATGGGACTGTCCCAGTCCAGCTCTGCCCTCTCCCAGCCTGTGGTTCTCCTCCTCCTTTCCACTGGTTCTCTGACCTCACCTTTGGTTTGCAGGTACTCCTCACTTGTTTTAGTGTGGACTCGGACTAACAGATATTTTATTTTGCCTGCTGCCTCCATGTCAGGACTGAGCTCCCTCAAATCCCGTTACCCCGCAACACCAGCACAGTCCAACACCAAAAGTGTTAGCTGTGGTTACCTGCCCCTGCAATCAGCACTGTTACACCCAGTGTGTTGTTTCTCACCTGGAGGGTTCACTGCTGGCTCAGAGAGCACATCGTGCTGCCTTTCCCCCCAGGATGCAGCGCCACGCCGACGCCATATTCACCGACAACTACCGCAAATTCCTGGGGCAGATTTCCGCCCGCAAGTTCCTCCAGACCATCATTGGCAAGCGGCTCGGGTAAGCCCAGCATCCTGCTGTCCCAGGGCTGCTGGTTTGTTCATTACACCGGGCAGTTTCCTTCATGCATGTAGCAGCAATAGCTGCCTTCCACCACAAGAGAAACCATCTCTCCTGCTGTTCCATCTCCTGAAGGGCATCCTGCAACCCTACATCTTGCATCTCCCTAATCACAGCTATCATTAAGCAGCCTAATTAATCCTTTCCTCCAAGGCTGTAAGCATCAGATCAGCTGAGAGTTCTACTGTAATATCAACAAGCAATAACATTTGCAAATAATAGTTGCGGTGATTATTCACTGGTAGGAAATAGTTCTCCCTGGCCTGGTTTAAACACAGAAGGCAGCCTCTCCAAGACCTTTGGCTGGATAGCTCACTGACTGCCACTAAGACCAACTGGTCAGATGTGAGCCAGCTCCAATCCATCTTCTAACAGAGGAGCAAATACAGTCACCAGTCCTTACTGCAAGGAAGCAGAACGACTCTAGGCTCAGACCCAGCAGGTTCCCTTGCTGCTCAGCCTGAGCCAAACCTGGAGCAAGGCACAAAAAAGCATCTCTGAAAAAAAGATGTTTCTCATCTCCACCCAACAGAAGCAGTGGGAGCAGCCCAGAAGGGGTGCAGGAGTTCCTGACAAGGCGCCAGTCTGACAGCATCCTGATGGACAGCCACTATCACCACCAGATGGTCCTCAGGGACTTCCTGGGAGCCATCCTGCAGAACCAGAGGTAGGTGGGAACCAGTTCATTATCAGCTCACTGCAGGAACACGACAAGGTCCTTATTGCTGTCTGCACTAAGTATCATTTCAGGTACAGTCAGGGAAAGAATAAAGCTCTTACCTGAGCCCAAGCAGGCTGCAGATAAGGGACAGCCTGTGCTGAGCCAACCCACACCACACACAGTGGTCTTCTCAACCTCATCATGTAGTAAAGCAGCAGTGGGAAAAGAGTTTCTCTCTTGATCCCAATTACACCATCCCTGTCTTCTTCCTTGACAGGCCTCAGGACATCGACAGCAGTCAGTTAGAAGGCTTTCCCAGCACCCTGGCTAAGCTCATGTAAATACTCCTCCCTTTTCCATCTCCCCACGCTCTGGTGAGTAGCATTCCCTGCTCCATCCTGTACATACACACTGCTGTGTGCTCAAGGTTTGCAGGCTCTCCTTCAGGGACACCAGCCCCCACTGCTATCCACGAAAAAAGGTGAATTTCAGGGGAAAAAAGTCCCAATCTATTTTGTCAAGTATCTTCACAAGGGCTGTGAAGCTGCACATGGATGCCTGGGAACAGGCCTGCAGCAACCCAAAGCAGCCTTCTAAGTTTATCTGAGATGGTGTGCCCGAGTGTCTAAGCCAGGCTAAAGGCAGATAAAAACAAAAGAGGGGCTGGGGAAGGGAAGTTCAGAACTCCACATAAATCATGCCTATGGATTCAGCTGGGAGAACACGGCCTTCCAGCATCTCTTGTCGTGCTTGACCTGGTTACTTTTCCACAAATAAGGTCAGTCAGGAAAAGCCTCCAAAGGACGAAAAAACTTCTGTATGTCCTCACAAAGGTTTCTCATAATTCTCTTTTCCTCCTCCTTCTGTCTAGAATAATTCAGAGCTCGTGGACCTGATGTACAGTGAGCCCTTCACAGCAGTGAAGACACTGCCAGATGTGAGCAGCTGGAACCTGATGCATACACTCCTCAGCTGTGATCAAAGGAATGCAGTGCTGATGCACTACTTAATTCCCTTCAGTCTGTCCAATGTAACTCCCCTCTCTAAATACCGCTCCATACCGATCAGAAAAAACCCACCTCCATGGTTTAACCTCAGGCTGCTTTACTCACAGACTGAAACAACCCAAACACTTGTAATCCTGGGGACATTCTATCGACTAATTAAGGCTTTCAAATCCCAAAGTGTAGCAAAATTTCTGCCAAGTCATCATTCTGTTTGAGGGCCTGATTAATAAATATGAGGCCACCAAAAGGCACCTTCAGGCAACTTAGTAAATTGATTACAGCCTCCTCCAAACAGATGCTGATGGCACAACCACACACAGAGCTCGGAGCAGAGCGAGGTGAGACATGAATCCACACGTCTCCCACCCGTCAGAACCACTGCCGCGGGCTGCTGCTGCCTCACTCCCTGACACAGAGCCCTGGCAGCAAACCTGAGCTCTAAAAACCTCAGCTGCGGTTAATGCTCAGCCTCGAGGTGTTCAAACTGAAGCTGCAGCTCTGCGAGAGTTCAAGGAGATCCCTGTGCATCAGATTGGGCTGTCACTACGTCGTAACTCAACGTCCTGTTGAGTGCCATCCCATGGCTCTGAACTCCACTGTGACTAGTTACAACTGTAAATGTTTTCAAAGGGTAGGTTATTAACCCAGCGACGTCACCCCAGTTCTCCTATTGTTTGTGTAATAATTATGTCCTCAGAAATGTAAATAACATCAGGATGGGGTCTGCTTTCCCTCCGCTGGCAGGAAATAAAAGTTGTTCTAAATAAACCTGTGCGACAGCAGGTCAAGATGGCTCTTTTGTTGAGAAGTTAGTTTTTTGATTTTGGGCCCAGGATGGAAAAAGTTTCCCAAAGACAGTGGTCAAGTGCACTGAGGGTGACTCAGAGCTGGGCTAATGAAGGCAGGAGCTCCAGTACCAGTAACACCACCAGGCTAGAAATACAATGACATGCAAAAATGCCTTAAAGCCTCTGAAATCTTTCCTCCTTGCACCCAAACAATTCCCTGATAGTCTGCAGTAGGTACCATCTCATTTTTCCTCAGGTGACCATGCTTTAGGACAGTATGTTTGAAGATTAGTTCATACTTGCACCAAATCTGTACCCGTTACATCCTTCCTGCTCAGGTTTTAAATTCTGTTAGGTGGCCATAAAAGCCATTTGCAAACACTGGATTGGATACTCCCAATAAAATCAAAAAACCCATCAAAAACATTTCAGAAAGTGTTTGTGTGATTAAACAGCTTGGTGAGTGCCAGCAATTTTGAATAAAAGTGACTGCTTTGAAAGTTAAGTTTGCATCAAAATAATGAAACAAATGCTCAAACTTTGGGATATTAAATATAAAACAAGATAATGCAAAACAGAAAATATGGGAGAAATAAAAGGCCAAATTAATAAATTTACTACTGCATACCCAAGGAAGTAGAAAATCAAAAGTAAAGCACACAAGCTTAGAGCAGATACATCATCGAAGCACTCCATGGTTTTTCTCCTGCATCTGTGCTCCCCCTGGATAACGTGCTGGAGCTCTACAGGCACAGGGAAAATCCGGTCCTAGCATGAAGCATCAGAAGAAAGCTACAAAACAAAGCTGCTAAGTGAGCAGTAACAAAATATGAGGCTCCAAAAACTCACCACGGTGAAAAGGAATTCCAGGATAAAACTACTATGAATAGTAGCTTAGTTATTTCTTGCCTAAAACTCCTTTAGTCCCAGAGGACTCGAATGCAGCCCGAGATCTGCTGTTTGAAGGAGTGCAGAAGAGGTCAGAGAAATTCATTAAACCTCTGTGGGTCCAGTGTAATGTTCACACTGAACAAACAGGTAGGAACTGCTACAAAGAGCAGGAACAGTGAGCTAAGTGTGAGTAACCTCGGCGGGGAAGAGACAAAGCGGATTTTATAAAGTGGAGTTGTGTCTCACACACATGAAGCGCTTTGGAGGATTCAGCTCCACACCCTTATCCACATGCTTTCTTGCTGATATAATTTTTCCTGGAAATTCGATCAAGTTCCTTTGCCAAAAGGCCTTTTAAGAAACTGCTCTGACATGGGATGAACAGGAGCGAACAGGGATGCAGGAAAGGGAGTAACTGTTAAGTTTCCAGTGCAGAAGTTGCTCACTGGGAGGAGATTTTGGCCTTTGGTTATTACTGTCAGTGAGGTCCTTCTAAAAAGCCCAGATCTGCTGCCTCAACATGCTCAGCGGTCCTGAAGGGAGTAACTAGTCGGGAGGTTAGAGCTCGAGTAATTCAAATGTGGCCACACGGCAACCAGCACATTCCTGGCTTTTGGTTTCATGGAAGACCAGAGGCAACCACCTCCATCAAGCTCCTGTTTGGAGTGAAACAGTTGCTTCCTGAGGCTGGAAAGAAAGTGAACCCTCTGAAGGGACCCCCAAACCTGCGGGGTCAGACACAGGCACTCCAGCACCACAACGGGCTCTCTCCAAGGGCTCCTCCTGCCTGACCCCCAGGGCCCAGAGCAGCTCAGCACAGCCTGGGGTGGGACAGAACAGCCGTCAGTGGAGAAGGGCAGCCACAGCCCCGCGCAAGGGACAGAGAGGAGCGGGAAGTCCCCCCCAATAAACACATCCCTCGGGGAAAGGGCATGAAAGAACAGGAAGCGTCACACGCAGCAGTGACTCACACACAAAATTACCCACCAGAAAAAGCTCCTTTCGTTCCCCTGCGAGCCCAGCTTCCAATCACCTCTGGCACAGCCAAAACACAACATTCAGGACCGTTCTTTCCTCTTTATTCACAGATCTCTAGGATGAGGAAAGGGTATCTGGGGAAAGGCAGAACTGTATTTTCTTTTTCCTCTTTCTCAAAAGGAAATTCAAATGTCCTGGGAGAAAAAAGGGGGAGGATCCAGGGAAAAAAAGGATTTTCCAGATTCATATGAAAAGCACTCCAGTAGCATGAACACAATGATGAAAATCAAGATATTTAAAAAAGTTTAACTGGCACCCTTTTGACTCAATATATATATAAAAAAAAAATCATCTTCTGCCTTCCTTCTTTTGGTCTTTCAGTTATTTATTCACTTCCGTTCTGAAGGCATTTGCTTTGTTTTTCCACATTTCTTCCATTCTTCTGGTACTACTGTGTCCTGGAAAGAAAAACCCAAAAAATTAACTCTTCCAGGCAACAAAGCCCCTCCTTGCACAGTAAGTGTGTCCCCAGAACCCTCATCTTCTCTCAAAGAAACCTTGTCAGACAAGCTTCCCAAAAGCAGCTTATTGCAGTGACAAAACCAGGGAACGGGGGATGGAAATCACGGAAGATGGAAATGGTCAGAAAAAATGAAGGTTAATTTCTGGTGCAAAAGGGGTGAACAAGCCTTTTAAGTTGCAGAACTGAACAAAAAACCCCAGGCTGAATACAAACCCTGGAGGTACCTCAACTTCTCTTCTACTTCTAACAGGGCCAATCCACCTGCTGGGAATTGTTGGTCTATGTAAACACAAAGATCTTCATGTCCCCAAGAAGATGAAGCAATCTAATTTAGTACAGCACATCCAACTTTTCAGGGTTCTTTTGGCAGACACAAACATAGCTGTGGATGCAGAGCTCTTGAGAGTCCAGCCCTTGGAGCTGGTAACAATACACTCTTAACCCAGCAATGGACAACGTTTGTCACTGCACGTGGCAGCAAAACCTAACTTAAGGTTCGTGGATAATAAGTTATTTGCAAGATCCTAGGGCCACAAAGATGCTCCAAGGGCTGCAGCACCTCTGCTCTGAGGAAAGGCTGGGAGATGGGGGTTGCTCAGCCTGGAAAAGAGAAGGCCCAGGGAATGCCTCAGTGCAGGACCTGAAGGGGGCTTATAAAAAGGAGGGAGAGGGATGTTTTATAGGGGCAGACAGGACTAGGGGCAATGGTTTTAAACTGAAAGAAGGAAGGTTTAGATTAGATCTTTACTCAGGGGGTGGGCAGGCCCTGGCACAGGTTGCCCAGAGAAGCTGTGACTGCCCCATCCCTGGAAGAGTCCAAAGCCAGGCTGGACGGGGCTTGGAGCAACCTGGGCTAGGAGAAGGTGTCCCTGTCCATGGAAGGGGGTGGAACTATATGATCTTTAAGGTTCCTTCCCACCCAAGCCATTCTAGATTCTATGATCTTCCAGGATTACTCACAGCCCTTGGTGGGGGCTGAGACACAGAAAACATGCAAGCTGTGGAGAACACACTGGTAACACACCACTAAAAAGCTGAAAAACACTGGCCCAAAGGAATGGTAAAAAAAAAGCATCCAGGGACCCGAACAGCACCATCAAACACAGTCAGGATGCAAACCCAGCATTTGTCTAGCAGGACAAGTGACAGCCATCTCCAGTTCCTCTCCAGTAACTTGTAGTTTCTTCTGTGCTCAAACACGTCAAAATGCTCCAGGGAAAGAAGAGACATTAACAGGGTGTTTTTCTGAGGGACACGATGCCAACTTCTTCACAGGTGAATTCCATGAAACCATCCTGCACACTCCCTGATCTGCACACAGGTGCTGTCCCCCCAGAGCACACCGTTTGTGTGGCTCAGACTCCCACACTGGTTTTGTTTTGCACCAAAAACCCCTGAGCTCCATTCAGCGCTCTGTGTGTGTGTGCCTGGAGCACTGACCACCATGCGAGAAAAAGTGAATGCCCAGGAGATGCACCAGTGCAGCACGTTGTGCAGTGATTTGTCCCTCACAGGAGCCATCCCAGATGCTCTCCCTCTTCCCCAGAACAAACCAGTGCACGGAACAAGGAACCAAGCCCCCATGCACACACAGTCAGAACTGGGCAGCGTGCAGAACGCCAGCAGTCCTGCCTCCTACACCACTGTGGATAGAGCAATGAAAGGAAAAAGAAAGGGCTTTGTGTTGGTAAATGATAATGGAGACATATCACACAGCTGTATGGAATGGAGGAGACTGGGAGCTGCTGCTGCCTGAGCCATCATGGCCAGTTCAGTCTAATGGGACTGGGTCGTGCTCTCAGCTGAACGAGGTGGTGCTGACCTGGCTTTGCTGCAGAGCTCTCCCCACCCTAAGCAAGGGTGTAATTCAGGCAGAGTGCCTGGCAGCTGAATAACCAGAATACTGTGGATGGGGATAGGCAGTACCAACAGCAGGATGAGAGCAGCCATTTCCATCATGTCCTCCTCCAGCCAACATTACTAGTAATTTATTCATGGGAACGATAATACTGTTTGAATTGGGTTTATTTCACCACCTGAGAGCTGCTTGGTGCCCAGGACAGCACATTTACATGTGCACATATCACCATGCAGATTTCAGACAATTATGGACATCACACAAATGCAGTTTAGTCTCAGAGAACATGTACTGCTAATATGCCAACCCAGCTGCAGCCAAGGACCAAAGGCCAATAAGCGATGCTGGGAGGAAGCAGCTTCAGTTCACATATCTTTTTGTAAAAGGAGTGAGTGATGAGGTGAAATGAAACAGGCAGCATGCCCAGGAAAGGCAAAATCCAAAAAGGCCCTTACTTCCTGAAGAGCTGGTCACTAGCAAACCCCCTTTTACCGCAGCGTTCTATACTTTGCCAACCTACTGCTCTGCTCTGCAGCGATCCTGCCAAAAGGAGAGAGGGAGAAAGGTTCAGAGGAGACAGGAAGGAGGAAAGCGGCCCTGCTCCAGGAACCAGAGCCAGCGACAGAAACGCAAAAAGCAAAACCAGGCCTTCTGGTAACTTCTGTAACAAGATGGTTTACACAGTCCCCCTCCCTTCCCACGCCCACCAGCTGCCTCCACAGCTTCGCCTCAAAGCACGATCGAGGTAATTGTCGCTGCACCTCAGCCTCCGAGACAGGCAGGCAGCGCCTTAACGAGAAGATGTCTTTTTGAACTTTAAAGTCACGTACAAAGGGTTTAACTTTAGCCTCAGGTAGAAGTTTTACTTTCAAATTCGCCCTTGTAGTTGCAGCTTCGTGTCATTTACAGCGAAAAAGCAAACGGACACCCCCTGCAGTGGTTTGAAGCAGATACCAACCACCTGCATTCATGTGCTAACAGAAGCCCTGGTTAAGCAATGATATTTAGAAATTAGCTTCATTGTATTATTTTCCCCTAAATCTGTATCCTAGGCAATCTGCATTTAATCATGACTTTACCAATACTCTTTTAAAGGAAAAAAGGAAACATTATAAAATGACATAGCGCTGTTGGAAACAAAATCCCAGTAGGAACTGTTATGCTAACAAGATAAATGCGACAGTGGAGAGGGCTGGATATCCAAAGGACCAAAGCTTAGAAATCTGGGAAGACACTATGGAAAGGGTTAATTACATAAATCATCCTCCCTGCTAAAGCCATGCAAGTTGACATGTTTTAAAGACAACAAATCAATACAACCCCCTTTAAAACTATTTTTTTTTTTTACATCTGTTGTCCTGGTTTTAATGGAGTGCAATCAAAAAAGTGAGAACCCAGGGGTATCTATGCAGATAGGTATGCAGGGATAAGATTCCAGTGGCTCAAGAGGGGAAAGTAAGAAAGCACAGGTGTGACGGCAAAGCAGGTCAGTAAGATCTTCAAAACCAAATGCTACATTAGTACTCAAGGGCTAAAGCTTAAGTCTCTCATAGAACTGTGTCTGGCAGAAGTGAAGGAGAGCGGGTGGTGTGTCCTCTAATCAATGCACTGCACTGGGTCAGCAACCTGCTGGCTGCCCAAGCCATGGCAGAGTCATGGGGCACTGCATGGCAGAAGACACAAGTGTCCAGAGTCAGTCCAGTGCCAGTCCAGGGAAGTATCCCTAGTAGCTAGCAGAATTTTTCCTGGGTTTGCTTGTGCAAGTTGCCTGTTGTCTGTTGCTGCATGTGTCTGATAAAGCACCTCCTTCACCTCTCTCTATAATCTCCCTTCAGGTAGAAGAACTCGGCAGTAAGGTACCCCTGCCCTACCTTCCTCCTCTTCAAACTTTGACCACAAGCACAGCTCCTGAAGAGTTGGGCCTCTCCTGCATTTACAGTGCCTTTCATAATCTAACAATATTCTAAGAGCTTGACATATCATGTAGTAATACCAATTTGTCAGTGAAAGTGCCTTGCCAAATGTGGGTTTCTTGATGTCAGAGCGCAGACACTTCCACCCTGTGCTTTCTCCACGTCCTGGCTGCTCCAGCTCGTGCCGTGCGGCCCGTTCTCTGTGCAGGAGCTGTAACTCAGGGACAGCCCCTCACTGCCCTGCTCAGTTCAAGCCCTTGTTCTGGAGACAGGCAGGAAGGTGGCACTGCCCTGCCAGCCACTGACACACGACAGCCCCACCAGCTCCTCCCCACTGGTGCTGGAAGCAGCTCTCTCCTTACCTCTTCACAGCTTTCTGAGCCAGCATTCTGTTGCCTGCCAGGAATGTGATGCCACCCAAAATGGCCAAGTACTTCAGTGTCTGGAACATGTTGAGCTGAGTCCAGTAGACATACATGAGCCCCAACATTGCTAGGGAAAAAAAAAGACAGAGCTCATGGCTGAAGCTGCATTTCAAAGACCAACCATTTGTTATCCTCAGAACAACCACACTGCCAGTCCTAAGCCTTTGGTTTCCATCTCATCTCTCAAGCTCTAAACGGCAGATCTAAAGACTCTACATCATTGCCAGGGAATTAAGGTGTCTGGGCCTCCACGCAAGAAAAAGATGTGATGGACAGCTTGCAACCAACCCTCCTGTGCCAGAATTATGGACATATTCTAGACATTAAGGGCTGTTAAAAAGAGGAGGTTACTCTGGATTTCAATAGGGGATATTAACCTTCACACATCTGTAAGGGTTTACAGCTTTATAAAGCTTCCATGAAACTCATCTGGGCTGAGAAACACAACGACATTTGGGAATCAGAAGATCCAAAGTCGTCCCAGCCTGCTATGTTTTTGAAATTCTACCAAGACAGTAAATAACTGTGTGACCAAGGGCACAATAAAAACTTGGTCCAGCCAAAAAAACCAGAAGTGCTCTCATGGGAAGAGCTTTGAAGCAAAGATGTAACCTTTCATTGCTAACAGAGTCCCGCAGGTTTCAATCCCCACAGAACCTCCCTGCTCTCAGAGGATAAACATGCAATAAAGAAAGTGTGACCTCTGGAAATAAGAAGTTCTATTAAGTACAGATAAATGGTGTGAGAGAGGGGCCCGGATAATGATGGCTGTTATAAGCTGATGGCCAAAACAGGTTTATCACCATATTAACAATCATGAAAAGCAGGAAGGCAGATGGAAACAAGAGAACAAATGTTATGCTGTTATGTCATTATAGTTAATAGACCACAAGCCCATTAACCACAGGCTCTCATCTGTAACTCCCAGGTGAGGAGGTCAAACAAAGCAGAAAGCCTCTGACACTTACCAGCGTGTCCCATGTGAAAAACAATGGTGCTGGGAGCAAAGCTGAAGTTGGAGATGTTGGCACCTATCTTGATCCACTAAAAGGAGAAAAACCCAAAATCTGCGTTACCACAGCCTTGTAAACACAAGCTTTTATTTTAAACTCCACTATCTTTCCAGCCTGTTTGCTTTAAGTCCTTCAATGAATTCTCTGCCTTCAGTATATTCTCTACAGAAGCACTTGTTTACTACTGCAAGAGTAGGAATTTTGCCACAGGCAGCACTGTTGAGCTCCTTTAGTGAAAATCTCTCCTGCGGCTTCCGACTGCCTTAATGCAGTTGCTCAAAGACCCTAAACTGATGAGAAAGTACTGCCCCAAATACAGATTGTCAAAAACCCCCAAAACCTGACATTGCTATTTCTATCCAGCTGAATTAATTTCAATGAAAAAGACCAAAACAAAAAGGTAAGGTTCTCATTTTGGACTCAGACAGAAACCAGCTATAGATACAAGATGCTTGCTCATAAAAACAGTTGTAGTTTTTGGAGTACAGAAGACAAAGGCATGAAGGATGGGAAGCAGGAGCAGCAGCAATAAGATTTTTTATTAAAGTGTCATCGACGTGTATCTTGTGAACTCCAGTGAGACATAACTGCCTGTGTGCCCACTTTCAGTGAGACTAGCTAATGGGAAATTACTCTTGGAATCAGTTTCGTCTTCTAAATAAGGAATAATTTAACTTGCCTCAGTCAGATTTTGTATTGCATTAAGTTCAGAACACTGCCCTAACAATACAGTCAGTAGCAGTGGATTGTTTCAACTACAGACACTCCAATATTATGTCCATAAATGGGAATCAATCTAATAGGATTAAGTAACACAGATTTTGTGACAGATTTATTATGCGTGAGGCAGAATCCTGTGGAAGTTTATCGTTACTTATAACTTTATCTGCCCACTGGTATTCCCCATCCCCAGCTAAAGCACACTGAAGAAACCCATCCACCCAGTTCCACTTGGCAGCAGCGTTTTTCTGTTTTGACTAAAAACTCAAACAACCAAACCAGACCAATACTCTGCACTGACATCTGCTAACTGCAACTGCAGCACTGCTGTGCCAGTCATGATTAACCAGTTTCAGTAAGAGCTGAACTGCCCAGGCTCCTCAGTGGCTCTGGATTGCATGGGAAAAGCTGTTCCTCTGTGACCCAGACACTCACCAGGATGAGCAGCAAAAGCAGCGGGGAAAGAACCAAGGCTGTGAAGGTGTTAGAGACCACCGTGGGAGGTCTCTTCTCAGGCTCCCTGAAGAGGTGCTGCAAGCAAACAAAACCAACTCATGAGTAGGACTATTCCAACAGAGCAGCTTCTCAGCTCCCCAGAGGAGCCCTGGTGCTGTTCCCAGATGCTCCTCTGGAAGAGGAACCATTCCTCTTAAGGCAAAGACTGACTCTTTAGTGTCTGTTCCAGTCTCTGCACATTTGATTTCTTGCACGGTTAATTTTCCTTGCACTCACAGAAGCACTTGTTCACTTGACACCAGCACAGATGGCTGGAAGGAAGCAGAGACCTTTCTGTGGTGCTTACCCAGTCACCTGGTCAGATTCTCATGTTTGAATCTTCTCTGTGACAGGAGTTGCTCTCTCACAGATAGGACACACAGCTTATGCATTCGCACTCCAGAGGACTGCAGCTAAGTTCTTTCCATTAAGCAGTAACTCTGGTGTTCCTTTAATTACTTTACTTAGAAATAAACTATGATGAGAACTAATAACAACGGTAGGACTAGCTGCCCATCTCCACACGTAATTTTGACTGTACCTGGATTTCAGGTTTGGGAACAAAGAGGTTCTTGGACTGAACTGTGGATGGTGCATCCTCTTCTGGGAATGTGATCACAACATCAGCCTGAAATTAAATCATGCAGCTTCATGAACTTTGACCTTAAAGTATTAATAAAACCTATTCCATTACTGTCCGTCTATTTCTTTATTTGCCAGTCTACCACTGATATGATTTTTACAGGCACCTAAGAAAAAGCCATCAGATTTTTTAAGAAGCAGCTTCTCCTAAACAGAGGCAGCAATGCCATTCACCCACAAACAAGAACTGGACTTATTTCCAGCAGAAAGGGAACAGGAAGGTTAAACCTGGAGAACTTGCTGTGAAATTACAATCCAACCCATAAATGTTCTGAAGTTTCTGCTCCACCACATGATGAACTGAAAGTTCATTTCTGTCCCGCTGTGATGGTTACTTCAAAGCTTAAAATGAACCTCAGAGCCCATAAACGGCCAGAAGGATTCTGGTTCACTAGAGGGAACAAAATATTTGAGCATTTTTCTTCCAGATCTGTACCATGCCCTCCTGTTAGTCAAACTGCCAGTAAGCTCAAAACCACATCACCCCAGTTCCAGCTACATACCACATTCCAGAGGATTGGATTTTCCAGAGTGGCATCTCCAATGATCAAGTAAAGAGTGTAGGTACCAGAGGCAGAGTCAAATTCAGTCTTCCTTTCAGAGGTATCCAGTTCAAATTTGTACACGTTCTTGTTATCTGGTTCTGCAACAAACACCACCTCCTGGCCAGTCTTCTGGTTATGAAGTCGGACAAAAGTCTAAAAGGAAAATTGTTCAAGGACCTTTTCAGCCAACCATCTATATTAAAAAAAATCAGAAGTGTGCTTTTACAGTGCAGGCTACCTGCCCTCACTTAGTTGAGTTAAATATGACACAGCACCAGAACCAGATGTTTCATTTAACTGACACACAAACCAAATGAACGGGATCTCTCATCTACTGAGATCAGTGATCTTCACAGACCATGTCAGAAACATAAGGCTTCTCAAAGCCTATCAAATCTTTTCAAGAGCAATTGTCACCCAAGGTGCTTCCTGATGAAACATCCTGGTGTCACAGCAACGATAGAAATTTGTCCTAACCTGGTGAGGGGTGAGTTCAGCTCCGCTGTTCATGTCTATCAGCTGGAAGGATAAAGCAAAATTCTGATGGCTGTCAGCAGTGAAGGAGCCCTTGGCTTTGGCTGGGTAAGCTACCCTAGGAGTTAGAACCAAAGAGGACTCAGGTGAATCTCCAAGAGAAGGTCTGGTGTTGAGAGAAACCCAGGCTCCAGTCTGGAGCCAGAGCTGCCCTTAACGAAACACACCCACTGCTGTCATTTTACCTGGTTGTTTTTGGCGCAATGCTCTGATCCTTATCCACGGTAGAAAGATCTACATTAGTAATCCCAACTTCCGTGGAAACTTTTACTTTCAGCTGCAACAAAACACAACAGACAATTACTCAGAGCACTCTACATACACCAGTTGTGGTGAAGTTCACCACAGATGCTTTAGCCCTTCTGTCCCCCTTCAACAAAGAGGGTCTTACACTAAACCCAAGACTGAGACTAACCTGAACAGAATGATCTATAGCGATTTACCTTCTGGCAAAGCTCCTGCACCAGCTACTAACCCTAAGCCACCCTCTTCCTTCCTGCACAAGCAGCCAGCTCTGCAGACTGCTTCCACCAGCTTCTCAGACATGCTGGAATTAGCTGGCCTTTGGGAAACTGTTTTTAATGAAACAGTCCAACTATCCAGATCCAACTAGTTTTCCTTTTGAACTAGCAGAAACCAGCTATTAAAGATTACATCACGTGTGGTACAGCTTAAACTGCATGTGCATATGTACTCCTGCTTTCCGGACAGCAACTGGAGACGAGTGGTCTCCTGACAGCAACCAGCTCTGCCTCTCTGGGCTCCTAAAGCCCAACAGGTTTCTGCTGATTTTATTACCAGCAGGCCAACGCCAGAGCATTCCTGCAGCCCTGCACTTTGTTCAGCAAGCTTTCCTTCAGTCACAGCATTTATCACTCAGTGCTGGGCAGCCAATAAAGCCCTGCCATTTATCACACTCCTTTTGTTAAGTGCAGCATAAACCCCAGGCAGAGAAGTGATTTCCTGCCGCTCCCCAGCCCCAAACCACAGCCCATCCAGGCATGAGCCTCGGTGGGTTTGCCTGACTTCAACCCTTCTCTCAAACATAAGCAGTTACTGCAGTCTGTAGCTTTTAATTAGCACATTTGTTCTCACAGCTTACAAATGCTCCCCCAGAGAATTAAAAGTTTCACTGCCAAGATATTTTTCATCTTAAACTACAATTTGTTATTACAGGTTTGCTCGTGTGAACCAGCCCCACGCCCTCAGACTGAAAAATAATTCACAGGGAACCTGTGGGAAAAATATGTAAAAACATTAACCAAACTATTCAGGTCAGACTTCAAACACAACCATCTTGGCAGTTCCTTTACAACAAAAAGTGTAATTTAAGAGAGAGGTTACCCCTACAAATGGATCCATTAACATGCAGATGATGCAGGCTAACTTTAGCAAAGCCCTACTTTGCACCAAGTTGGGAGCAATGAAAGACGGACTAATGAAATATTAATTTTTAAAAAGTGATGTGAAGGCAACTCAGAGCAGCTGCACACAGCCCCTCCAACTGCACAGTACACAAACATCTCTCAAATATTTTAATGCCAGGAAATGTCGTCTCTGGCGGAGTAATAACCCACTGGTTTAGCTCATTACTGTCAAAACGATGGTGCATTAAGGACAATTAATGCTAATAACGGCAAGGAAAAAAAAGCAGTTCCCCAGCAGTCCTCCCCCGTAACAATGTGTCTTATTAGCAGCGGTTCTCACAAAGCTGCCAGTGCTAATACGTTCCTGGCCGTGCCTCCGTGTGCCAGCACCAGCTTAAGCTCAACAATCCATCCCCTTCTGACACCCCTGAGTGCCATTACTACTACACTGGCAGCATCAGCTGGATACTCCGAGTAAAGGTCAGCAATCGTAAATAAGTGTCTTCTTCCTCCACTCCAAGCTGAGTATGCTGGGAGACTTGAAAAGCTAATTGTTTCCTTAAATAGGTGATTGAGGGCAAAAATGAACCCTGGGAATAGAACTCACTGGAGAGGAGCATTCTCAGCTGTTGACACTGAGGTGACTGTGTGAACAGTCACTGAGGTCACACTCTGGTCACTGTAACAAGCCTGAGGAAAGGAAAATTGAGCTTTTATATAAAACTGTACTTCAGAAAGATGTGGTCTAACAGCTTTGGCCACCAAAAAGGGGGTAGGTATGCATGAAAAGACGACTTCATTTCCATTTACTTTGGTCACTGCTTTTCCACTACAAAATCTTCAATATATACAGTTCAGAGCTGCCAAAAAAACCTCTCGACTCTTTTCTAGGGCTCTAGAGCTTAAATGAACAGACAACAACAATACTCAGCTTCCACACATCAGGCAATCACCAGACAACTGACAGCCAAGCCTTGAGATTTATGGGCTCAAATCCAGAATGCTCTGAAGAACTAACACTCCTAATAATTTCTGCACAGCTACTCTGGGTTGCCACATGAACACTTCCATTGTTCCCCTTTGTTCGTATGCTCTCAGATCAGCATCTCAGTGATAAGTCAGGTTTGAAATTTACACAAATCCCTTTTGATCATATATTAATCTGGTTATTGGTCATAATCCTGAGTCAAAATCCGAAGTATTACAGAAAAACATGTGATAAAAATCCCATACAACTGGCAACATCCTTCATGGATAAAAAAAGCTGTTTCAGTGAACAGGCACGGAACAAAAATGCCATCAAAGAGCACACCCACCTCCACTTTGTTAGCAATAAATCGCTTATCTCCATCTACACTGATGGAGAAGTCATAATATCCACTTGCAGGTTTCACATTCATGAAGTTCAGCTCAAAGAAATCTCTGTAACAAAAAACCCAAGGTGTTAGGAAGCCCCCAAATATGCAACACTTAGCAGGCAAAACCCCACCATATAAAACTGAGCGCAGCAGGAAGAGAATTCTTCCAAGCTGCTCCAAAGTCAGAAGAACATTGGAATTTCCCACTCCCAATCAAAAGGAAAAGCAACAGAAATTCATCATCACCTATCCAATGTACTCAGTCACCCCTCACCAGCAAAAGACAACCACAGCATTTTGAGTTTTCCATCACACCAACATTTTTCTGGTGGAAGAATACATAAGGAAAACAAGTCCAACACTGATTAATTAACACCTGTTTGCCTTACAAACTGTAAAAACAACCTTATTTTCTTACCCTGACACAACAAATGGTGTCTGTTGAAGGACAGTGGCTTTGCTAGACACAGACTTGGCTTGGTCGAGCTTTACAGAAGCTTGAGTCAGCGGCTGGGACATAACATTGGTCACTTGTAGCTACAAGAGAAAAAGCAGCATTTCTGTGAAACCCACTGTCCCAGGAGGAATGCAGGAACATTCCTCTGTACTACAAACCAGCCCTCCCCTGCCCACCATCCCAGATTCCCTTGTTCTAACATAACAGGGAAAGATGAAGCTGGTAACAGCTGACTGACTCCTCGAGGAGTGTCTGGTAAGCCTTGGGTAAGCAGAGATTCCTAAAAATCGCTGCACGGAAGCACTAAAGAGCTACTGGAACCCGAGTCCTGGAGTTAAAAGGAAAGGCATCACCTTACACACTCAGTCAGCCCAGAGCTACAATACTACAGACTGAGCCAAGATCAGGGCTAAGGACTCACCCTGAGGACGGGCTGATGGTGGGACACAGCCGCAGGCCCCTCGGGGACAACAATGACGGGCAAGTGGAAGCGGTTCTGGGATAAGGAACCTGCAGCACAGGCAACACTGAAGGCCTCTGAGAGTGTTTCAAAGTTTTTCTTGCTAAAAATTGCATTCATCAACTGGATAATTTGATCCTGGAAAAGGAAAAGCAAATCACATATAAGCACCAGGAGCTTACCACAACACTGCAAACTGGCTCAGTGTAATGTTATTAATAAAAACATCACTCATAAAGACTGTTTAATTTTCCATTTGCTTTAAAAATAATTCGAGTTATTCCAGAGGTAGTTAATTTTGGGTTACCTCATATCACGTGTGCATTCTTATTCTTGGCTGGGAGGTCCCAACCACAGTGGCTGTTCACTGTGCTAGAAACTCGCAAAGCCAGAATTTGGGTCCACCTCTCCAAACGACGTGTTTCAGGACAGAAGATGTTGTCCGCTCAACTACCCAGACTGCACGTGGCTGCAGAAAGACACCCCGGCTCCAGGAGCTTTATAACTGTCTTCACACAGAGGAGCAGGACGAGGCCCCATGTCCTGCCTACCTGCCAGGCGGGGAAGGCCACGGAGCAGAGATGCAAAGCATCCCAACGGCGCTGGAAGGAGCCAGTCTAGACCCATGCAGGCTTATCCCCTTAGGCTCAGCAGTGCCCTCAAGCTAAGAGGATTACCCTTAAAGCAGCACCACCAGGAGCACAGAGTCACTCCTGGCTCTGGGATGTGCCAAAGCTAATTTGTTCTCTGCAAAGGAGGATGGGACTCCATCCCCCCAGCTGGTTTTGCAGTCTGACTCAGGAGGGTTAGCGCACCTGTGCCACACTCTGCAGGCTGTGCCTCATTATTCAGCTTCTTCCATCACTCCCTGCCAGTCTGGAAAACAGGGACTGGCTACCTGTACTTTGATCCAAGCAAAGGATTGTGGGCTAAATTCTAATCAGAATGAGAATAATCAAAGGCAATCCCCAATAAAGCAATAGGCACACAACTTAGTGACCTACAAAGAACACTTTTAAATGAAATCCACTGCATCTCAAATTTTCACCCTCCTGCTTGTACTGATGAGCACCAAACAAAATCAAAACTGGAGAAAGCATTCAGACAAATGCTAAAGAAGTCCTGCTCAGTGCAAATCCTGCAGTGTTTTTCGTTTCTGTGGAGGGCATGGCATCGCTCCAGACACGAATCATCAACTGCCACTCTCATTAAAGCTGAGTGAGGGGGAAGGAATGAACTCAGATGTCTTACACTGGCGTCAGTCTCAACCCTGCCACTTCAGCTTGTCCTTTAGGGAGCTGTGACTCTCAATCCAAAGTACACCTAACTCTGTTAGCTTAGTGTGGGAAAAAAATTACCAAGTGGATAGCTTGCAGTAATGATTTCTAGCTTAACCAAACTCAGAAGAAATTTCCAACAGCCTTTCATTTTAGGCAGGTTTTTGCTTTCCTTCTATACATTTGAAAAAGAAAAAAAAAATTCAAACCAAATTCAGCCTGTGAAGCTGGAATTTCCTCCTAGACTCTGTTCCTGAGCACTCCCTATGAGATGTCCCTTTTCTCTGAGTGTGCTCATTATTTTTTCCAGCAGGAATTCTCCCTGGTTACACTGGGCTCTGGCACTAAACAACAGGGACTGGGCAGATGCTTTTTGTGAGCTGGAGCGTGCATGGGAGTAAAAGGCAGGTACAGACCTCCTTCATTGCTGGCTCTGTACCCACGTGGTCTGACAGCTTGTAGGCAGCAGCAACAAACAGGGCAGTAGTCTCAATTCCTTCTTCAAACTGCAGGTAAACTCCACCCAAGTCATCCAGACGAGCAACAAGATCCTGACAGAAAGAGTTATTAAAATTTAAATTGCATTTTAGCAGATCCACAGAAGTTAACTCTGCTGTTAGGCTGTAATCAAGAATTACCTGTATGGGATTACTGATGTATTTTGTAATAGTCATTTAGAAACAGAAAGAAAGAGAAACCTCCAGCCTTTAGTGGATGTAATTACAATTAAATGTCATGACTTTCTATGTTTCAATCCACTGTGAAACAGATGAAAGAATTATCTGCTTGAAAGGAAGGGCCAACCCAAGCCATATCATGCAGCAAGCAATTAGTCAGGTTGGTTTTTAATTCTGTGTTTCACATTAATACATATTTTAGTACTACAGATGTCTGGCAAAGTTCTGAATAATTAGAGAGCACAGTGTGTTCCTACCTCGATCTCCTCAACAATGCTACTCAGATCTGCCTGCTGGGACAGGTAAGATGCTGTCTCCAAAGCCTGGATGGTTCTGAAACAAGAACAAACAAAACCAAGCAAGTGTAGGATTATTCCTTCCTTAAAAGCCAAACATCATTTAAATCAAAGAAACTTCATTTTCTATTCTGAATGAAGTGTAAAACAGCTGTTCCTGCCTTCAGTTGACTCAAGACAATGAATCTAAAGTGGTTTAACATGAACTCAGCATTCGTTACAGAATGTCCCTTTAGCTGCATCAGCACTGCAACAAACTCCTAGATTCAAAGGCAGAGAAGAAACCCAACTTTGATCCCTGCACAGCACAGATCCCAGACTTACTACTGAGGCTTCCAGGAATTCATTTTTTTAGTCCACAAAGCAAATATTAAAGTTTCCCTTTCTTCCCCAGCTTTTAAGGGATGCTTTATTCTCTTGTTTCACAGTAAAATGATGACATTCTTTGGTGACAAATGCCAACATTCCTTCCGCTTACTGGCACATATTTTTCAGCTAACACTACAGGCACCCCATCTACAAACAAAAGGGCTGAGGAAGAGCACTGAGTCTGCTGCAGCCATAAATGACACAGAATCGTGGCTGGGTATAACTCAAAATCAGTTGACAATCTTTCTAAGAGGAAGCTTCTTTGGGATACAATCTCTTTCTTGACCATTCTTCTGGAACTAAAGTGAATATACAAGTTCATTTGCAAAATCACACAGAAAATAGTCACAAAACATTTTTCCCCAAAGGGACAATAATGAACTGGATAAATCTATCAAACGAAAACACAGCACCTACTCTACTACATCTGTGTTACAACCATTAAGCGTTAAAATATTCTTTACTCCAAAATCCAACTGCCTAGAGGATGAATAGTGAATCAATTCTGTCAGAGACTTACGCCAGCACATTTTCTTCTTTGCTAAGACGAGCAGTAAGAGCACTAAGAGCTTCCTGGGATGCTAAAGGAAGGCCAAAGCCACTCAGGGCACCAACAGCATGGAAGATCTGGGTAATGGAGGAATCCTCACTGACGGCTGCAAGCAGCAGCTCCCTGGTCTCATTAGAAATGGTGACCTGAGGAAGAACACAGAGATTGACACTTGAAAAAAACACAGCCTCTCACTGCCGACTCCTTCCTGGAGCAACACACTTGGTGAGTCACTACAAGCTTTCGGGAAAATAAACCCCTTTATCATTCATGACCTTTTAGTGTATTTAATGAAATCCCTAAGTTTTGCTGCCAACTATCAGTAAGTCAGGGTAATCCATAATTCAGACTTATTCTGGTAACATGCTACTGCTTTTCACGTGGCGTCACATCACTGTGTAACAGCTGGTGGGACTGACGACAAATGGGGCTCAGATACCCCCCCAGTTCAGCATCTGTATCCAGCAGTGTTCCACCACGAGGGTTCACATCCAGACGGTCTGTTATCCACCCAAAGAGTCTCTGATTGACACAGGTCCTGAGAATAAAATGTGCTGCCTTTTTCCTTAGCCACCAGTGTTTAACCGAGAAACGTCCCCTCGGAATTACTCTGGACCAAATGCTTGTGCTGGATCCTTACACTTTGCCTTGGGTACACTACGCCCAGTATTTACCTAAGGCACAACAGAGTACAACCCACTAAAAGAGAGCGAAAGTAGAAGCCATGCATAAAACCAGCCCTAGAAAAATACCAAGGCAAGTATTTGCTCATCCCACCGGTCTGCAGAGCTCATGGCTCCACACTCACCTCACAGCCAGACAGGACTCGGATGGACTGGGCAGCATAGAACAGGGATTCAACACTGCTGGAGTCCACGTGAGACTTGATGAATTTGCAGGCAGCCTATGAAATAGAAACAGAAGTTAACTTACAGCAACTTAAACCACTGAGGAGAGACTTAAATGATACCTTAAGACAATTTCACGAACGCTGCTGAGTGTTTTTACACCCCCCAGCTCCTACTCTGCCAAGTGCTGCACAGAAACAAGGGTGGTTCCTGCTAAAAGACGCAATTTTCACACAAACTCTACTGCAACCACAATTCAAAACTAAATGGAATGTAAGTATAAAACCTATCAAAATAAAAAGTCCCACAGGAGATGACCTGCTGGAAAGCAACTCGGTGGAGAAGGACCTGAGGACCCAGCTGGACAAGCAGCTTCCAGGAGCCAGCAGTGTGCCCTGAGGGACAAGGATGCTGGGATGCCTTGGGAAGAACACTGCCAAGCGGGTCAGGGTGGGTGACTGGAATAGGCTGCCCAGAGAGGCTGTGGACTCTCCTCCTCTGGAGACAAAACCCATCTGGACATGATCACACTGTGCACCCTGCTCGAGGTGAAGCTGCTGCAGCAGAGGGGTTGGAGCAGATGATCTCCACAGGTCCCTTCCAACCCCATCCACCTTGTGATATATATTCAAGTGTTACACACAGCTATTATTTTTCTCTGCCTCCACCTTGTAAATAGTCTCACCCCGTGAAGAAGTGTACTGTCCAGAAAAAAGCCTCACAGCTAAACCTCAAGAACAAATAAATAGTTACTGTTTACCTGCAGAAGCAAAGGCCGTGCTATCATGAACTAATAAAAAACCCAACCACAATGACACAAAGGAAAGCAGCACCTCCCAGTGTAGCCCACAGATGACCAGTAATCAGCCACAGCAAGGAGTAAGCCACATCATCTTCAGAAGCCTCAGAGTTTTCTCTTTGCCACTCAAAGAAAAACTAGGACCAAATGGGTCAGAACCCCTGTTCTAATGAATCTACAGGGAAAGAACGAACTTGTATTTTCAGCTCATGTGCACAGGTAAACATGACCACGCACACAAGCAGATGTACTTGTATGAGAAGGTTGTTACAGGGAAAACCTGCAATGTTTAAGCTAGAAATGCACAAGGACATAACACATGTTGATACCACAAGCCTTAGTGGTGTTGACACACAAGGGACCATATATTATATACAGAAACAGCAGGATAATGTGACCTGGCCGAATTCAGTACTTGAACTGAAACAAACTAATGGGAGCTCTGTTTAACAGGACAGCAAGGCAAACATGCCACAGGCAGGGAACTTCTTCACCAGGCACTTAAAGAAATACTGATACAGAGGAGCGAGCCCTGCAGACACCATTTAGAAGGCAAGAAGTGTAGGAGCGCCCATGGCACGTTACTGCCTGGACAAAGGTGCAATTTATCCAAACAGCACAGGTACGAGAGCCGGGAATTACCACTCATTGCTCCGGCCCTTGCTAAGGGCATTTACATTTCCCACACGGTCCTGTGCAAGCAGAGCTCGCCAGACACTCTCGTTACACCTCGCCTTCGCCTGCTGTGCTGCAGCCCCTCAGCCCTGCCAAGCGGCCCCGCCAGGCCCAGCTCCGCTCACCTTCTCGTCCGCCACCCGCACCCCGAGGCTGCCGAGCCCCACGATGGAGTAGTAGGCGGCCCGCACGTCGGCGAAGGGCCGCTCCAGCGCCGCCCGCAGCCGCGCCAGGTCGCCGGCCGTGAGGCGGTGGCTGGGGGCGAGGGCCCGGGCGCCAGCGAGGAGGAGCAGGAGGAGGCTGAGCGCCGCCGTCACACGGAGCCGCGGGCCTGCGGAGAGACAAGCGAGTTAGTCCGAGCCCTCCCCGCGGTACCGGGGCCGCGCCGCCCGCCCCAGCCCAGCCCAGCCCGGCCCGACCCGGCCCGGCCCGGCCCAGCCGCCCGCGCCTCACCCGGCGCCGCCATGATGCCGCCCCTGCCCGCGCCACGGCGCCGCTTCCGCCCCGCTTCCGCCCCGCCCCGGAGCGCACCATCGCTCCGCCGGGGGGGGCAGGACGGACGGCATACTGTACGAGGGGCCCTCAGCCCCACGCGCGCCCGCGGCGAACACCGAGAAACTGTGAAAGAGAGAGGGACGAGCGCGGCGGCGGGGAGCGGGGCCGCGAGGCAACGGGCAGCGGCGGCGGCGGCTCCCCCCCCCGGGCGGCGGGAGTGGTACGGGCGGCCCCTGGCGGGGATGTGGGCTGCGCTGATTGGCCAGGGCGCCTTAAAGGGGCCGCGGCGGGGAGGCGCGCGCGCGCGCTGCTGGGCTCGTGTCGCGACATGACGCGTCGCGACAGGCTACGTTGTGTCATTCCCTGGCGTTTTTTCACACCGTATATACCCGTGCCGAGCCGTGCCGGGCCGTGGCGTGCTGTGTCACAGCGCGTGGCGCTGTGTGTCGCTGTGCCGTGCGATGTCCCGCCGTGCCGTCGTTGCACGCCCTGCCCTGCCCTGCCCTGTCAGACGGGCACTGAGCGCCCCCAGATCTGAGCCCCTCCAGATTTAAACAGGGGTTTGGGTCAAACCTCGCAGTTATTTAGTTGTGACTCCGTAGCTGCAGCTGGACAGTCGTGACTGAGCAGTTGTGCTGCTGTGCTGAGGCAGGAGAGGTTTAGGTTGGATACGAGGAAAACGTTTTTCACCCAGAGGGTGGTCGGGCACTGGAACAGGCTCCCAGCGCTCCCCGAGCCTGTACTTCACAGCGCTCGCAGGCACAGGGTGTGACTCCGGGGGTGGTCCTGTGCGGGGCCAGGAGATGGGCTCCGTGATCCTTGTGGGTCCCTTCCAACTCAGAATATTCTGTGGTTCTATGATCCTAATCTGTTTTAAGGAAAAGAGAAGGCAATCCTGAGAGGAATGGGCTGTATGGCTGAGAGCCACCACGAGTGAAGTCAGCAGAACCGAGCAGTAACTGGGGGAAAGGCAGTGCCAGCAGTGGGAGATCACAACCATCAACTCATCAATCACCTACTGCAAACGGATTTCAGTGATCCCCGCTTTAGAGAAGTCTTATTTTCCATTTGTTCACTTCTCCCCCCTTGTTTTTCCTTAAGTACCAAATAAATGAGACAAAAAAACCCAAGTGTGATGTTAAGCCCCAGCTCTGCTCTGCAACAACCCAGACCTCTGGATTTGCAGAGGAGTAAATAAAATAACGCCACCTATTTATGCCGTGTTGATTACTTCAGGTGACCCTTGGGAACTGCCATGGCCATGACCCCACTATTGGGGTCCCCGAGTTCCTTCAGCAAAGCAACGCACATCAACATGTGTGCAAGCCCCTGGGGATGGGCAGGTGGGCCCCTGGCTCTGTGTCTCCACAGGAGATGGAACCATGGATGACAGACACTGTCTCACTGCCCTCCTGGGAGGCTCCAAAATTTGGGGAAAAGGGCCGTGCTTCCTCCTGCAGAGGGCACTGGGAACTTGTGCTTTTTGCTTTCTGGGAAAGATCCCCTGGAGCTGGTACAGCTCCCACTGACACACCCCTCCTGCTGCCTCTGCTCGCCCTGGGGTTTGGAGCACATGGTGTAACATGGACAGGGCTCTTGGCCTTGCTGGGGGAAAACAAGGAGCCATGGAGCTGCTAAATGTGGAAAAGCCACTGCTGAAAAATCAGGCTGGTCCCTGCTCTGCCCCTGCTTCTCCCTCGGTGCTGGAGTGGCTCCTCTTTGGGTGACACTGAGGTGTGGTGGGGAAGGTTCCCTGGTGGTTTATAAGCCCCAGCCAAGATGTGCTGCCCACAGGCTGATTTCCACAGGGCCAAACCACCAATCTCACCTAAATCCACCAGTTATTGAGCCTGAAGGTGTTTGATCACCTCAGCTCAGGAGATGCTCACGGCACAGATGGGTACCCGTGGCACCCATCCATCATGGATGGGCACGATGGGGGAGGATACAGGCACCCATCTGTGCTCTGAGCATCTCCCATGCTGAGGATGCTCCTTGCACTGGGTTGCTCCTCTGCCATTCTCCCTGGGAGACGTAACTTCCCTAAAGTGTGCTGCAAAATCCTGGCACTGAAGCTTTCCCGGGGGAAGGAAAAAAATGTCCTGCATCAGAGTGACTAACTTTGCTGTTTTGTCTGAGAAAGGGCTTTTGCTTTGCCAGGTTGGGTTTGCATCATGTCACATTTTGCAGTAATAACCAAATGACACATTTTGGCCAGCTATGATGGCATTTCCCATTCCACTGCCCTTCCTGGAGAGAAACCAGGCTGAGGGGAAGATGCTTTGCCCGCAACTGGAGCAAAGCCAAACACAAATGAACTTAAAATCCTTTGTGAAATGGCATTTCTCTTCTGTTGAAGCCATCAGATGAGTCTTTGACCTTGCCCTTGCCCTACTCTAGTCCATGGCAGGAGATGCCCACACAATCCCTGGGGATGCTGGGACCCCCCCACTGCCCCGGGGGAAGGTTCCTCAGGGACCACAGGGAGTCTTGCTGGCTCCAGTGCCTTCTTCCAGGGCTGAAACACCCCATGTGCACCAGCCCAGCCTCAAGAGGAGGCTGGAGACCCACAGCTGAGCTCTTCTGCTGTGACAGATGGAAACGGGAAGGCTTTTTTTTTTTTTTTTGAGACAAGAGAGAAAAAGCTAAAGGCCACTTGTGCAATTAAGTGCCTTAAATGTGGATTTTATTTCAATGTAATGGGATGGTTATTGCGTATAAGAGAAGAGCCAGATGGTTGTTAAAACCGCATTTACTAAGTTCTAATAACTGTGCACTTGAGTTGCAGCCCATCAAGAGCTGCAATCCCTCATTGTAAAATACCTTGGGAGTGTCGCCTGGGGCAGAGCCTCTGGCTGGTCCTTGTTGAGACCTTTGGACAGCAGCACTCTGGGCAGGATTTGGCCTCGGGGCACAACTCTCCAACCACAGGGTGCTTTGCCTGGTTCTATCTGAGCCTCAGCCTTGGTCAGCGACGGTGACAAGGACAGAGAGGGGTGAGGAGAGGCGGAATATCTCTGCCAGCTTGGGGAGAAGGGCCAGGGCCCCTCCGTGGTGTGCAGGCAGTGGAAGGTCTCTGAATGCCCGGGGCAGAGCTCTCCTCTGCTGTCCCACTTGGTGCCAGTGGACGTGGCAGAGGAAAGGGGGGAGGATGGAGGGAAGGGAATGGAGGGCAGAGGATGGAGAATAGTGAGTGGAAAGTGGAGGGTAGAAGATGGAGGACGAAAGGTGAAGGATGGAGGGTGGATGGTGGAGGAAAACTCTGGGAAGAAGCTGGGGTGTGGCTCCTCCTTCTTCCCCTGCGGGAACTTTGCTTAAACTCCAGAGCAGGAATGGGGTGAATTCACTGCAGGTCCCGTCCTTCACTGCCTCCCCACACCTGGTGCATGCAATGCACAGGATCCAAGCAGCTCCATCCCTGCCTTGGCTCCAAGGAGGGCCATGCACAGCGCCAGCCCCTGCAGCACCTCTGGGCTGGATCTGGCCCCTGTGTGCTCAAGGGGAGCCCAGGACAAGCAGGGGAGGGAGCCCCCAGACCTGTGGGCTGTGTTGTGGCACCCCTCCCCCTGACTGCCTGCCAGCAGCACAGCCAGCCTTCCTTCTTTGGTAAAGGCTCCAACAATTCCCTTTTTAGGCTTAATACCACCAGTCCTGGGAAGGAACGGGAGTGTGATCCCCAGCCCGGCTCTGGGTGGAGGGGCTGCCTGCAGGGACACAGCCCCTGCTCCAAGTGCCTGCAAAGAGCTTTCCAAGACAGCCCTTCTTCCAGGCTCTCCCTGCCTGGCAGCTCCAGCCCCACTGCAGAGGCACCTCTGGTCCCTGCTCCACGGGAGCTCAGCTTCCCAACGTGCATTCCCAGGAACACACCTCACCCCGGCCAGCGAGAAGGTATCACTGTGCTGGCAGGGGCCTGCTTTCCTTATTATTTCTCCTGGAAAGCTCTCCCTGATGAATCCCAGCTGGGAGACTTTTTTTTCTTTTTTTTTAGGTCTTATTAAATTGTTGATATTCATTTCTCTGCAGAGCCGTTTGTTCTCCCCTCCCCATCCCACCCTGTGCCCCACCAGCCACCCTGGCAGGAGGGGTGCCCAAACCCAAACCTGATTCACACCCCTGGGTTTCCCATTCCTTTGGAGCACTGCCTGCTGTGGGGCTCTCCCAGTTAGCCCAGTCCCTCTAGGGACAGAGAGCTGGCAGGACTGGGGCTGGCAGTGCCTCCAGCATCCCACATCACCCTGACAGCATTCCCAGGGCACAGTCCCCACATGAGCCCCGGCAGCAGCACCTCCTCTTAGCAGAGGGATGTACCAACACCCCCCACTCTGTGCAATCCCAACAGCACAACCCACCCCCTGGCACTGCCCAGCCCTGGGCAGGGGGATAGATGGGAGCAGGATGGGAACTCATGAAAGTCTTCAACAGATGGGTTTGTTTGCATTGTTCCCATTGCACATGCTGAAGCTCTCCTGTTTTTGTGGGATGATGTCAGATCTGGGCTCCTTGGCCAGATTCCCTCTGCTGCAGGGAGGGAGATGGAATGAAGGAGGTGGGAGTGGCAGCAGAAGCTGTTGGGAAAGGGAGGCACCCATCCAGGACACCCAGTGAGGTCATACCCCTCCCTCTCCACTGCATGAGATAAAGTAGACAGGTGAAATGTTACCACTTGACCTGTTGCTTTTCCTGGATCACTTTGGCTCCATGTCTGAAAATCCCTCCCAGTTCTCAGGGCTCACCTCTCTGGGCTCTGGAGGCATTCCCACTCATGGGGCTGGGGGACAAGGTGGCCCTGCCCCACCTGGCCCCTGGGAAGGGGAGAATCATCTCTCTCACACCCCCCTCGTGGGCCTGGCCCCATGCAGAGGTGGCTGCTGAGCCCTTGACAGCTTGTTTGGATACAAAGCAGGGGAAAGGGAACGGCCAGTTCTGCCTGTGTGAGCCCAGGGAAGAAAAGCAAAAAGCTGGCCCCAAAAATCAGCACCTCCAGCTTGGCCGCCCCAAGGAAGCCTCCCCCACAGGCAGCCCCCAGCAGCTGCCTGGGGATGTATCCCACCTCCCAGGCCTGGAGATGTTTCCCATGTGTTTGGTACAAGGAACCTCACACAGCTCCCGGTATTCCCTCCTTTGGGGATGTACAATCAGCCCAAAGTTGTGCCTGCCCCTGATGCGGGAAAGATTTGCCCATCTTCCCCCCAACTTGCCCTGGGAACAGCAGCTGGGGAAGTTTATGGGCGCTGTTGGAAACTCATCCCAGCAAACTGCTCCCCAGACAGGCTGGAAATCAGGGAAGGTGGACTGTGATGGTTCAGCACAGGCTCCAAAGTGACGTTGTGTCCCTGGGGGATATTTGAGCTTGGGGTCCTCTCTCTGTGGTAGATGAGAATAAAGTGATCCCCACTCCTTGCACAGCCTCCTGCAATGGGTGGGCAGGTCCTTCCAGTGTCCTCCTGATGGTCCCAGAGTAGGGACACAGGCAAGTCACTGGCAGAGCTTTGTTAGTGAGGCAGAAGTAGCAGCCAGCCAGGGAAAGGATGGGATGCTTTGCTCCCAGGGCTGAATGCCTGGAGAAAACCCTTCCCTTGGCTTTGGCAGCATGTGAGTGTGGGCAGAGGGTGTTGATGGGCATGGGGGGAACCCACCACAAAACCCCTGCATGTGTTAGAAATCCCAGCTCTGTTGATAATATTTCCCTTCTGCTCCAGCTTTCCTCAAGTCCCTAAATAAGAAAAAAGGCCCCAGGGAGCACTCAGAGAAACTGTTAAAAATAATTTAAAATAAATCAGAACAAATTAACACAGAGATATTGAAGAAATACACCCCAGCTTCACAATTCCCAGCCTCCAGTGCTGCCTGTAGAGGCCAACGCTGCTGGTATGGCAGCTGGGGCTGTGGCATGGAGCTCCAAATGTTTCTGGGCCCTATTGGGAACAGTCACCCAGAGGTTTCCTCCTCTCCTGGCTGGATCTGGCTCTCTCTGACCCCCACCTGCCTGCAGGCAGGGAAGCAACAGGGATTTCTTTGCACCAGGCTCATGCAAGGATAGCATTGAACTTCCCAAAAAGACCTTAGGAGCGGGGTCCTGCGGAAGGAGGTGGATATTCTGGGGCTGGAGCAGCAGCGGGTCTGTAAGTCAGCGTGGCTGCTCCCGGTTCCACCAGCCCGGCTTGGCCCTGGCTGGGATGGAGCTGGCTATCCCGGGGGACGCGCTGCTCCTGCCCCGCAGCCGGCAGGAAGAAACCGGTTCCCGACTCTTTTAGCAACTGCAAGTATCAGGTTCAGTTTCCTTTGATTCCCGATGTTTGGTTTGCTCTCCTGCTCCATAAATATTCAACCGCCAGATGCTTGAAAAAGCGCCCGCGGATCCCCCCGCGCCGGTGGGAGCGGCGCCCGCGGTCCATGGCCCCATCCTGCCGGGATCCATCCCCGCGGCCAACGCACGGGCCAGGGCCGACAGCTCGTAAACAAGAGCGGTGCCGAAACGCGCTCCCCCAGAGCCGGGTACCAGGGATGCACAACTGCTTGGCGGGGTGGAGGCCGAGAGCTGGATGCCCTGAAGCACGGGGAGGGCTCTGGAGGGACGTTCCCGGAGAGCAATGGGGCTGCAGCCGCTCCCCGCGCACCCGGGTTTTGCGGGCACTTGCTTCCCCAGGCGCACTGCCTGCTCCCCCTCAGCCTGAGGGGTACCCCGGAGCCCGGGGATGATGGGTGAGAGGCATTTACCCCATGCCCACTGGACCCGTCGCCGGCTGGGGAACACACCCCTGCACCACCAGCACCAAATCTGCAAAGCTCCAACGTGCTGGGCACCCCCGCTGATGGCTTAGCCAGGGTTAGAAGGAGCATGGTGAGAGAAAAAAATGGAGGGAAAAAGTGAAACCCCAAACCCTTGCAGTAGAAAGAGCTCCCTTTTCATCAGGGCAGTGGCACCAGGGGAGGGTGGCAGCTTAAGGCTAAGGGGCAGCAGGAGGGTACAGGGCTGGGGAGAGGGGAGCACATCAGCCCTGCAGCCCCCCTAAACTCCCCCCGTGCCTGTGCAATCCTACAAACCCCAGCTCCTGCTTAGCATTCCCCTTCCATGCCAAAATCACTCCAGAGCATGTCAGCATGCTGTCATGTAAGGAATCTCATTTTGGAGAGGCTTTTTCTCTCTTTCTCTCTGCCTTCGATACAAACCAGACCCAGCTCCACTTTATTGGGTGTGAGGGCAGGGCTGCCGCATCCGGCCGCGCTCCGCTCCCTCCCCGCAGCGATCCCGAGCGGAGCAGGAGGACTTGTGCTCTTTGTCTGGGGTACTTTTTGCCTGCAGGGACCATGGACACGGACATGCTTGTGTGCAGGACCCCCTCGCTGTGCTGGAGAAGCCCTGCATGGAAACCACGGGAGAAGGAGCCAAACTGCTCCGTGAGGTGACTCCATGGGGGAGTAGGGAATCATTATTCTGAGGACAGACACCCCATTTCCAGAAGAGCACTGCTCTCCACAAAGCCCCAGGAGATACTTACCCCCTCCTCTTCTAACCCTCGTCACCCCAAAGCCCTCAGCCAGGCCACAGTACCCTCACATTCCTTCCCGTCTTATTCCAGGTGACTGCACAGACCCCCAGAGCTCCTTACCTGCCTGACCCCAGGGCTCAGCTCCCATGCTCTGGGGATGGATAGTGATGGACAAGTCCTGGCCTGGATTGTCCATGCCCCTCTCAGCCCCCCCAGCAAAACAGGGATTTCTCTTCTCCGAATAACTCCCTGTGTTTCTGGATGCCTGGGGAGGCACGGAGCAGCCCCCCTCGGCCCCACGCGCAGAGCAGTGGCGATCAGCAAGGCGATTAATTGGTTTGGTAATTAATTGTATTTACAGGCATACAGGTAATTTCACTGTTGTTTTCCTGATTTTAGCTCTGCTCCCTGCCCAGGGCTGGCTGCCACCAGTGCCATTTGCTGAGCCCAGGGCTCCCAGATTAGCCCTGCACCACTGTGCCAAGGTGGAAAATCCCCAGGTGGTGCCAGTGGCTCAAACCCAGGGAAGGGGATCCCAGGCTTTTGATGCCAGAGATTTTCCCAGGTGCTTTTTGACATTCCCCAGCACCGCCACCTCCTCCTGTGCTCTGCAGGCAATGTCAACACACCTTGCCCTATCCCACCACTGCCTCTAGGTCAGCAGGCTCTAGCCCCCCACCCAGATTATTAGGCTGAGTGAGCTTGGTGGAATGGAAAGTATTTGGGACATCTAGTGGATCAGGGAATGGGAAGTCAGAGCATCTCCCCAGTCCCTGCACCACCGCAGCCTTCAATGGGCCAGGCAAGGCAGGGATTTACCAGGTCTGATCCATGCAGACATCAGGAAATGTATTTTCCTAGGGGGGTTTCCTGATCTGCTGTTATTCCTTCATTCCTTACCTCCTGCTTCTCCCACTGCCGCATCCATCCAGGTGCTGGGAGCCCCACAGCCAGGCACAGCCTGCCTTGCACACCTGATGCCATCCTTCGTTTCCAAGATGCGTGGCCTGCGAAGCAAGAACAATCCGCTTAGGTCAGGGAAGGATGAAAACCCCTCTGTTCACCTCAGTCCTATGGAGGGGGTTTTGGAGCCAGGGGCTCCAGCCAGACAGGCAGAATTTGCCTAAAGAGGACTGTGAGAGCCAGTGAGCTGTGATGCCCCTGCAACAGGGGCACAGTGCCAAGGGCCTTCAGTCCCAGCTGTTTGTGTCTGCACAGGGAAAGGTGCCCTCCTGCCCCACCATTAGGGGGCTGGGGCTTCCCAGGAGAGCTCAGCCCCCTGGCCACACCAAGGGTGCTGAAATCACTGCCCCCATCACTGCCTGGGACCAGAGAGCTGATGGATGGCGAGTCCACAGAGACCTGACTCATGGTTCAAGAAGTGCTGGGACAATGCTCTCAGGTGCACGGTGTCATTTTTGGGGTTGTGTGCAGAACTGGGAGTTGGACTTAATGACCCTTATGGGTCGCTTCCAGCTCAGGCTGTTCTATGACACCCTTGGTGTCTCCAATGTTACCTGTGGTAACATGGGAGTAGCTTTTGTCTGTTCCTCTAAGGTTTAAAGCTCATTCTTACAATGTATTGCAGTCTTCATCATGCGACAGATGTGTTGGGGAGTCTTTTGGATGCAAAGCCTGTTGCACCCAGTGAAGAATCCTGCCAGCCTGGATCTGCTCCCTGATAGGTCTGGTCCTGAGTGCCCCCTGGAATAACAGGGAGCTGAGGCAGCGTATCCTTCCTGTGCAGCATCCAGCACCTCTGCTCCCTCCCAGCCATTTCTGACCTCACCTTTCCCCATCTGCAGCACTGTCCAAAGGTGTCAGGAACAGGTTCTGCATCCCAGGGAGGGAACAGCCCCCTCTCCAGGGATCCCTGGCCCATATGGAGCACAGCTTTGCAAATCCACAAGCATTTGTTCAAGAGTTCACTGAAGTTTAAAGTGAGAGCTCGTCTCAGACGCACCCTCTGTGATGCTTTTCCATCCTAACTCACATCAAATCATTGCTGGACATTTATTGTTTCTGGGCATGCTCCAGTTCCTCCAGGAGACAGCAATCAGAGGGCCCCTCGCCTCCTTTTTCTCCTGCCATCCCCAGGCTCAGCCCCATCCCCCCAGTTTCCATCCCTCAAAGCCTC
>JAWMRA010000050.1:4961634-5037508 GCA_035584735.1 Pseudotriccus pelzelni | reverse complement strand
CAAAATTAAACACCCCCAACCCCCCCCCCCCCCCCCAGGAGCTGGGCTGGACCACATTCCAGCAGGGCAAGGGCTCTCTGTGCACCCCGGGCAGCCAGTCCAGACTGTGGGGCTCAGCCTGGATGGTGGTAGCAGGAGGGTGAGCAGTGTGGAAGGGCTGGCTGGGAGCAGAGCCCTGCAGTCTGCGGAGACAGAGGAGGTGAGGAGATGCAGGAGGACGCCAGGATCCCTGCTGACCGGGGGTTGGTGCTCCCTGCTGCAATTTGAAAGCTGCTGCAGCCTCAGGATAAAGTTTCCAGTACAAACACTTCGAGGTTTTCACTCCAAGTTTATGTTCCAAGACTAATTTCTCAATATTCGTTTGGGGAGTCTGCCTTTCTGTGGGTGTAAATCGATGTACCTCCACCACCTCGGCAAGGCCTGTGCTGATTGATATCAGCTGAGATGCTGACCCCAAATTTGCAGTTTGCACAAATGTTCCTGCCAATAGAACTGTTATTTAAAGTATTCACAGAAAGTGAACCCAGGAGGCATGTGAACATGGTCCAAACAAATCTAATTAAAGCTTTCATCCAGAAAATTCTTCCTTACTACGGAGCAAGAATCCATACTTTAATACTTGTCCTCACTTCACTGGGGCTAAAAAACTCAGTTTGGAAGCTCAGGTTAAGCGCTATTTGTGCTGGGCTGAGCACTCACAAACCCCTCTGGCTCCAGGACACCTTGGAGCTCCTTTGGTCTCCCCTCCTGCATCCCCATCCTTACGGTGTCTTTCTGGATGGCTCTTAGCTTTGTGGAGAAACTCACTGCTTAATTCAGCCCAGCCCAGCTGGGCTGCAGCAGAGCCACACACTGCTGGCTGTGCTGGGGCAACAGCTAAGCAAAACATCCTGGCAGGGGCTGCTGAGAGCCAGGGAGGTCAGAAGTACCAGGATCAGAGGAACCACTAGCTTGCAGAAGCACAGTGGAGCTGACCCAGCTGCTGCATCGCAGTGGCCAGGGTGCTGGCTTGGCCATGTAACTCAAGCCCTTTCTTTGGGCAGACCCTGCCTGATTTTCATCACTGATCATCTGATCTGCACAAACTCTCGCTGTAACCCTTCTCAGGAGGAGCTGATCCAGCCCTTGCAGCAGCGCTTTGGAGGCTCTGTGCTACTCCCCAGGGAACTGGCTGCACAAATACAGACACATCACGCCCAGTGCACACGTAGCACCCTTGACAGGCATCACTGGTTTCTGCTTCAGAATCTAAACTATTTAATGGTGCTGGAACATGAACCCTCCTGCCTTTCAGCACCTTCACAGACACCCTCACATGCCACCCCACAGCCCACACTTCCAAGAGACAAAAATCCACCAGCAGCCTTGCTGGCAGATGAAATATTTCTCCCCTGGCTTGGAAAAGATACCGGTAGGCACTCCCTGTCTTCCAGTTCTACCATGGAGGGGCTAAAACAAGCTGTGAGCTCAGCAAGGGACAGGACATGGCAGGGATTGCATTTGCATCAAACTCAGCAGGACTAGGGCACAGAGCAAGGGCAGGGAGAACCTGCTGCAGTGCTGGGTATCCCACGGGATGTGGGCAGACCCAAGTCCTGGGATGGGCTCCTTTCCAGGGGCACCATTTCCAAGGCCACGTCACATCACAGGGATGAGGCAGCCCATGGGGATGCTGCACCGGTGCCTCTGGCAGTCCCAAGTGGGAGTCAAGTACCAGCTCTGCAGGAAACGTGTCTGGCTGTCTGAAGTTCGAAGACTGAGAGTGTATGATCCATTCCTTTTCTCTACTCCTATCTTTCTCTCCCGTGTCTCAGGTGACATTAAGTCACCCCATCGCTCGCCCTTTTTCTTCCTCACTGCCTCTCCAAGAAGCTAAACAAACAAATCCACCCCCCAACCACCTTCATTTCATCTGCCCTCCCAAAGCCCTGTGTTTTTCTGCAGGATTCCAGCAAGACAGCCCTGGAGGCGTTTTCCAAGACAGGAGAAACTTCAGACAGCAACAAAAATGTGTAGAATTTGGCCTATTCTCTTCCCTTACCTTTAGGTGACCTTCAGGGAGCTTTAGGCAGCATCTTCTCTTGCTCCTTGTCCTGTCCCAGGACAGCTCCTGCCAGCCTAGCCCAGGCTGGGGAACAAGCCACAGAAATGGAAAAAGGGAAAGAATGAGACAGGTGGGGAGAAGATGAGTTGACGACTAATGTAAGAATTATTTCCATACACATTCCTCATGCAACCAAATGGTTGAAGATCTTTCCATACCAGATGTGCTCCTCATCCCCACTGAGTGAGTCTGGCTGCTCAAGGGGACTCCAAAGTTTTAGATTTGCATTCATCACATTCTCCTAGGTGGTTTTGGCCACTGTACAGCTGGAGAAATCCAAGACAAGGTCTGAAACAGAAGGATTGACCTCAGTAGTACCTTGTTATCCCACCCCTTTCCTCCATCACATTGCCAAGGAATTGCCCAAGGGCACAGACATCCTTCTCCCCTGCAGGGAGCCGGGGCTGGATATCACAGGACAACAGTAATTTGTCTCCTGCAGGGGGGCTGCTCCTTCCACCACACCAGGCTGATACCCAAACCCACTGCCGCAGCGCACCAGGAAAATCCCATTCTTGGAACAGAGGATAAAAAAATATCAAAGGATGTCTTGTGTGTGGCATTGCAGAGGGAGGCTGGGGCAACAGGAACTGCCCAGACAGGGAGGATGCCCTTCCTTGAACTTCCTAGTCAGGGAAGCATCCAGTTCTGCCTGGATACCAAAGGTTACATGAAGTGTCCAAGGGGAGCAACAACATCCCTCAGGATGGTCCACTGAGTCATGGCTGATCTGGATGGGGATGAGGTCTCCAAAGGGTTCAAAGCTCAGGGCAGGGCCATCTGAGGGACAGCGGTTTCCAGAGCAGTTTTCATTGCATTCCTACCCTGGCAATGACTTGAACCTTGACCTGGAAGGCCCTTACAGCAAGAGCCAATTCATTCCCTGTGCCTGAGGGACAGGGTACATACAGAAGGGTCACTCGAAGCCACTCTGGGGGTTGTGGGGAACACCTGCATAGCCTGCACGTGCCACAGCGTCCCAGCACTGCCAAGCATCCCGCTGGGCTCCCCAGAGGAGCAGGAAGGCAGCAGGAGACACACTGCCATCTCCTCCATGAGGGTGTTTTACAGGCATGGCAGATGAAATGAAAGAGCAGAAGAGCTGTAAACAAGCTCATCTGAGCGTCTCCCCAGGGCCTTGTCAAGTCAGCTTCAGCTCCAGTCAGTGCCTCTCACATCAGGCAGAGCCCAGCCCAGGCAGGCTGCCCGCAGGGACCGTCTGCTAATGCATTTCAGGTGCTCCAGCAAGGCATGGAGGAAGAGCACGGCGAAGGCTCTCCCCCTTCCCACCCTTGTCCCTCCTGACATCCCCTCAGCTGGCTCCTGCCTCTGCTCTCAGACATACATTTCACTGCCTGATGCCAATTTCTGGTCTACCCAGCATGAAACTCTAAGGAACGGTTCTTACCACAGCGGAAAAATATTCTTTCACCCTGAAATTAAAGTTAGATCAGGGCCAAGCACAAGAAGAGCAGAAGAGCGCTTGTCAAAAATCAACAGAGCTTTTTAATAGACTTACAGAGATCATTTCCTGCCCAGATCTTGTCTCTTCTCTACTCCCCCTCTTCCCTTCCCCTTTCCCCGCTCTATCTGAAGCCTCCCTCCAAGTCAGCATCCCACCTGTTTCTAACCCAAACACTCCTGTGCCACATTTCCCAGAAGACACGATGAGGAATTCAATGGAAAAGGTAAAAGGTCAGGATGGAGCCATGCCAGGACACAGCTACAGCTGGGAATGGACTTACAGAAAGTGTCCATCCTTCCCCGTGACAACCCTCAGATGTCCTGAGATGACAGACTGAATGCAGCTGGCCAAGGAGGAGCCACCAGGGATGATGGAAGAGGCATTGGACACCCCAAATGGCAATGGGAAAAGCAAGGACCTGGTTTGCAAGTTCAAAGGAGCGGGAAATTTGGAAGGCAATTAGGTAAGGCAAGCATCTGATCTGTGACAAACTGGGCCACCAACATGTCAGACGGGCAACAAAACAAAGAGCCAGTGATGAACCCAGCAAGCCACCCCACAGCCAGCAGCAGATGTGTTCAATTAGCCCAAGAGCCAACATCCAACCAAACACCAACCTAGCCAGCAAAAAACAGACAATAGGCTACTTGTTCCATCAAACAGCTGAGTTAATAGCAAAAACGTGCAGGGAGTGAGCGAGCAGCCAAAAACCCACGCCAGCCACTCAATAAGTCAATTAACCAAAGACCCACATAATCAACCACTTAAGTAGAGCCGAGCAAATCACTCACAATGAGTTATTTATCCATTGAATTTCACCTCTAGTTTTGCTTGGGCCATCTCTCTGAGCACATGTCAAGTCCCTTCAAGTGATTTTCAATTAATCTCATTTTGGCTTGCTTGCTCTGTGCGTGGCGGGCCAAAAGTTAACATGTGAACTGCACTCATTAGCTGTGATTGCCCAGGAAGATTATATGTTGCTCTCTAGTCTCAGATTAGATAAGCACAGTTTTGCCAAGGAATCTCAGTCCCTCAAACGCTCCAACAAGACTGTCCTTAAGCCACCAGGACGCAGCAATCAGATATATTCAAAGGAAAAAACCACGGCAAATGTAATTGAGCACTTATGCAGCCACTTAAGAGGTTCAGCTAAACAGTCCTGTAGGAAGGCTGGTGATGCTGCTCAAACAGGATGGAGATTTGTAGGGTTCGGGTTTAGTGTCCTAAGCTTGGGTCCCATTTCTGTGGATCTTCTCCATCGCTGCAGGACAGTGGCTGAACAGGCAAGGATGGCCCAGCTCTGCAACCACAGCCCCTTGTCAGGGGGTTCTCAGACCCTGTCTGGGGTATCACAGGACCTTCCAGCAGATCTCATCTCCTGATTTATCGGAGAATTGTTTAAGTTGGAAAAGGCCTCTAAGATCATTGATTCCAGCCATTAAGCCCCACTAAACCATGTTCCCAGGTGCCACATCCAGAGATTTTTTGAACAGTTCCAGGGATGGCGGTTCCACCATTTCCTTGACCAGCCTATTCCAACGCCTGACCACTCTCTGAGTGAGGAAATTTTTCCTAATATCCGTTTGAGAAGTGCCTCAGTGGTGGCAAGCTGCAGGACACAGCCAAGCCAGCTCTTCCTGGTAAGGGCTGGGACGTGCAAGTCTTTGACTGAGTCTGGATGCTCCGGGCATCACCAGAGCATTAAAACAACAGCAACTCCACTCTGAAAGACCCAGCCACCCAAGTGAGAGCTTCTCAGAGGAAATATTGTGTTCCTCATCCCACAAGCCTTCAAGGAGAGCGCTGCCTGCTACCAAGCCATGGCCATTTCCACACTCTACACTGGGCAAGGGGGACAGTCCATTCATGGCCTTCTTCACCCCCAAAAGGCCGCGAAAAGAAGCAAGCCAAGCAGACTGTGCTAGCTCTGAGCATGGCCCCACGCAGCTGAGGGAGGTTTACATCCCTCTGCTCCAGGGCTGCTGTGAGCACTCAGCCTGGCCGGGGAGGAGGCATGTGCTGCAGCACTGCCAAACCACACTGTCAACTGCTTTGCTGCTGCCTGTGGATCTTAATCCCACAGGCAATATATAACCAGCGGGAACTACACCATCCCTGAAGTGTGAAGTGGAGTATCAGAGGAGCACTGCTATCTCCTGCCTCTCCAAGAGGCAGCCGAAGGGACTGTCAGAGATTAGGACTAATAGTACTTAGCTCACTTCAGCAGCCAGCTGAATGAAATGATCCTTACATGCCCTTGTGTCCTAATGAATTGCATTTGATTCCTTGCCCAGCTCCGAGCATGGAGCAGCAGCACAACTCTTTCATACTCGAAGGGCTGTGCAGGAATCACCCCCCTCATTACCCTTGCAAATCCAGCCTATGCTTTAATCCCGACAGCATCTCCAACAGCTCCCACTGCAGATTCAGGTTCGAGCCTGTCTTTCAAAGAGAATTGACCTCTCAAAACTAAGCTCGGCTGCAAGCATCCAACTTGAGCTTAGAGACCAAACAAAACCCACTGATTACACATTATTTCCATGCAAAGCTATAAATCAGCTCGGGCTCGGTTTGACTCTGGGCCAAGGCTTGAGTGAAAGGTTCACGAACCTTAAGGAATCTTTTGACAAGCTCAGCCTGAGATTCAAATTTGTAATGAAACCCCAATAGTGAAGCTCTGATGGTTCCATGTAATTTCAGGTTTTGCTGTGAACATTTCACGCAGCTCTGGGGACCCAGTTACACCAGCATAAACCCAGTTACTCTTTAAAAATCAATAGAGCTGGCCTGGGTTTCTGCCAGAGTAAGAGCAATCAACACAGTCCAGAAAAAGTTATTTTTATTCCTTGCCTTCTGTTTTGCTAGAATCCACCCAATAAAATTTTCCAGCCTGAGTCCAGACTGTAGAAATGCAAATGCCAGTAGAGCATAAATCCCAGCATGTGTCTGGAGAAATTTGTGTAAATCAACAGGGTCACTCCAGCTACGAGGCTGCTTGTCTTGTGCGTGAGTTGATCAAGCTCAGGGAAAGCCCATCAAGAGCCCAAAGTCTCCCATCCCCATCCAAATCTGCTGATGCCTTAGGAGGCTTTTTGTGAGAAGAGACATTTTCTGGACTGTTGCCTGAAATGACTGTTTCTGAAGGGCAGAAAAATCACTGTGCCCCAAAAGGGCTGGCTCCTGCTCTCCCAGTGCAGTGCTGGGCTTCAGTGGGTCAGACAGGCTTATTCCCACTGATTTTTCACAGCTCCTCAACTCTAACAAGGCAAACGGAGTTTGTGCTCTGGAAGGAAAGTGCTGTGGGGCTCAGGGGATGCTGTTCTCCACCCTCACTCTAATTTTGTAGCGTATCTGCTGTGGTGTGTCAACATCAAGTTGCTCCAAATGGGGGAACTCATGAGAGGTGCTGTGGCAAAGCCCACTTAGCTCCTTTCTACCCCAGCACAGGCACCCATCTGCACAGGATCAGCTGGGTGGCTGCTGGGGGAAGGCACTTCTGTTCCCCTGCTTGCAGGACAGAGAAATTCTGGAGTCTGAGCCTTGTGCAGAAGCAGAGCAGAGCATGGCAGCCAGGCAGGGAGCTGCACTGGTCTGTGCTGCAGCAGTGCCTGGCCTGGCACCCGCTCCTGCTCCTTCCTATGCCAAGCACTTCCCGCAGTGAGACAGCAAACAGCAGGATTTCCCTGTATTTGCTTACATTTAAAAGCTTCTTATTGCAAAGGTTTAAGACCTGGCAGAAAGCTGGAGCTTTATTCACCGGGGGACTCTCAGCAGCCCCAGAGATGTAATGTGAGCAATTGCTCCTGCCTGTCTGCTCCCCATCTGCACCCCAGCCCTCCCCAAAGGCTGGCAGGCAGCTCCCCTTTCACAGCTCATTTTCGTACCCAGAGAGCACTAATCCCAGCCTGCCAAATTCTCCTGCCCTTGTTTTGCTACTCCCACTCCCCAGGGCTGAGAGGCTCTGATGCTCCCTTCCACGCAAGGCAGCTGTACTCCCCAGATGCTGGCTTAGCCCTCTGCATTCCCTGTGAGGCTCTTCTGAGGTGTGAAGAGGGAAATCCTCCCTGACTGGCAGCATCTTGCTGACCCCTCAGTGCAGACACACTGAGACCGAAGTGTTAGTCCACATAAAAAATTCCATCCCCCATTTTCTGCACCTTGTCCTACCAGGAGTGAAGTCCAGGAAGAGCAGTCAGGAAAGAAGCCACATCGTTGTCAGGGAGTAGCAGGAGCAGGATGGAGGTGGAGCACGAGCCAGGGATGATGGCAGCACAGGGGGTACCTGCAGGCACAAAACACAGCAGGTAGAATTGGGTGCAGGTAACAGGGCACATTGAGAGTCCCAGAGAGTGGTGACCCACGTCCTGGAGCCCAGGCAGGATTAAAAGCTGTAAAAAGGACAATTGGAGGCACTTTTTTTTTTTTCCCCATGACTAAGGTCCATCCAGAAGCCACAGCAAAAGGCGCAAACCCAGCTCAGCCAAGGATAGAGCACCCTGGGGCTGAGCTTAAATAGAGCCCAGGGTCCATGAGCAAGGGTGGGAGGGCCCAGATGAGGCTGGTCAGGGTGATGGGGTGCACTGAGGTGCACCTGAAGGTGCTTCAGGGAACCTGGCAAGTGTGGGTGCAATACTGAGGTACCGAGGGGAGGCGAGCCCAGACCTTTAGAGGTGCCAGGTATTTGAGGATCCCCCTGCCTGTCAGTAGCACAGATGAAACCCAGAGTTTCCAGCATTCACCCACCTTCTTCTCAGGGCTGTGACCTGGTGTCAGGAAGGTGGTTTCAGAACGCTCCTGCTGGCAGGGAGTGAGGGCAGCCTCTTTTCCCAGTATCAGTGCCAAGCATCCACTACAAAAGGGTTCCCCCAGCAGCAGTTCTTGCATGGACCAGGACCAATGATCCTTGAATTCGAGGGAGGGACAGTGGGTTGAATGCCTTGCAGCAGACACCAGGGTTTGGCCGCTGAGCACTATACAGGAGAGGAAGGAGCCTGTTGGGGAATACAGAGTTATTCGAATTGGATGCGAGCTACGATTTATCTTATTGGAGTGGTTTCGGAGCTGATGTAATCACTCAGTGTGCTCCTACGTTTGGGATCGGGATGAGGTGCTGTTTATCACGAGCTGACAAATCAAGGAAGGATGTGAGAAAATGATCTGGGACTTCCCATGCAGGACTCGCTGGAACTGCGGGTCAGGACAGACGTGACTGGAAGCCGTAAGGATTAACGGCCCCTCTGCTGCTGTACAAGGCGCGAATGAATGAAATTCTGTTCCCCTTACAAAGGAATGCCATTAATTCAAGGGAAGATTGTCCAGATTTTTCTCCAGTGTGATGAAAGCAGAATTTGGCCCTTGATCTCACACAAAAAAACCCCTCGCCTGTCTAGCAAGTTTTGAGGTGCTTCTTTCCATTCCTCCTTTGTTTTGATTGCATTTTCTTCTGTAGAAACCGTTTTTTCCAGTAAATGTAGGAAGCAAGGAATAGAGAGATAGGCAAGCAGGAGAGGAGAGGCACGGGCAGTGAGGAGGGAAGGTAACATGACTGAGCAGAGGGGACCTGTGCCTGGGACACAGGGAACTGCTCCTTCAACAGTGGGAGGAGATGCTGGGGTGTGAGGGGTGGGTGGGAGGTCTCTGGCACCTTTGTCGCCTCTTTGACTGGAATTCATAAGTAAATACAGAGTTGACTGAAACTGCTCCCGTTCACCAGCGGCTCCTCTTTGGCAGTCGGTGGAATTCGGGATGGGAGGAGGCTGGGGGGGTCCATGTTTACTCACATTCCTCTTCACGTGCTGGTTTCGGGATGCTGGCGCGAAGCAGGGGGCGGTGGCAGGGTGGTGTGTGTGGCCAGGAAGGGTGACAGGCTCCCTTGGCTTCTGGCGGCTTCATGTCCCCGTAGCTGGTCTGAGAGAGAAAGGGGATGCTGCTCAGGTGGTGGGAAACAGAGCACAAGGACAGGGATTTGTGGTGCAGAGGACTGGGTGGGTGAGCTGGGAGGGCAGGGGCTGGCACTGGAAGCTGGACAGGGACAGGAGCCCCAGCAGATGAGGATGTGCCATCTCCCAGCAAGGCACCAGGTCCCTGGGGAGCCCTTGCTGAAAGCCTGTGGGCACACTAATGCTACAGTTCTTCCACCCCACGTGTGCTTGGTCCCGGGCAGATGAGTGTCCAGGAGGGACGACACAGCCCACGGCCACCTGCCAGCCCAGCCCCTCTCCTCTGGGCTGGGGTTCCACCACGCTTCCAGCCACGGGGTGCTCTGGAACCCTGCCAGAATGCACTTCAGGAGCTATTTCTGCTCAGGACCTCTATCCTGTGGCTGTGCTATCCATCACAACGGGGAGCTTCACCTAATTCCCCACACGAAGCCAGCTTTTCTTGTGGAGCAGCTGAGATGAAGCTGCTTTGCTGTGTGTCGCCCAGAACAGTGGCGGGCTGAGCTCTCCAAGCTCCTCTGCCTGCCATGGAGCATCACGTTTGCCACCCACATCCTCCTTGGAGCTTCTCCCCTCTGGCAGGATGCAGTGGTACGATGAGCCACAAGCAGAAGCAGCAGATGTTTGTTAAAAAAAAAAAAAAAAAGCAGAAAAGAAAAAGAAAAAGGCAATAATCCAAAATTTTGCTGATATAAACACAATACCAGCACTGAACACAAGTGAAGGAAGACAAAAACATCCCAAAGACATAAAACATCAGGCTCGTTGGAGGACCTCCAGGCTACATGCACTGAACTCTGTCAGCCTCGGAGAAATGAGTGCTTAACCCCTTTTCCATCTCGTTGGCAGCCCTCTAAGATTTATAGTGGACTCTGCTCCAACGAGGGATCTTCCTTGACACGTCCCGCTCCTTCAATTCTGGGCGAGAAAAGGAGCAGCCACCCTGCAGACACCCGTCTGACCACCCCGCTGCCCTCCCCGTGGGACCCGCTGCCCCTTCCCTGCTCGGTGCCCACCCCCCCTGCCCCAGGGGCACCCCGGGGCCACGTCTGCCCATCCCCGGTGCTCGGGCAGCCCCTGCTCCCCACGGGCCGCCCGTCCCTGGGATGCTGCCCTGGAGGCGGGTGCCCTGCCTGCAGAGGGGAGGCAGGACCGAGCAGGGCTGCAAATTCCTCTCTGCTGGCGCTGCTCATTCCCAAGCCCTAATTACGGCGTTGCTGCAGGGACCAGCCTGGCGCGGTTGGATCCCAGGGTCAGGCCGGGCTCCGAGGGCCAGCCGTGCTCGAAAGACAGCGCTGATGTATTTTGACAGGACTTAAGGACACCTGCTACTTTTGGAGCTTTTTCTCTTTTGCTAGCAAGCTCTCGATGCAGGGCTTGTGTGTTGACAGGGGCAGATATCACTGGAGGGTGTTGAGGAGGGAGCAGGAGGGAAATCTCTGGAGAACATGTCAGGAGGGATTTTTCTCGGCTGCTCACCCTACAATGAGCAGTGGGCACCGAGGCACCGGCATCCCTGGGACCCACATCACGTGGGCCAGCTTTGGTTGTGAGGCTTGGTCTTTGTAATGTCCCTTTAAAGCCAATTAGTGGCATTAATTTATGGAGACCACACACATGCCCAACCCTTGTATTTATGCTGGATGGCTTCCATCTTGGAAAATTTCTTGGCTTTCTGTCCATCCCCAGGACATGTCCAGGATTCCACCTTCCCCTGCCCAGCCCCATGGCCACAGGGGAGCTGAGAGGATGCAGGGTCAAAGCATGGAGAGGGAAACTGAGCAACCAACCTTTCCCATCCTTTGGAAATTCTCAGACTGAGCGAAGCACGTGCTCCTGGCACAGGAGGGGAATGTGTTAACTCATGAAATATCGACTGTGCTCTGCTCCGTGGGTGCACTACAGAGAAGGACAAGCTTCTTTCATGCCAGTGCCAGGCCACAAGGACTGCAGCTCAGATGCTGCACCCCAATAGGTCTAGTGGTGTTGGGGGATTTGCTCCATTGTAAAGGAAAACCCTCTCTGTATATTTGTTTCCCCAGCTCCACAGAGTGGTTTGGGTTGGAAGAATCATTTAAAGACCATCTAGTCCAACCCCTCTGTCACAGGCAGGGACATCTTCCACTAGATCAGGTCGCTTAAAACCCCATCCAACCTGACCTTGAATGTTCTGAAGGATGGAGCATCCACTGGCAACCTGTGCCAGTGCCTCACCACCCTCACCCTAAGATATTTCTTCCTTGAAAATCACCTCTCCTCACCTGCTGTCCCAGTTTGGCTCATTTCCCCACCTAAGTGGGGAGAGCAGCAGGCAGGGAGGGCAGGTCTGAGCTTTACCTGCCTGTGCAGGAGCTGGACATGGGAGATCAGCTGCCTGCTTAGGCAGGGGCATGTCCTTGGTGGGACTGACCGGGAGCCCAGCAGGGGCCAAGAGGTGTTTTTCAGCCTGGGAGGCCCCGTCCCATCCCACACGGTGCTACAGTGCAGCCCCTCTGTGGTGTCTGCTGGAGTGATGTGGAGCCATGTTGGCCAGATCTCCCTGCGAGTTTCCAGACACATCATGTATGTACATCCACATTTATTTATATCTATAGCTGCTGTTTTGCAGCCGGTGGGAAATGAAGGCTGTTCTCAGTCTTGTTCCCTTCCTGCACATTACCCTCACTCCCCCTTGCTGACGTCCACTGGACCCAGTTTTAACATGTATCAGAGGAGAAGCCAGGAATTTAATAGGCAATGAAGATGCTTGATGTCTTCTCAAACTGCTCTTCCTTCTCTCCAGGAGTTTTTTCCTGGGTTGGAGTGATGGGATCACGTGAAGAAGGCTGGAATGAGCATCGCTGCACATCTCCCCTGGCGTCAGAGCCTCTCTGTCTGGCTGCTTTGCAAAAGGCAAAGCAGAAATACACCTGACCTTTCACCACCTCAAAACAGTTGCATTATCTCTGTTTTATCTCCTTGCTCTCTTTCCTCCACAGCCTGGACACTTATGCCAAGTCTGGTTCTCAGCACATCTGCTCTTTCAAAGAGTTGGGAGGTCCCAAGACCACTCAGCCCCAGATCAGGACTCTGACATCTGGCTTGGCCTTGATTTTGAGCCGCTTGGGGAGCTTGGGAAAGTCACGTAACTCTTCCTTGCCGGTGCAGCTGACGGCTGGGACAGCCCAGAGTTGGCTGCTCCTCTTCAAGGCTCCACCTCTGAGCACATTCCAAAGGTCTCCAGCTCTTCCAATGGAAGGAGCCTTGCAAATTCCGCGTGGTCTGATGCCCCAAGATGGGAATATAGGTGCCCTGTGCCAGGTCCTCTGCCAGCCCATCTGGAGAAGTGGAAGATGCAGGGGTGCTCCGCTGTAGTCTTGTATCAGCCGTCAGGACTTCAACAGGCACTTCCATGTAATGCCATTCCATGGCATTTACCCTCTGCTCCCTCTGCCCTGTCATCCATTCCATTTTAGAGAGATTTCCACTATTTTATTGCATTTGCTTCTCAAGACCAAACCTGCTCAGAGCCTCCCCGGAGAGACACCGCCAGTCCCGGGTTTACACCAAGGTGAACTGAGCAGAGCCTGGCCCAGTGTGTGCTAATTGTTGGCAGACTCATTAGTGCCCTGCCCCGTCTTTGTTGTTTCCCTGGAGGGGCTGGCAGCCGGGTCCCAGGCCGAAGCGTTCCGCGGGAATGGGAGCTGGCAGCTCCCGGCCAGGGGTTGTTGCGGGAGATTTTGTTCCACCGCCGCTGCTGAGCCTTTGTTTTTCCATCTCCATCCAACGAAATAAACACTTTCACATGTCGCAAAGTCCTGCAGACAGAGCTTTCCTTGAGGAGCAGCTGCCCCCACAGGCCTCCCCACCAGCCTGGCTCACTCCAGGGCTGCCTCCAACCCCCTTAGCTGAGAGGAGCCTCGGTGCGCCCCTCCCAGGGACTCTGGTGACACTTTTCCCCACTGGATTTCCGTGGAGGTACAAAACCTGGTGGCTGTGGGACGTGGTGCAGAACCACCCCCACCACGCGTGGCTGGGAGTGGAGGTGAGCTGGATGCCCTGCTGGAGTGTTGGTTGGGACAAGGAGACAGAGAAAGAGAGGGGCATAGTTGCAAAGACACCCCCAGGACTCCCCACCCCTCTCGCTATGGGATTCCAACCATCCACCCCAGCTCCTTGGCTCCGAGCTTGAGCCTTTGTGCCCCTGGGATTCATCCAGAACATTCCCCAAGACCTCCTCCTCCCTTCTCCTGTGAACCCAGGGGCTGTATGGGGAAGGATGATGGGGGGAGCAAGGGGGAGGGAGCATATTTAAGCCCCGTTGTTTCTGCTCACAGACGTGGCAGTCCCTGGCTGCTGCAGCTCCAGCCCTGGCAAGCACAGCCCAGCCTTGCTTTTATGTTTCCTGCCTCCTTTCCCAGGCAGACCAGGACAGTCCAGCACCAAGGCACCATGCAGACTGGGACCCCCGTCCAGCTGGCTGGGATGGGGAGATCTGACCCCCAGGAGAACTGTGGGTCCCTCTGAGCACCACAGGACAGGAGCAGTGCAGGGGAAGGGCAAGGCAGCCCCAGGAAGAGGAAAACCCCACGTACTCTCCTGGTGCCCCCTCTCCTGGCTTGGGTCAGGACATGCCCAGCAGGGTGATGCCATGTCCTTCATTAACCCCTTCCATGGGAACAGCCCAGGAGGAGGGTTGGGCCTTGCAGATTCAGCCAGCCCTGATCCCACGGGAAAGATTCTGGCCCTCCTGCCTTCACCATGTGCGCCTGGGGGAGGCCGTGGAGCCCAGCAGGGACACGGGAGCCGCCGTGACCAAGGCTGCACGAGGCAGCCTCATGGGAGCATCCCATGAATCCCCAATGCAATTAGCCATCCTCTGGGGCAGGCCAAGGGTTTGGCTCACCCGGGACACCCAAACTGGTGTCACTGTCTGCAGTGGGTCACAAATCACTCATCCCTCTCTGCTCTCCACTGCTGTCACCACGTCCCCAGTCAGAGGCAGGCTGGTCCTCTTTTGAGTGCTCAGCCCTGAGCCCAGATTCTCGGAAAGTCGCAGCTTTCACAGCACCCCTGCCAGGCAGCAGAACCAGGCTGGGGCCCAGGTGGAAATCTGCCGGCTCCTCTCCTTCCCTCCACATCCCCGAGTCTGGCAAGTGCCACGGGCAAGATACAAAGAACAGACATTTCATGGCAGGGACACTCACACCCCCACTGTGTTTGCAGCCTGGCAGCTTTTGCTCCAACAATCAGGAGAGCCCAAAGCTTCCCCTCCGCCTCTGCCGCGTTCCGGTTCCGCTGATGCCATGAATAAAAGGCAGGACATAAATAAAAAATAATAGCAATGAAAAATCCCTCCACAAACATGTAACAAATCAAAATGACCCCGTCTGTGAATGAAGGGGAAGAAAAGGCGGGTCCATCTCTGGAAGTCTCAAGAGCTTCCAAAAATAGGCTGCGGCCCCAGCCAAGGCGAGCGCAGCCAGGGTTTGCTCGGTCAGCGCCAGCACTGGGGGGGAGCCGTGTTTCCCAGTCTCTCCCGCCCTGATCCAGTGCCCCTGGACAGCTGCACCACATCTCCCTGGCAGGGGCAGAGCAGCCAAGGGCCCCGTGGGGCAGGGAATGGCAGCACAGCTCGGCCAGTGTGAGATCCCTCCAAAACTTGGGGTGACATTTTGGTTTGCTGTTTACAGCTGAGCGACCCACGGGCCACAAAACACCTCCCCCGACACGGTGCCAAAGGTGGGCATGGCTGGTGCTGTAGCTCGGAGAGTAGAAGGGTCCCATGAGCGTGTGCCCCAAATTTCAGCACCTAGCTGCTTTCCAGCCCTCAGGATGGCTGTTACACAAACCTAGAGGATTTTCCCCATTTTTCCAGGTGCTTGGTACCAGCTATTGGATATTTGCCAATCCTGGACACCCTGCCAGCAGCAGCCCCTCTCCCCACTGTGGTTTTCCCCAGAATTTGGGCTTCTGCCAAGCCTTGCTGCAGGAACGCTCCTTGTGCTGGCCACTGCCTCCCACATCTGGGAACCACGAGCAGAGCCTTGGGGCCGGAGATGGAAATTTGGGCTTCGCCCCGTTGGCTCACCTGTCTCAGCCCTGCACCAGGCCCGGAGGCTGCACCAAACCCTCAGCAGACCCTGGCACCCTTCCCCTTGTCGGAGGCTCCTCAGGGCAGCATCTGCCAGGTGGGAGAAGGAGAGATAAGCTGGAGCTCCTGCCGAGCCAGCAGCTTTGGCACAGGGCTGGCACAGCCTCTGCTCTGCTCTGGCTGGAGTCACATTCCTCCCTTCACCCGGCGTGCTGCAGTTCAGCGTGTGCACGAGCTCACACGTCCTCCAAGAGCCCCAGCCAGCGGCCAAGAGACTCCAGATGCTGGAGGAGCTGTGCACAGCTGCTGGCCAGCAGCAGTAGAGGGGAAAATATAAATAAAGAATTTAAACCTCCTTCTCTCCTCTCTTTCTCCTCTCCTTCCCCCTTTTCTCTTTCTACCTCAGGACAGAAAGTAAAAGCAGTACCCAAGTCCACCTCCCTTGCCAGCACTGTCCCTCTCTCCCAACAATCCCTTCAGCGGTGCTGCCACCTGACCCCAGAACAGCAACAGGACATTCCCATGTCCCCTCCATTCCCCTCGGTCCATCCTGCTTGCTCCCAAGGCTGGGCCATGCCTGCGAGGTCAGCTCGGGCAGAGCCGCTGGCCTGGCTTGGTGTGAGGAAAAAGCAGAGTTCGTGGCGTTACTGGAAAGAGAAGATCTCCCTGAAGAATCTAACAGGAGCACAGGGAGCTGGTCTGTGCAGGGTCTGCCTGAGAAATGAGAGCATGGAGCAGGAATGTCAGGTATTTCCTTCTGCTCTCCAGTGCTAGAGCAGCCTCAGGTAACCGAAAAGGGCGAAGGGGGCAGTGCTGCTTCCCTGCATCCCTTTGCTGCTGGGAGTGCTGGGGCAACATCCAAGTACAAGCAAAGCCACGGGGGTGGAAGGGACACCGTGTCTCCATGGCGAGATACAGATCTGATGCTGTCAGCTCAAACGGCAAAGGAAATGGAAAAAACCCTGCAAGAATTGCAGGAGGTTTTCCGGGAAGATTAGATCGATCGAAACATTTCTGCAGTGTGGGAGCTGGGGAGGAACTGCCTCAGCGGAGGCCACGCTCTGTTTAAAATGAAAGCATTTCCTGGGCCATCAGCCCGGCGTGCCTGCAGGAGAGCGATGGGAAGGGTTTTGCCCCGGCACCAAAACGGCGGAGTCCCCCCAGACCCTCCGTGCCACCTCCCCCTCGCAGGGCCGAGCGACCGCCGCGGGTCGGGCAGGGTCAAAAGGGGGGGATGCGGGGCTGGAGAAACACCAGCCCCCCAAAGTTGAATTCAGGTCACGGTCTCACTGCCCCTTGGTTTCGTTCCTTCCTTCGCGTGGCTTGCGGTTGAAACTCTAACCCAGCTCATCTGGCCGGCTGCGAGCGCTGGATCTTGGCACCCGCTCCGTCTCCGCACCACCCGCGGCCACTCGCGCAGGATGGAAAAGCACAGTAAAGCTTTTCGCTTCCTCGTTTGCATAAGCACCGCTGTCACTTCCAGCGAGGCCGGGCGGGATGGCAGGGCGCGTTGGAGGCTGGGGCTGGCACGGCGCGGCAGGAGGACCCCGCACACAACGGGGCGGCGAGTTCCGCACATGCTGGCGCTGCCAGCGTGGGGCTTGTACCAACGTGGGGCTCGGCTCAGGCGGCCCGAGCACCAGCAGCATCCTTGTGCCTGAGCAGGGTTCCCCACCGCAAAACGTGACCGCTGTGCAAATGCCGCCCCCCCCCAGCCCCTCCCAGTTTTCCTGGCCGGTGTTTCCAAGCGTTAGGTGTGTGGACACGGCACTTCCCTGCAGCTGCACAGCAGATGAGCAGCTCACCCGCAGCCTTGGCAAAGCCCCGCTGTTCTCAAAGAGCAGCAAAAGGCCTGAGCAGCTCTGTCCTTCCCTTTGCTCAGAGGCTGAAACGCTGTCACCTCTATATGCTTGTATCCAGGAATGGGGGCAGGTCCCAGCTTCACCAGCTCCCAGAGGACTGTGGAAATGGAAAGCAAAGGGAATAGAGGAAAACAGGAAGATGATCCCAAACTTCAAGTCTGTTATTTTGCTTTTACCTTGTTCTTCCTCATGTTTGTTTCTGAGCATGAATAGGAGGACTGGACATGCCAGCTATCCCACATGTGGAGTTTGGCTTAAATCAACAGAAATCCCACTGCTTTCCATGAAGAATACTAAGTTTTTCTTAAAAAATAGCAGCTTTTGATTTTGGAACTTTATCCTCCTGAGAGCTCTGCCCTGCTCCGGAGCTGGGAGTCGTGGCACTGACACCTCAGCGGCTCCCACCGGATAGACAGAATGAGATCAATTATCTGGGTTGATCTCTTTAAAGAGGGAAGGGTAGAGGAAAGCAAGGCAGAACCAGTGGTTCTGGCTGGAACCCCCTTCTCTATCTGTCAGGTCCTGCCACCTCCCTCAGGGAACAAGGTGCACTCACCTCGGAGGAGCCATGCAGTGCCAGTGGTGGGGATGGGATGGTGGCTTTTTTTTCTTTTAAATAAAAAAAAAAGACAAAACCTAAGCAACAGAAATCAGGTACCTGCCAGGAAAAAGAAAATCAAACACATTTTCCATTGTGTCTTGGCTGTGGAAAGGGGATGTGACAGCCATGGAAACTGGGAGGGATTAGGTAATCTGCCAGGATGTAAATAAATAAATAAATGCCTGAGTGGAGGCGGGGGGAAGATCCCAGAGCAAAACTCACACCCCTCCCCAGCGCTGCTACTCTATTCCAAATCCAGCACCTCACACACTGCCCTGAGCCCCTGAGGTGCCAGAGGGAAGTGGCTGCTCCAGGAGCCCTGCTGTCCCGCTGAGTGCTGGCACGAGGAACACGTTTCAAACCACGGCAAGAAAACTCTGGGAGCAATAAAAAATGGCTTTGCTTTTCACCCTTCCTCTCCCCCCCCGTCTCCTTTTCATGTGCTGCATTTCCTACAATCTGATTTTCTTCTCTGCAGCAAATACAGGTTTCAGGTTCCCGAGCATGGGGCTGCGGTTTGAGAGGAGCGATGGAAACTGCCTGCGGTGGGAAGGGGCCAAAGGCACGGGGGGTGCAAGAGGGGAAGGAAAATGGGGCTGTTCTCACTGGGGTCTGGAGGCTCACAGGGGGATGGAGCTACAAACCCTGCGCTCTGCTCCACACTGGGCACGTTCCTCATTCAGCCCCTCCTGTCTGAGGCTGAAGGTGATGATGTATCAGGAGCTGGTGTGTGCTCCCACTCTGGAAGAGGGGACCCTGGAGGCTCTCATCACCCCAGGACCACCCCGGACCCCACTGGTGACCCACAGGAGGGTGAGAGCTGGGTTTGCCAGTGACCCCCACCCACTGTCAGCTCCATGCCCTGCCAGTGCACATCCCACAGGGCACTTCCCTGCCTGGCTGCTGGCCAGGCATGTTCTCCTTTCCCAGACAGCTGGGCGAGAAGCAAAAGTGCTTCTTCCCATGCCCGAGCGAGATCTTTATTTACAGGGACTTCAAATATTTATCCAAAGTGCAGGGCTCCAGCAGGGACATCGGGTCACCCACGCTGGGCTCTGCAGCTCCAGCGTCCTTCCTCACCTTCGGGCCATCTCCTCTTTATTTATTCCCTTGGGGATCTTCCCTGCAGTAAATCACTGCTGGCAGGGTCGTGGTGGTGACAGGACTCAGCTGCCCACTGGGATTTTGGCTGCGACCTGCAGGAGCACCTCTCCTTCTCCTTACAGGGGATGGATTCATCCTCCAAAGAAGGAAAATAACCAGGATGTCTGGAGTCTCTTTCCCTGGATCAGGGAGCGTTGAGGCAATTTGGACAACTGGGAGGCATCCTCTTTCTTGCCCATCATCCATGCAGGCACCTCCAGTGGGCAGGCTGTCCCTGAGCAGCTCAGGCGGGTGAAGATTGGGCTCTGCCTGCTCACTACAGCTCCTGCTCTCATCAGATAAAACATCCCATGAGGAAAAAAAATGCGTTTCTGGCTTAGATTCTGGCATGAATAAACTCTTGCGCTAGAACTTGCCAGTCTTTCAGGAACTGCAAGTATTTTCCCAGTGTCAAATGTTCATGCAGATACTGTATAAATTATGTCAGTTATTACAATGAGCAGAGCTCTGGGCTTTGGTTCATAACAGTATCTGCAAATCAGTGTCTTGACTTTTTGCTCTTCTTGGGAGATTCCTCATGCTCCCAGCGCTTTGAGGCCAAACGTCTGTGGTTTTGGACAGGGCTGGGGCAGCCTGCCAGCACCTTCCTTGCAATGGGACCAAGCAGTGTGTCCCCGTGACGTGGCAGAGCTGTTCTGGGAGAAATGTGGGGTGTGTGACCTCCTGGGGGGGCATCTGGCCGGGTACCGTGCATTGGTTTTGGGAACACCTTGTGCTTGCAGAAATCACCCTTTTTCCCTCAACCCTGTCCCAGGAGCTGCTCCCAGAGACACGAGTGACCAGAGGGGAACTGCCTGCCAAAAGCACAGAAAAGCACCAGAACCATCAACTTTGCTACTTCTCCAGCAGGAGAAATGACGTCCACAGGCTGTGAGTGAGGAGAGCACCGGTGGGAATTGGCCAGGCAAACACAAACTGAAGTTAATCTGAGCCTGTTTTTTCTCCAGATTGCTCTGTTTATTCACAGTCTTTCTTTGATAAAATTGTAGAAAATCAGAGGCAACACACACTGCCTTCCAAATGTAAAGGGAGGGATGGAAAGAGAGCCAGGGTGGGAAGGCAGCTCCAGCACACAGAGCGATGCAGAGGGGCCGTCTGAGAGGCATGAACAGAGTAACTGCAGTCCGTGTCTCAGCAGCCTCCATTTGGTGCTCCTTCCATGCAGGAATTTCCCATTAATGTCCAGGGTCTGAATCTGGAAATTAAATAAAAATAAAAATAATAATTAAAAAAATATAGAAAATAAAGACCTTTTGTTTTCAGGGTTTGAAGCAGCTGGACAACATCTCCCAAGACAAGGGCTGCAGAGATGAAACCAAAAACAGGCACCAGCTTCATGTCGGCCTGGAGTAGTGTCTTTGTCTCATCTTCACTGTCCCTTCTTCCTTCTGCCCTCAGCTTGTCAGAAGCTGCCTTTGCTTACAGGGTACAGGTGGGAAGTGAGGATGAGAACAGGACTGCTTTGATTTTAGCCAGGGACTGCAGAGTGGGTGAGAGCCTCCAGAAGAAAGAGGGGGGGAAAAAAGGAGCATTCTTACAAATTTCCAGCAGTTTTTATTGTAGGTGGAACTGGTAGTGAAAGTAGCCTGACACTTCTACTTACAAGATTCTGATTTGATTTGCCTTTAACTTTGTGGGACTCAAACCATTTGGCCTGAACTGGCTGCACATCAGCCAAAATAGCACCTCCATTTGCAAGGACAGGGCTCAGGAAAAAGAAAAGCATTTTCTGCATGAGAGCTCAAGCAGCTCTCACACAAAGGTGCTCACTTTCTCCAGATTCACCCAGGAAGCCCTCTCCTCCAAGCTCCAGGGGTGTAAGGGGAATGCACTGAGGCACATAGCCCCTGGCCCCCAGTTTGGAGAGGTCAGCAAAACCCACAGCTCCCTTTGTTGTGCTGCTCCTTGATGACAAAAGCAACCACGATAACAGCTCACCCCAGTCCCTCTGTGGTCTCCATGCACAGACACACCGTGTAGACTTGCTGCTCTCCCGGTTAACTTGAGTTAATAGTCCCCCACACTAAGAAAATTAAATTTTGGGTGCAGGCTGCCCAATCCTTGTTCTCAGGGGCAGTGTGAAGCCCACACAGAGCTCAGGGTTTGGGACCTGGTGAATGCTCCATTTTTGTCACTAGCACTACACCTGCCTTCAGCCTGAAACCTTCCTGTGTGACTCTGAGCATCAGTGTGAGCAACGGTGTGTGCACCGAGAGGGCACAGCCCTGCCCCGAGCAGGAGGTGAGGGATGCCTTATGGAAAGCAGTTACAGCCATTCTTGGAAGACTTTGGCTCTGAGCCCCTCTGCCACATTCTTAGCAGAGATCATATCAAAAAACTATTTTTACTAAAAATGTAGTGGTAACAGGGTCCAGATGTCTGTTGTTATGTAATAGGGTTTGTTTTAATGGATCCGACTTCCAGATGTGCAGCGTGGACTCGGGGCGTCTGCTTGGTCCTCTGTGGAGCAGGAGGGAGCAGCCAGCTCTCCACCCTGTGCCAGAGGGGCAACTGCCTCCACTGTGGATGGGATCACTCCTGGCTTGTGTGTGTTGCCTGAGCTCTGCTTTTCCTTGTCCTTTCCAGCACAGCATTTGTCACCCCGGGCACCTGCCTCAGGTTCTACAAGCCATCTTGGGAGAAGGTCAGTGAGAAGGGTCACTGAGCACTGGTTTGTTCAGTATTTCTGTGATTCTGTGCATGAGAGAGAAGGGGGTTCACAGGCAGGGCTGGGATAAGGAACAATTCCTGGCAGCACTGTGGTTTCCCATGGGACTCATTGGGACTCTGTAGGTATCACATCACCATCGCCTAGATGAGAATATCACTGGTTTGGGGATTCACAAGAACCAGGCACTGGAGGCTGGAAGCCAAGGGGAATTAAGGGACTGACCATGTCTTGACTTCCCAGGCCCAGTTTGGTGCTTTTCCTACTGTGAGAAAGACTTGAGCAGGATGACTGCTGGGAGGAATGAACCAGACAAGGGTTTCCCCAGGTAGAAACATTTTGGACCTGTAAGTGAAGAGGCAAAAGCGGGACACCTGTAGAAAAAGACACTCACCTTCCCATTGAGCCTGTGGGAGCAGCTCAGTAAACAGGGATGGGACCATCCCACACCCCCTCCTGGGCTGGTTTCTGTGCTGCCACTGATGTTCTCCAGCTGAGCTCTTACCTTGGTTCATCTTGCTTGGTGGGGTTCACTTTCCTGCTGGAAGCTGGGGGGAAGATTTTTGAAGGGGTTTGGGATGTGGCCATTTCCCTTTCCCTCAGGGCAGGTCTGGGTGCCACAGGATCGGTGTCCCCCTTCTCCAGCACTGCACTGAGCTGAAACATTGGCTGCTCACCCCTTTGACGGGAGGGGTTCCAAGCAGGGATGTGGGAGCCGTCTGGATCCTAGGTGCTGGGTGGACAGGGGAATGAGTGGTGCATGCTAAGCCAAGGAGGATTTGAATTCAAAGTATGTGGCTCTGTGCCATTGCTATTAGCATCTGCTAATGAAATGCTAAGACCTATTAAGTGCCTGAATCCAGCAGGGAGATTTAAAGGGATGCACTTGGACTGGAAGCAAGAGGCTTAGGTGCTTTCTGGAGAGCCCAGGGAAGTGAGTGGCTGGGGCTGCCTCTCCTGATGGAGAAAAAATAACAGCTACCTGATGGCAAAAGGAAAGAGCTGGGGAGGCAATATCGACCCTATAACACCCCACGGGACATGAGCTGAGGTGCAGCTCCGAGGAGGGGAAACCACACGGGGCAGTGACAGAGCTGCCCCTGCGGAGGGGGACCTGACCCTGCGCTGACATCACTGACCGGCCGGGATGAGATCTCTGAGTGCAGCAAGAGGAGCTTCTTTTGGGCTTGCTGTGTCTCAGTTTGAGCCTCCCTAGTGCCAAAAAAATAAATAAAGACTAGTGGGACCGTCACCACTCAGCTGGAGCCTGGGAAGTCCAAGGGGGAAAGAGCCACTCTGGGTTCTCAAGTTCACATCCTGTCTTGTGCTTGATTTTATCTGCAGAGAGGCTTTTGCTTTGCGTTGCAGCCACGTGCTTGTCTCAGTGATTTGGTTTTCTCTCTCCCCTTTGCAGAGCAGCACAAGGCAGGCTCCAGGGCTCTGCTGTGCACATGCAGGCAGCCTCGGCCACGGAGTCGATGGGAAAGCCATCTGCCCACACAAATGAGGACGTTTCCATGGTTTTGTGAAAGAAAGGGACTCTTCTCTGTTTTCCTTTTTTCCCCCCTCTTTCATCCTAGGATGAAGCCATACGTGTGCACAGCAGCCATGCCAGAAATGTGGTGTTTATCAGAGGTGTGTTCTCCCCCTGGCACGGGATAGAACCTGGTGGAGGGCTGAGAGGGGAGGGGAGAGCAGATACAAAGGCATACCCAGCCCAGGAGGCAGCCAGTGGAAGGTGTGGAAACAGAGCTTGGGCTGGGGAAATGAATGAACACTTCAGGCCAGGCCCTCCCCCCCCAGCACGTCCGTGTAAAATGTGGAGATGAGGTGGAAAATCCACAGAGAAGGGAAATGTATGTCTTTAGCAGAGCGGGGGTCCCGACAGGCCAGCTGACTGTTCTGAGTGGATGTCCTGGCACACAGAGAGCCCTCTCTTAGTTTCTTTTCCTGCTCCAGCTGGTGTTTCTGCTGTTAACCCTTCTTCTGTGGGAGGACAATATCTCCCATGGCTGGGGAGATACTGATGACAGCTGCCAACTCCAGCAGGAGACAGTGGTTCTGAGCTGGATCCTCCATCTCAGAGCCTCATCCTGCCCCCAGGTCTTCTCCTGGCCACCAGACGGGTTATGGCCAGGCACTTCCCTGCTCTGTCCCGCTCCAAACTGGAAGCTAGAGGGATGAAGGAGCAGGCAAGCCCTTATCTCCTGCTTTGCCAAAACCATCCTCAACAGTTCTGTGACAGATACATTTTATAACCCTCCCACCCGCTCACATCTATGACCTGGGCGTCCCAAGAGGTGCAGTAGCACGGGAGAGGAGGGCAGAGCACTGCCAAGGCAGCGTGTTGAAAATACTACTGCTAATTGCACAATGGGTTCCTTATGTTCCCTGGAAATGCAATATGTGGGAGGACTCCCAGCCAATTCATGTTTTAGGGCAAATCAAGGCGATATATTACTCGACTCAGCTCCTAAATTTGGTCATACTTTAGCTGGTGTTTTCAGACATTTGTGAGTTAGGTTGGCCAATGCCACAGAGAAAAGTGATGGGGCCATTATCCTAATGAGGAACAAATGCATTACTTCTGCAAGTTATTTGGTGCTTGGAACAAGCCCTCCCCATTGCGTGACTGCTTTGTACGAAGTTAACCCCTGCCGAGACCTCCGGGAGGTCATTTTTCTGGAAGAGGAAAGGAAATTCAGTGGCCATCAGACTGCTGGGGTTAAAAACGTCCAATGCATGAAGCTTTTATAGCATCCAGCAGCAGATTCAGTGGCTTCATTGGCACTAGGCAGCTTTTCCCTTCACAGGGGTCAAGGACAGGCTGTGTGTCCTGCAGATGGGTGAGGGACCAGCCCAGGATAGCCTGGATGCCTTTGAGCCCGGGGCAGCCCTGCAGGGATCAGCCTGGGCAGCATCTTCACCATGCAGGTGAGCGAGCGAGGCTTCTCTTGCTCCATCCCTGAATCACAGCCTGCAGGTGCTGGTGATGCCGCGTGTGTCTCCTTGTTTTTAGGGCCCTGGAGAGGAGCGGGATGAGCTCAGCCAAAGACCTAACCCTTCCCAGCCAGCCACTGGTTCTGTAGACTCATCCCATCATCGTACCCCCAGCACTCAGGGGGCTTCTGCAAGAGCAGGGGAGCAGAAAATCCTGGCCCTCTTTGCTCTCACACTATGCCTTGTTTCCCCCTTTTTTAGCAGCATCCCCAGGGATGATTTAGGGACAGTAAGGACCATTCGGCCTGTGACCACAGGCAGCCATCTCTGCTTTCACAGACCATGCAGGAGTCACACCCACACCTGCTCCCAGCAGCTCTTCCCCCAGCCCTGTCAGAGACCCACAGGCCACTGGTGTTCAGGCTCTCGTGTGGCATCTCATGTCATTGAGGAGGCAGAACCTCATCCATCCCCCAGACCCAAATTCAGAGCTCTTAAATAGGCTGCCAGCCCTGACATCCCAGCCTTGCTCTGGCGCTTCAGCATCTCATCCATGGCTGGCTGCTGTCCCCGTGGCCGGGCATCCTCTGGCGAGGTGGGTTCCAGCAGGTCGCTGCACCTTCTGAACAAGCAGCCCTGTCCAAAGCCAGACTCCAGTTTCTGCATATCTACCCCTCTCTGTATCAGCCTGTGGCTCATACCGAGCCCCCACCACCTGCCTGAGTGCCACAGGGAGTGCCGGGGGGTGATGAGGGACACGGGGGGCCTGGCTGGGAGAGGCACAGCCTGGCAAAGCCCGGCCCCGCAGGACTCCCTGGCACCATACCCAGTGTGGGTGCAGGGGCACAGGCTGGAGGAGCTGCTTGCCTCCAAATGCTTTTTGCTTTTTTATTTTGTCTTTCCTTCTTCTTTTTCCTGCCTTCTCCAGAAGGGCCCAGATGCCTTTACTTTGGCTGGGCTCCCTTGGCCAGCAGCCCGTGGAGGCACCACAAACGCCGTGTGTGAGTGCGTGAGCCTGTGTGTGCAATATTAATACACAGAAATGGAAGGAGACCAGCACATAAACATTCTTTACTGTTTGGGTCACAGCCCAGGGAGCTGTAAGAGCTTTTGTGCTGAGTTTTGAACACACAGACTAAATAGTGAGGGAATGAGTAGAGGAGAGAGGATGAAAAGCTGGGATAGGCAGGGTGGGAGGATGAGAAAGAAGGAGCAAGGAGGACCCTCTCCAGACCGTGGGGTCTGACAGGAGCAGGCAGGGAAGGTGTTGGTGCCAGGCTGGGAGCCCCACACGGAAGGCTGGGCTGGAGGTGAGGGACAGACCAGCTTGGGGCAGCTCATCACACGTGTTTTTCTGCATTAAAGCAAAAGGTAAATAATACTGGCAATAACAATGCAGCAGCAGCTGAGGGCTGAAATTTCCAGGATTCCTGTGCAGATCTCGTTAGAGTGGCTTAAGTGTCTATTTGGGAATAAGGAGGAGGGGGCTATGCTGAAAGTATTTCTGCAGCAGCCAAGGGGAAGGACGGTCTCTCCAGAGCTAACAAGACCCAGCTGGCTCTCAACTGCAGCCGAGAGTGTTAAATCAGAAACTATTCCGTCAACAGCCAGTTTGGCCAAATATGAAACATTTCCAGGGAATCAATGGCCGGTGCTGGTGACGCAGAAGCCAATAGTCTTGACTTCTTTTCCAGAGCCTCCAGAAATACACTCATCATTTTGGACTTAAAGGGACAGGCTGCACTTTTTCGACTCAGCTCAGGGGCGTTCTGCTGAGAAATTCATAACCCAGCAGCGAGAGCAATGGCTGGGCTGGTTTAATCCACTGGTTAATGCTTGCGAAGGGCCCCGGGGGTTTTGGACCTGCCAAGCTGCTCCACATGACGAATCTGAACTGGACTCATCCTCCCCAAATGTTTTCCATGGAGATGAGCTCAGACAGAGCACCCAGCTCTGCACAGCTGAGCTCCGACCACTGTTGCTCTCATCCTCCGCCGGTGTCTGAGCCTCTGACCCTCACCTGTGCAGAGCACGATGGAAACCAAATGTCCAGGCTTTGCACATGGGGCTCCAGGAGAGCAGGGGGGGGCACCAAACCCCCTGGTCCACCTTTGCACTTGATGACACATTTAATCTCCAGTCCTGCCAGCCAGCATGTCTCCAGCACGTTTAGCTCTTCTATGAATAAAGCGGGGCAAATAGTGTAACTTTTTCTCTAGGTCCTCAGGCCCCTCAGGTCTTGTCCCACTTTCCAAGGCACTGGGACATTCCAATGGCTTCCATGCCCAGCCTTCCTGCCAGCCTGGGTCACGCTTATCTCAGCTCAGCAGAGAAACAGCCCCTGTGGCTCCCTGAGGTGGCTCTGGGCAGGGCGAGAGCTCGGGATGCAGTTTTGCCAGGTGAGGCCACAGCATTGGCATGGAGGGTCGAGCTGACGGATGGAGAAGGAGCCTATGGCCAGGCCACAAGGCAAATCAGGATGAGCTGGGATGAGTCCATGAGCTGTGTCCTGTCCCCTGTCCCTCACACCCTGCACCTATCACTCATGCTGATGGCTGTGTTTCCAGAGATAGTTCCAGCATGGAAAGTTCTATTTAAAGGGCATTTTTCCCCTCTTTTTTTTTTTTTTTTTTCGTTTTGGATGGGAAGCCAAGAGACTGTAAAATGCAGAGTTTCCCACCTAGCTGAACCAGAGGAAATGATGCCGACAAAAAATTTATTTTACCCCATTGCAGCAGTAACAAGCACCAGTTTTTGGAGACAGACAGAAAAGCTGGAGTGGATGAGGTGGACCTTGGCTTAGGAGAAGAGAGGCTTGGCTCTCCAGTCCTTCCTAAGCAGCAGGCAAGGCACAGCTGAGAAGATCCAGGGGGGGCAGAGCAAAGCTGTCCCCACAGCTCGTTGGTCTCTGGCAGCTCCCAGGGCCCAGAGAGTGGTGAAACACCTTGTGTCTGCAGGAAAGGAGCACGAGAGCCTCCCCGTTTGAGCTGAGCGTGTCCTGAGCTGAGCAGAAGCTTTTGCATCTCCCATGTCTTTGAGCCACCTGACCCTGACTGGTTTCTCCTCCTGGGGTGTGGAAGGGTTGCCCATCCCACGCACTGCAGCCCCCAGAGCTGGGGCTCTTCTGTCCCAGTGGACCCACCGTGGGTTGGCCACCGAAGCAGCCCCCGTGCATGCCCAGTCAAACCTGGTTAGACTGGTCCTGAGCTCGGCAGGGAGGTTAATCAGCTCCTGGGAAACCTCTGGAGAGCAGGCAGGGGGCAGGTCTGCCAGAGGCTCCGAGAGGGAGGGAAAAAGCATCATTATTTTTCTTTTCCCTTCTTGAAGGGCTCACGTCAGAGGTCACTGCTCTCAGGGGCAACACCGGGAAGTCACTGGGGTCCCTCAGGCAGGGGCTGCCCAGGACCCGCCAGCCTGTCTGGGATGCAGCACACCCGTGTGCCACACATCGGGGTGATTCCCTTGGGGGATTAGGCTTGATTAATGCTAATTCCTCTGCTCTGCCGCATTTTTTCAGCCTTGCAGGCGTGCTTGGCTCTAACACATGCCGTGGGACCCCGCTGGAACAAGCAGGCAGGCTTCCTGGTGGAGCTGATGATTCTCCCACACTGTCCCTTGTCGTTGGGACAGAGGCTTCGAGGAGTACTTGGGTCCCAAAGTCATCCAGCTACTGGGGACGTGAGCAGGGAACAGAGAGGGACAATGAGACCCTGAATCCATTTGCTGCTGCTCTGAGCAGGCAGGGATCTGACATCAGGGGGTCAAAAAACACCTCTGTGTCCCTGCAGGCACTGGGAAAGTGATGTACATGGATGCAAAAGAGGTCAGGGACAAATCTCTGCTCCCAACAGAAGGGTGCCTGGGCAACTGAGATATTTTGGGGATTTTCGCTCTTGTGAAAGGCTTTTCCAGACCCCAGATCACGGCCAGCACAAGGGCTTCAGTGAAAATGGCCTCTGGGGCCATCCCACGTGGCAGAAGGTGCAAGCTGAGAAGTGCCAATGCAAACATCCCGGGCAAGAAGCCAAATCCAGCTCCAGCTGAAGGTTTTGGTTATGCTGGCACTGCCAAGGAACAAATCCTGGCCCTGGATGCACTAGCCAGTGGGTAGAGAAGAGGCAACCCCTCCTCCCTGAGCTGTTGCCACTCTGCAGCATTCGCAGGCAACGGGGTCTGACCGAAGGCTGCAGGTCAGGACCTCCTGGAGTCACTCGTTCCCAATTAACAAGTCAGCTGCACACCAAGATCTGCCAGGTTTGGAAGAAAGCATCCAGGGACACCTGGGCTGGCTGGGTGAGCACTGCACACCCTCCTCCAGCCACAGCCAGGGAACTCTTTCTGGGCCATGACCGGGCTCCCCAGGGATGCTCCAAGGAGCAGCTGAAGATCCCGGACTTGTTTGCACCCTTCAAGCCCAGCACGCCAGGATCTTCCTCCTGCCTGTTAGCAGATGGACATCACCCTCTCCTCTGCTTCAGTTCTCTGGCCTGGGTGGGTTTTGGGCTGGCACTGTCTGTCCTCGGGTGCCTGGGCTGGTGGTACTGTCACACCCCAAGCCGCCCTTTCATTCAGAACAAAGCAAAGGATTGATCATCTTCAGGTGTTTTAGTCAAAGGTACAACCTTGTTTGCTGTTCTCTTGGGTACAAGGAACTCTGCCTTGGCTGTACACCATCCTCTCTGGATGATGTCTCAGGTGCACCTCTAAAGGCAGTGGTGGCCAAAGCAAGACCACTCCTGGGTCAGTGTCCTTCCTGCAGGCTGCAAACTGCCTTGGGGTTGTCATTTTGCACACCAGACCTCAGTGATGGGGACTCTTAAATTCAGACCTGACATGCTCCAGCTGTGCCCCAGGAGTTCCTCTAAATGCTGTGCTCTTCCAAACTCTTAATATTCAGAACCTAAGCATGAGGAGCTTACCTCTCCCCCAGGTTCAGAAGCCACACTGGTCAGCCCAGTCGGCTTTGCATGCTGCAACACTGGGAGAAAACGGAGATAAAAACATCCTGTAGGGCAGGAGCAGGATGGTGATTAATCCTTGGAAAAGGCTAACTGACATGACCATCAATAACTACAGTAACTTGTTATGGCTGCCTCATTCCAGGAGGATTACATGCCTGAACACTCCTTAAAACATCTAATGAATGTCATTTTGTTTTTACTCTCGGTGCTCATGCGAGTGAAGCGCTCGGCAGCGCTGGCCAGAACCATGGGGAGAGCCGGCAGGGCTGCACCCGCTTCCCACACACCCACCCGCCCCGCACCTCCCTGCTGACCTGAAATATCCCCTCTGGGATCTCCTGCCGTCCTGCCGCCAGCTCCGTCCCACCGGGATCCTCACCGGCAGCCGAGCGCTGGCCTCAGCTGCCCTCGGGGGATGTCTGCTGCGGGACACCCACCCACGGCACAGGCACCCTGCCTCTCGCCGTGCTCCTCCCGGGGAACCGAAAGCAGAGTTTTAGTCAAGCAGAACGCGGGGCAGGTTTTCCTGCCCCCCGACCCGATTTTGGGGGGTTCTGTGGCAATATTCACAGAGGAAGATGGCAAAGGCGCAAGCGCTGACACAAGTTGTATTTCATGGGGTCGTAGCGTCACAGAAGGGTTTGGGTTGGAAGGGACCTTAAAGACCATCTATTCCAACCCCTCTGCCGTGGGCAGGGACACCTTCACTAGATCAGATTGCTCAAACCGCATCCAACCTGGATATGTCAGGGAGGGGGAGATTTGGCAAAGATTGTGCACAGCTCCAGATACTGAGGGTTTGCTTCTCTGCCCTGTTCATGCTGTACAGGCACATTATCAGTGGAATTCTGGGGCCGCTGTTTTTCTCCAAAACCCCACCCTGAATGCACCATGGCTCCAAGGAAGGCATTTATATTTTCTACTGGCAAGGCTGTCTGGGTTCGTTCCAGGCTCACTCTTCACCCCCACACCAGGGCCAGGCAGCAGTCCTGTCTCACCCTGTCGTGGGTTCATTTTTTCAAGGTGCTGACAGTTTCCTGCCGGTCGGTGCCGTGGGAGACTTTCTGGACCCTGAACAAAGGGTTTTGAAAAGGTCTGGAGATTCTCTCTGCAGTCACGCTGTCTGAGCCCACCGATGGGCCACAGCCACGCAAGACACCTCAGCACTGATGGGGACATCAAAGCGGACCCAGCCACCAGGATCCCACCCCGCTCCTCCCCACATCCTGCCAGCATAAGCTGCCTCACCAGCTACCTACTGGAATTCCTTAAACATGAGCCTGTCCCCAGAGACGCAGCCCAAGCCCAGCCCTGTGTGGCAGCTCACACCTGACCTTCCCTGATTCCCGCAGCCCCGGATGACTTGGCTTTTCCTATTAGCAGGGGACCTTTTTGCCGCTTCTTGTGCTCTCAGCCTCATATTTCAAATTCCTTCGCAGCTGTATCTGGTTTTCATTTAAACATATTACATTTAGAGATAGAGACAGATAGATATAATACAATGAGAAAGGATTTTCAAGGTAATAAATGGAACATGCGAGCCTAATTATTCAGGATGACCCAATGCAATTTGGTAAGTCCAGCCAGTTGTTTATACTGGCGAGATGGGAACAAAATATCATTGGATATGGTCGTTATTCTTATAAGATTTCAATATATATACATTGTCAGGAGTCCCTGAGTTATGAAGTCCTCCTCGCTGGAGGAATAAACATGCTGGGTAGTAATCCTGGAAGCAATCAAAATGCTTTCGGCTCGGTGCCTGCAGAGCCCCTCTCTCATGCTGTCTGCCACCAGCCCCCAGCAGGCTTCCCTCGCTGCCCAGACTCACACACAGATGGTTTATCTCGCTCTGAGGCCGTGGGCAGAGCTCAGTGAGGGAGCAGAGGCAGGAATAGGATTCTTGGCGTTTCAGGTTGAATTACTGGAGCTGTCTATGACTGGCCCCACTGGTCAAACAGGAAAAAATAACACGAGGGAGCTGGCTTCACTCTCAGTATGGCTGGGGGAGCCTGATGGGTGTCTGCTCCTGCCTGGGAACGGCTTTCAGGTGTGCTGGGACCAGGGAGGCAGGACTGGCTGCTCTGCTGTTTGCCCAGGACATCCCGCCTGGAGATGCTGCCCCTGTTCCCCACCCAGCTGAGCGTGCCTGGGCAGCAGCTCCCCCAGCTGTGGGTGCCAGAGTGGGCTCTGGGAAGGATGCAGGGAAAAGGGCTGTCTCTGCTCCTACCTCTTGTGCACACCTTCCTGCCACTCACGAGAAGCATGATCCAGGGAAGCAGGACACTTTAGGGATGCAGGTCAGGGCAGCAGTGAGATAACAGATGCTGAAAATGCCACAGCAGCCCTTTGGCTTCCATGGGAGGCCTCTACTTGTACAGAAACCTCTCTGTGATGGTGAGAAAGCTCCTCCAAGAAACAGGGCACCCTCCCAGATCCTGTGCAGGGACCACCACAGGGTGCAGGGGTGCCAGGGATGAAAATACTCAAGTCCAAGCAGTGGCTACTGTTGTGCAGTGACACACTGCCTACCCCCAGCAGTTCAACCCCTGCTCATTCCCGACAGGGCAGCCAGGAAAATCCTGGCAAGGCTCTCTGATTAGGAAAGGACCCACCCCTCAGCTGGTCCTGTGTCTGGGGGGTATAAATCAGCCCAAAAGACAGCGTTTCTGTTTCAGGAAGAAGTTAACTTTCCACTGAATGCACTGAGCTGACAAGCAGTGAAGCCTTGGCTGTTTACCCCAGAGCCCAGGCGTCATGGTCCACATGGCTGGAAGTCTCAGTGGGGCTCTGTTCACTTTGATTTTACACCAGGGTTAACTAGACCCCGGTAATTATCCCCTTTTAACAAGGCAGTGTTTACACCTATGAGAAAGGGTCAGCTCCTGACTTGTTCACTGTGGCTGGAAGGAGAGTATTGCTCATGGCAGCTGGAGACGTGATGTGACCGCAGGGGGGAAAGAAAAGATGGGAAGAAAGAAAGAAGTGGAAATAAGAAAGGTGATCTTAAAGCTCAGATGAAAAATATCCCCCATGATCCTTGACTCCACAGCTTGCTCCCTCCCCATCCCTTCTTCCCCTCCATGCTGCGGTGCAGCCTCAGTGCACACGGAGATAGTTGGAAGCTGGGATAGGTTGATAGATTTCTTAGCTCCTGGGCTATTAAATGTCTGGACCAGCTAATTTTAAAGCAAACAAGCAAAGGCCAAATGACAAACTGTTTGGAAGGCCCTTCAGCAGGAGGATGGAGTTTTACGACCACCAAGGGCACTGTTGCTGCCATTAAATCTGCGGACATAGGGGAAAAATAAGATCTGATTTATTTGGTGATGGTGGAAAATATTATCCAAGCTATAATTTATTGATCATCGCATCCTCCCAGTTTTCAAGGCCTCCTTCTCGTGCATATGGAACAAATACAGATTTTTCCGTGCACATGAGGCCGAGCACATCGTGGCTCCTGCACTTGAGGAATTTTTGCGTGCTCTGCTGGCGGTGGGGCAGGAGCCAGCAGTGCCAGCAGCCCTGCAGAGCAGGCTGGGGAGCAGCTCCCTGTGGTGAGGGACAGGTCACCTTGGGGCTGGGGCTGTTCTTCAGTGAGGTGAGGAGCCGTGGGATTGTTGGGAATGACTCGACACTGGCGGCAGCTGCCGGTCTTGTGGGGTTCACCCAGGTCCAACATCTCTGTGAGAATGTACAGCCCAAAGACCTGGGCACCTATCCACCTCCTCCTTCCTGCTGGACGCTGATCACTCCCATCCTCACCCTAGTCCCTGTGCTTGCCCTCCCTGCTGCTCCCCAGGGCGTCCTGGAGAATCGGTCAGGTTGGATATCACCAAAATCACCAAGTCCACCCGTTCCCTCAGCACTGCCAAGGCCACCACTACACCATGTCCCCAGGTGCCACACCTACACATCTTTTAAATCCCTTCAAGGACGGTGACTCCACCACTGCCGTGGAAGAGCTGTGCCAGGGCTGGACAACCCTTTTGTTCCTAATCTCCAGTCTAAGCCTCCCCTGACACAACTTGAGGCCATTTTCACTTGTCCTGTTGCTTCTCACTTAGAAGAGACCAAACCCCATCTCACAGCCACGAGAAGAAATACTGTCCCTGGGAAAGGACAGACTGGCCCAAACCCCCTGGCACTCCCATATGAGGGGGAAAACAGACCTCAGGGAGGTTTGTTCTCCACAAAGAAGACGGGGACACACACCAAAGTGCTGGCAGCAGCATTTCCCAGTGCTCCCAGCCAGGCTCAGGGGCCCACGGAGCCCAGCTGCCTCTGTTGCCTGGCTCAGAGTGGGATTGCAAGCACGGGTGGTGGGAGCAAAATTCAAGATGGCAAATGAAAAGAGGGCAGCCTCAGGCCTCCTGGGAGCCGAGCTGGAGCTGGAGGCTCTCTAAGCCAGTCCATCTGGAGAGGAGAGAGCTGGGCTCTGCAGGGATAGCCGGAAATAACAGCAATTTATGCAGTTATGTTCCCAGATTTTTTTTTTCTCTAACCATCAAATAATACCGTAAGGAAAAAATAAAAAAGAAGGAGAAAGGAAATAGAAAAAGCAATATAGAGACCAGAGCTTTTAATCCTCCCTGCGTTCCCAGAGAAATCCAGGGCCTCTTTCCACCCGTTAACTCACTCCTGCTCTCCATTAGAGCCTCCTCTAGCCGATCCGGGGAGAGGAGCCCAACTTCTGCACACAGTCTGTGACACCTTCTGCCTGTGCGAAGCCTTCGGATGCAAAACCTGTTGCCTGCAACTTTTGGAGGTGACTGTGGTGGCCCTTCTGTGGCAGGTGCCATTCGCAGAGCACCACTCCCCTCTAGCCTGGCAGCCCAGGGGAAGCAGGGGCTGGTGCCAGGCGATCCCTGTGAGCCAAGCAGTGCCCCTGGAGCAGTGCAGAGACCTTGGCCTCCCACTCTGCCAGGACGATGCTCCATCCCAGTCAGACACGGCATTTCCCAGCAGCGTGCAGCTGATCCGATGGTAGCTGCAGCTCTGCGCCTCCGGGGAATGACAGAAAAACAATTTAGAGAGCCTCTGCCCCAGACCTGTGAGCTCTGCTCGGAATCCTGCACAGCCCCGTGGGTGCTACAGTTGCTCCCAGAGCTCGGGGTGTGTTTCGGGTGGGAGCAGAGCCCTGCTCTCTCTGCGCTCACCCAGCAGCCACCAGCACCCACGGCCGAGACTGGGGGTGTGCTCAGGTGGGATGGCACAGACATGCTTGGTCCAGCAACCAGGAGGCCAGCGGGGCAGAGAGCCCCGGGAGCACAGAGCCCCTGCAGTGCCACTCTTTTGTTTTCCTTGATTTAGGGAGCAAAGGCCGGGGCAAAGGTGGGTTGCCCAGACCACCCACAGCCTTTGGTGGTGACAGGGAGTGACGTGCCAAGAGGGATCCTCCACCCCCTCCACAGCAGAGCCACGGCCAGGCGGGGATGCAGAGCTGATGAGCACAGGCTGAGACACGGGTGGATTCCTGGGGCAGTGCCTGGCAGCTCAGCCACTGCTCCCAGCAGCCCAAGGGTGGGAGAGCCGGGTTTGCCTGGACAGCAGCGCTAAACACAGCTGTATGGCAAGAAACTGCACAGCCTGTTTTGCCTCTAGCATCCAGAACTGAGGTGAAGGAAACATTTTTGGGTGGGCTGAGCATTCCCATTGCACCTATCACACTGGGAATCAGGGAGAAGATGGATAGCTGCATCCTCCCGCTTGTCAGGCAGAAAACAAATAGTGCTCAGAGAGCTGCTGGGGCTTCTGCCCGTGACACAGATGGACCAGGGCATGAGTCCCCATGCCCAAATCTCCTCTTAGGAGGCCAGTGAGAGTGTTTGACTGAATGAACATCCAAATGAATGCCTCTTCCTAAGGCACCTTGCCTGCTGGGGGAAGAGGATGTGGTACCCGACCAGGATGTCTTGATCAGTGGGGAGAGGGGGCCATGGGATCAATGATTTCCTGCCTCAGCCCTGAATTAAACAGCAAATATTTTCTTCTTTTCTTGGAACAAACCGGGAAGAGAGTTGTGCTGCGTCCAGGAGAGAGCAGAGCCTTTCAACGTGCTCATGCATCAGTTGGACTCGATGCCCAAAGCACCGTGCAGGGTTTCTGGCACCACCCAGGCTTGCTGGACCGGCTTCCCGATGGACAGACAGGGCTTGGGGTGAGCCAGCCCCTGTCAGCACAGACCCCCCTCAACGGGAGCAGGCAGAGGACATGCAGCCCTCACACTGTGCAAACAGAAGAGGATCTCTCTTGGCACTGGAGCTGTTTTCTCTTCCCAGAGTAAAATGCCCAAGTACTTGCTATATTTAGACACCGGGGTTTTTCAGGAAACAGAAAGAGGCTTGTGCAAAACCCCGTGTTCACCTCTGGAGATGGCTCCTGGCCTCCCCACCAGGGCTGGCCCCACAGCCCATCATTGCATCCCTGCCAACCCCACATGTCCTCCCTGCCCTGCCAGCCCTTCCTGCAGGCATTAGGGGTCCCTGAAGTGCCCTTGGCACATGGCAGGCTCTGTGAGTCCTGACCAGCCCCCTTTTCACATGGGGAAGGGCTTAGAAAATCTGGCAGGGGGCCAGTGCTGCAGTGGGAATGAGCAGCAGTGCCTGACTCCAGCTGCCACCAAGTCCTGGGAGCAAGGGCTGCTGCTCCTGGACGGCAGAGGGCACTGAAGGTGGTGAAGCCATCCCATAATAAAAGCTTCTCCAGCTTTCCCGATGGTTTTACCTTAACTGAGAGAAAAAGAGAAAGGTTGCCTTTTTGAGTAATTTATTGTTAAAGACTTGCCACCACTCCTCGGGGTGCCCGGGCTGGTGTCCCTGTCCCTTTCAGCCACCCTCAGCTGTGGGGCAGCCCTCCTTCCAGCACTCCCCTTTTCCAACTGGATGGCTTCCCAGCAAGGAGCAGCAGGAGAAATCTTGGCTTCTGGCAGGGAAAGGCAGCCAGCGCCAGGGAAGGGTGGGGAGGGAAAGCGATGCATTTCCAATGCTCAGCGCACCATCCTCGCAAGCATCCCCGTAATTGCAGCCACATGCTGGCTCTCACAGCCCTCGCCTCTTTCGAGCCCCACATCTCCTGCTCCTCTCCTGGGGCTGCTGTACAGCCCCCCCACCCCGTCCCAGACATGCCTTTCATCTCCTGTTTTAGGCCAAGAGATCTGCACCCGTTCTGCATCACGGACCTGTAAACCCAGCGGGGCCGGCGGGGAATTTCCAGCCCACCCTTCAACCACAGGGGAAAATGATGGACCCTGGATTAGACCCGTCCACAGCCCCTTCGCTCTCTTTCTTTCCTCCCTCTCTCCTCCAACATGAATATTTATCCCCTCTCCAGGGCTGCCTTCACGCCGGCCGTCGCCATCGGCATTCCTGCAGGAATTCCTCCTTCTCCCTCCACCGAGAGCAGCTCGGGGCCGGGGCGAGGGGGAGGCAGGCCTTTTCATTTCCAATCCCCCCATCCTCGATGGAGAGTAAACATTGTTCCTCTCACAAAGGCGGGTATTGTAGCAGGACGGGGGGGGAAGGCGAGCGGGAGGAGGCGCGGGGGAGATGAAGTGCGAGCGGGAGGGAGGGAGGGCACGGGAGAGCCCCCTGAGAAGAGGGCGAACGGGATGTGAATATAAATTCTGTAAATATTTTCTTTAAGGTGCTGCATGTAATCCCAGGAAATAGATCCAGTTTCACGGCAGAGTGGTGGGGGGGAGTGGGGGGAGCGGGACTGACTTTGCCACGGGTTTCTCCACATTGATCAAGGCCCTGATGGAGAGGTGGGGGAAGCATCTCAGGCAGCTCAGGGGAACACCAGAACCTTCTTCTGCCTCGTCCCCAGGTCCAGACAGCAGTCAGCAGCAGCTTGCCCCCTGCGCTGTCCCCACTTGCACTCCCCAGTCCTTCTCCTCCTGGATAACACTTGGCCAGGCTGGGAAAGCAAAAAAAAATGGGGCTTTAAACCTTCAGCCAAGGGTTTAGAGCCCATCAGCCACATCACCCCGAGCAGGGACAAGAATCTGAGTTGAGGTGGGGGATGTGGCACCCAAGGGAGGTGCAGGAACACCTCAGCTTGGCCATCACCCCACAAAAGTCAAGCGCAAGGCTTGAGATTTTTCTAAAGGGGACATCCCTGGGGATGCTGTCCCGTGGGCAGCAGCAGCAGCAGCCATGGGACAGCCCCACCATCCCCTCTCCTGCCCAGGAGCTGCTGTGTCCATCCTTCACCCACCCGGACCAGATCCCCTTTGCCAGGGAGAAGGCAGGAGGTGGGATGCCCTGGACTGGCTGTGCCAGAGGGGAGGGCTGTGCCTGCCCCCCACTCGAATGGACAGGGCTTTTCCCAGCCCTCCTGCAGAGTTGCTCAGAGGGGATGAGCCTTTAGCCCGTTCTGGTCGGATGAGCCATTGAGTCCCCTTCAGAAAAGGATTACCAAAACATCCAATTACGCTTTCTCTTCTGCTTGTCTCCCCTCCTTTTGATGCTTTTTGTCACTGTATGAAACAACTGTGTCCAGAAGTCAGGATCACCATGGACACTTGCTTTAATGGTGATTTTTCACTAGCCCAGCTCCATCCCAGGAGCCCCATTTACTTTCCTGCAAGCACCCTACAGCCCTGCTGGCCTTAGGGTATCAAGCAAAGCGTGAACCCCTGGGCAGCAGCATGGCTGGGGACCAGCACTGCGTGCCATCACTTGTGTGGGAGATCAGCCACATCCCCAGTTCTGACCTCTGGGGCTGGAGACTTCCCAATGCCTTTGACATCCATGGCCATCCCAGAGCACCCCCCGATGAAGGGCAGGGGCTGCGAGGCCACCATGCCCCCAGCTGAGCCACATGCAAGTACAGAAATCCCTGATTCCAAGGCATTTCTATGAATTCAACAGTTACTCTCTGTTATTACCCCCCTTGCTCACAGGGGATCCCTGACACCATCAGCTGGTCCCCCCCCCACCATCCTAGGGGAATACAGCCATGGTCACAGTCCCCTTTCACCTGGGGCACCGTGAGATGTGACATTCTCTGGTGGGGAGGTCAGAAGTATAACCACATTGCAAAAGAGATTAGAGCGGTTCAGGGCGGTGCCGGGGGCTCAGCAGGCTGACCCAGAGGGGTGCTCACCCTTTCACTGCCGGGGGATCCCTCCACACTTACTTCATGCCTCCTTCCCAGTGCCTGACACTGGCTCATATCTGAAAGGGAACGTGGGGCTCCCCAGACCTTTGATCTGCTCCAGCACAGCTGTTCCCAGACCTTTATGTAAGGGACGAGAAATGTGACTGAAATAACCAACAGAGTGAATAGAAGCAAGTGTGAAAGGCTATAAATACGTATGACACAATAACTGTGGTCACTGCTAAATAAGTTTTAAATTGAATTGATGTTATAAATAGAGTTGAAAGCAAAGAGCCACCAGCAGGTGACATGGATTTGAGGTGGGGAGCGACTGGAGTGATGCAAGTGCAAACACACTGAGGTCCTACATGTGTTCTCATTGCCCCACTCCATCTTTGCTGTCAGTCACCCACAGGAAAAGCCTGTGGGAGGCAGTGGCTCCTCCATCCTCCCAGCTCCCCAGGGCTGCCATCCTTACCTCCCGTTGGCCTCACTGGACCCAGAGGAGCCAGACAGGGTGGGATGTGCCAGCCTAACCCTCAAGGAGCATGAAGAAGGTCGTGTCCCCTCAAGGGGTGTAGTAGCTCGGGCCCCTCTTGCCACCCTCCCAGAGCCCCATGGGCAGCCTCACACGTGGCCTCAAACAGCCATAAATTTGGGCTCACATTTCACTTTCAGTGTTTAAAATCTTGTTTCTTTTGCCTTTCTCTTCCTTCTCCAGCGGATGTGTCATCCCTATCTCCAGCAGGTCCTGGTCCTTCATGGTGCTGTCTGCAACACTCGGCACCAAGAGCTGGGCATGCACTGGCTCCCTTGCTGGCTGGTTTAGAAGCTCTGTGATCTCCTCAAGCCAGTCACTTCACACCTATCCCTCGCATTGCAAATGCTCTGGGCACTTCAGTCCTGAGCCCAAACAAAAATGAAAGAGTTGCATATAAGCAGTATAAATAGTATGTAGTATAGTATATATAGTATAACCACTGCAGTTCCCATGTAACCAGGGCACCATCCCAAGTCCTTGGCTCTCTCCCAAGGAGCAGAGCCAGGAGCCTGCTCCTCCTGGCATCCCAAATCACCACTGCAGCATCCCCTTTGCAGACTTTGCTCTTCTGCGCACGGTGATTCAGCAGCGCTCCAGAAATGCTCAGCAAACACTGAACGCCGAGATCAGCCCCGGGAGATCCCAGTGGGGCCGGTGATGGTGCTGTTGAGTCGTGCCACAGCGGGGCTCACAGTGCCAGCTGCCATCGCTGCCAGCACCACGACGCCCAGCAGCACGTGGGGGACGACTCCCCACCCCTGGCAGGTGGGGCAGAGACCTCTTCTGACCTATCCATGAAGCTTTGCACAGCTCAGATTCGCACAGCAATCCTGGCAGGGTGGGAAACTTCTCCCTCTTTTCCACGCTCCTCACTGTGGGTCCAAACCGATCTATCTGCAGTGGTCTCTCTCTCTCTCTCTCTCTCTCTGCCAATTAATATTTGGGCAAACACCCCCCTGGGTAGGAGAGCACCCGGCTGGGTTCAGCTCAACAAGGGGGCTGGCATGGGGGGGAGCAGGGGGAGCGTGTGTGGGAAGGGGCGAGGGGCTGCAGATCAGGGCTGATACGGCCTGGCATTTTGGCAGAATTTTCTAGGACAGTTTGTACAGTGTCTTCCCCATACAATGGTTATGTCTAGCCGCCGCGCTGCGGCTCTCATTTCCATGAGCAAGGAATTCAACCGAAAAGTAAACAGGAAAAAACGTTACATCTCACAGTTTATAAATATATACGGAATTATTTAGGCAGTCAGGCCAATTTGCACAGATGCCGCATATATGCTGTGACAGATCTCTGTGTTGTTTTGGAGCCACCCCTTGTGAATGGGAAACAGGGCTGGTTTCTCGCCATGTCTGCATGAAATATCAGTATCCTCCTGCAAGCTGGCTGCCAGCAGCGAGTGCTCCAGCTCTTGGGAACAGCACTGAGAGCTGATCCGAGCTATTTGCACGTAGAGTTGAGCGACTTGAGCCCCCACGTTTCCAGCCTGGGCTCCACAAGGCCTTTGGAAGAGGCAGGGGAGTTTTTTCCTGGGCACCACACTGGGGATTTCAGCCTGGGATCTGATGGGACAAACCGTGGTCCGGTGGGGTGGGGGGCAGGATCTGCCCTGGCACACACACCTCCAGGGGGGTGAGCTGTCCTCCTGGAGCCCTGGTTCCCTGTGTTCAACAGGCTGGAGCTGCTGGATCCCAGGGCCTGGGGCTGAGATGGGCACAGACAGGGCAGTCCTGCCTCTGACTCCACTCTGCCCAGGGGAAGGAGGGTCCCAGGCCCCCATCCCATCAGCCTCCTCCCGAAGAGCATCCCACCGAGCCTGAGCAGCAGCTCAGATCAAACCCACGGAAATGGGCTTTTTCCAACAACCTCCCTTCCTCCCCCTCTCACACCCGGCCTGAGCCCAGAGGTTTATTCAGCCTGACAGCGGAGTGACTTGATCATTCGAAGCGATGTCTTAATTACAGGACATCCTCCGTGGCATTTTCTGGCTGTGGCCGGTAAAAGAAACTTCTCTTTGCCGTCTCTCTCTGCCCCCCCAGCTCTGCCAAGCCATGCCGAGCCACGAGAGCTGCTCAGACAGTGGGGATATTGTTTTGGCCATTGCCTGAATGGCCCAGCCTCCTCAGCTGTAAAATTACCTAGAGGATAACTAAACAAACCCCAGACAAACACTTCTTTAAAGGCACTGCTTACTTTGCAGCAGCCATTTCCCCCTGCCCGCCACATGTGCTCACGCTGGGTTTTCTTTCTCTCCCTCTCTCAAGGGTATCACAATTGCAAGGCCCTTGCAAGGCATTGCACGGGGAAGGAGGAACAGCAAGGGCTGGAGGGACATGGGGGATGCCATGGGCTCTTCTGGGCCAGGCTCTGCTTGACCTCAGCCCCAGCTCATGATGCTGAGGCATCCAGAGCAAACAGGGAGGCAGAGAGCAGCTCCTTGGACTGGTTTGTGTTGGAGCTGGGAGGAAGATGGTGTTTCAGAAGGTTCAGCTCTGACCCGTTGTCTGAGGGGACTACTTTTTTGCCCAAAACAGCACTGCTGGCCCACAGTAATACTGGTCCAAAGTCCACTGAAGGCAGAGGAAAAACTGTCCCAGACTCCTGCATCGTGCATGACCCGAGGGGACTGCTGAGCCCCTGGGGAAAATCCAGTCATGAAGGGGTGATATAGCCCCTCCAAACTGTGCTGGTTGAGTGGGGAGGTCAGGACAGGTCCCCTCTGGGAGGTTTTGCTGTTTTTCAGCTATCCCTCATAAACAGGAGAAAAGTTCTGGCCAAATCCTCACTCAGAGTCAATCTAAGCATTTCCTGACTCGGTGTTGATTTCACAGATTAAAGCTGGTTAAAAACAACCTGGTCACAATCCAGACAGCATTAATTTTTGGAAAAAAAAACCTTTAGGAATTTCATTTGAGTATGTTCTAAGGGTAGGGGCTGCCTTTTTCCCACCCAGAACCTCGTTTGCTTTGGGAATATGTGCAATAAACACATGAACACTGAGCCCCAGCTACAAGCAAAGAGGCTGCTTTCTGCTGCAAAGGCATTGTTTTGTTGTAAAGATATGGGATATTAGCCACTCTGAGGTTGTGCCTTTAATTTCAGGTCTGCCAGCGTGCAGACCCAAAGCACTACAACTTTGCAAACCCGAAGTTTCCCACGTTCACAAGGGCTGCAGTAACAGCTTGGGGTTTGGCATGGGGAGGCAAGACGGGAGTTTAGGATCAAAAATCCCATTGATCCCAAAATAAAGGGGTGGAAGATGTTAAATAAATCCTTCCATATTCCTGCAGCCTGCTGGGGGAAGTTTTCCTTCCTGGTGTTGCTGACCCATTCCTGAGTGTGCCTTCGCAAAGACGGGCGTGGAAACCCCAAACACAACACTGCAGCGTGTGCTCTGGAAATATGCACAGTCCAACCAACACAGATCCCAAATTTTGGCAGATTCCTGAGATCAGGAAATTCCTTGAGAGTTCGGGAAATCCTCCAAGACTGAACCCAAGCTATTTCACTTGCAGAAGATATCAAGTTCTCCTCCCCCCCCCCTTTTTTTATTTTTTTTGTGTTGGTGATGGGTCAGTGGGACCTTGGCAAGTGCACGTTGCTGTGCAGTGAGAAGAGGATTAGCAAACAGTGCCGAGGCCAAACACAGATGCAGGGCCTGCAGGAACAGCTGCTTGCAAAGGGAAGTGGGTGAAGCCAAATAGCAGCCATGAGGTCCCAGATCCAAGCAGGTCTGGAAGGAGCCCAAGCTGGTATTAGTTACACTTTCTCCCCTGTGCATAAATAACCACCCATTATTTATGGCCATTCTCATCATGCCGGCGGGGTCACCTCAGAGGATGGGGCAGAGCTGGCTGCTGGAGGGCACGAAGGGCCCCTCTTTGAACCCAAAAATAACTGCCCCTCATCCCCTTGCCTCGAGCAACGTGGGTAGTGGCAGGGTCTCAGCCCCGCCGTTCCCACATTTGGCATATCCAGAGTCACCCGGGGCTTGGGGACGTGTGGGAGCTGGGCTGCCCCTGGCTTGGAACAAGCAGGTCTTGACCACAGCCAGGGAAAAAACAGGCCTGAGGTGTGGGAAAAGTGCCTGCTGTCCCAGGACCCCATCTCCTGGCAAAACATCCTTGGCTAGGCAAAAATAGGCACGACAGAGAAAATCAGGTGTGTAGGACAACTTGTCCCCATTGGGCCTGTAGGGCTGCCTTCCATCCTCCACCCCACAAACACACATTTGCCACTGAGACAACCCTCATCCAAGCAGGTGGTTGGAGCAGCCAAGAAAGTTCCATGTGGCTCCAGACCTGGCTCCCTGTCCTCCCCTTGCCTGCAGGAACCAGGTACCTGTGGTCACTCAGCCCTCCTGAGCATCCCAGCACTTCAAGCCGGGCAAACTCTTTCTTTTACAGGAGAGTTAAAGACAGGGCACAGAGCTCAAAGGTTACAATTAGCTCACCTGTGCTGGGTGACTTAAAAGAAAAAAAATCACCTAAGAAGTCTGTTTGTATTAATGCCTTTCAATATTCCCCATATCCCAAAGGAAAAGTACTGTCTTTGCACTCCTGTGGTGTTTTTCTTCCGCTGTGTGTAGCAATGAGGTCACTGAGCAGAGGTTTTGTGGCTAAATCGCTGGGTTGCTGCCATCACCCTGTTCCCAGGAAAGGCAGAAGGTGACTCAGCTGGACATCCAGCCAGGGAACAACATGGATCTTCCTAATATCCAAAGACACAGCTCTGCAAAGGACCTGGCTGAGCCCTGGAGAAGTGGTCAAACATACCAGTTGTCTTGGGCTGGAAGGGACCAGCACCTTCCCTCACAGGACGTGGCTCCAGCCCTGCCCCTGGCACAGCCTCAAGTCCTCACTCAGAAGGCATTTTCCTCTCCTACCACCTTCCTTTGGCTATCAGGGATATCCTCGCAGGTAGGTAGGAGCTTTCAACATTTTTTTTTGCCATAGAGATCTCTCTTTTCCCTCCAGATCTCTCCCCTGCCCACAGAGCAGTTTTCTCTCTCGTGCCCCGATTACAGAACTCCCCCCAAACATGACTTGCTCCAACCTCAGCAGCCCCCCATGCACCAGCTGCTCCTCCCCGGGGCTTACAGGGCAGCCACCTCACCACATGTCCCCAGTGCCTCGCTATCGTTATGCTGGAGTTTACTGGGAGGGTGGCATCTCCTCCTTTCCTCAGTCTTCATCCTCTTCACCCCGACCTGTGTGCTGCTGAATCCAGCTGGGACTGCTCCTGCTCCATCTCCACGGCTGTTGCCTGTTAATGCTCCCATCCCAGGGGTCCTGGCATGGTTGGGAAAGCTTTTTTTAAGCACATCACCTGCTGCCTGCACCTTGCCCTTGCTAGATCTCCCCTGCCAGCCCCCCTGCACACTTTCCTGGAGGAATTATGGGTATATAAATAAAGCGATCTGTGTATTCTCCTCCCCGCTCAGAGCTTGTATAACCTGGGGGTGACCCCTCCTAGTCGTCCCCAAACCACAGCCCCAGCGTGTGCTGCTGCCACTGCTCTGGCATTTTCATGCACGGCCGTGAGCCCAGGGCAGGGCCGGAGGGTGGGTTTGGAACAGCTCCATCCCTTCCACCGCGGGCGCTAATCTTGACAAACCATCAGCCTGTGGTTTCGGGAGCGCAGATAAGGCTGCCTGACCACTGCAACTTTCCCACGAAGAAAGGGATCGCGCTCTCAGCCCCCCCTGCAGCTCCCCCCTCAGCCTGGGCCACCCCACGGCTCGGGGGGCACACGCTGCAGTCACAGCCCTCAGGAACGGGCCAGGGGCTGGGCCAGGACAAAACCTCAGCAGCCTCCAAACAGGGCAGATGTTGTGACCTTGCCTGGGTTTCTGACGGACCGGGGATGCCTCCTGCCTGCACACCTGCAGCCCCACCGGGGCACACGGTCCACGCCCAGCAAGGAGCTGTGGCAGGGTAGAAGCATTTGCCTGGAGAGCATTTTTGCTAGCAAGAGCTTCCAGTTCTGCAGCCAAGCCATGACCATGGTGGACTTCCCTGAGCTCAGTTTTAGGTGGGAATTGAAACACCTGGAGATCTCCTGGCTCCACTGGGATCACTGCTGTCCTTGGACTGGTGCCTCACCACGCTGCTGGCATTTGGGACATGCATCTTGCCTACCAGTTTGGGCACGGCAGTGTCCTCGTTCCTCCCTGGGGCTGGGGAAGCAACCTGGGATTGCTGTGGGATCTTCCCATGGATTCTGACATGGGAGAACAAGCCCTGGGTGGGTCCTGTTGGACATGTACCTGGGAAAGCTGGGCTTTCCAGAAGGCTCCCTCTCTCACACAGACACAGACATAGAGCCGCTGCCAAGGGAAGAGGCCTCTGTGAGTGCCAATTCAAGGAATGCCTTTGATCCAGTGGGAATCATTAGGGGGAAACTCTGCCTCTAAATTGAGCTGCTCTCTTGCCTTGCCACTTTGGGAAATGAATTTGTACTCAGAAAAACTCAGGCTGGGAGAGCTCTTGGGAAGCCATCCAATCCATTTCCCTACCCCAAATTGGTCCTGACAGGTTTTTTTTTTTAATCTAACCTTTCCTTTAAAATCTCCAGATGGCTCAATACAGTCTCCTCCAGGGCTACATTCATTTTACTAGCAGATATTATTTTATTATTAATATTCAACTTAAATTTCCCTTGCTGCAATCAGCTTCTACCCCATGCCAATAGAGAGGGAAACTGCCCTCTCACTGCCCAGCATGGCAGGGGCTTTTCCCCAGTGGTACCTATTTAAAGCTCCAGATTAGGATGGACAAGGCTGGTTCTGGCCAAGACCAAGCTGAGTTGCAGAGTTCCTGGAGTGTCCTATCACTTTTCTTGTCCCTGTGGTGCCTGAGGGAGGGTTTGGTGGTACAGGAGTGTACACCCCCTGCACCCTGTGCAGGCACCAAACATCGTACCCAGGTGGGAAGGGGAGGTCAGAGACTGCTGACCCATGAAGGGAGGCAATTATCCAGCTGATGAGGCCATGCAAGTGTTAATTAAAAAGCATGGGAAGCAGAACAGGTCACTGTTTGGTGTCATCCGCTCGTGAAATTAGCCTTGTGGTGGCTCACCCAGCCCTCCCCAGGAGACAGAGCAGGGGAATAACTGCCCACTGTGCCTCTGCTCTTGCTCTCATCTCCTCTGGCTGAGCTCCTATTTCTGGGTACCTCCTGCGTCCTGCACAATGTCTGCTGTTGGATCCTCAGTTTGGAAAAACTTTCTGTTCATTCCCGAACCGGTCTGGAGCGTAGCTGTGCAGGGGTGAGAGGTGTAACCAAGATAATCAGCTCCTGGCAGTCCAGGTGGAGAAAGAAGCTCCCTAGGCACATGCAGGAGGTGCTCACACAGGGGCACTGATGCACTCAGCCCTCCAGGTCAGGCATCCTGTGAGCAGGGCCTTGGGCTTGCCCAGCATCCAGATTTGATCAGCAGCAGCGGCTCTGATCTGATCCCACTCACTCTCCAGCCAAGGCCAGAAGGGAAGGCAGACCTTTCCTCTGGGAAACACCAAGGTTTGGTGCTCCTGACCGGTGAGCAGTTCTGCAGAGTCTTTTGGTAGCAGGTCAGTGTGGCAAAGCCCTGCCATTCTGCTGGGAGCTCAGTGCTCAGCCCGTGCTTTGTAGCTCCGGGAGATGGGGCTTGGCATCTTCTCTGTCAGCCCAAGGATACGCCCACGTTAGGAGAATGCCCTGCTAGGAAAGGTCTCCTGTTTCCTCTCCACATGAACACCTCTCCACAGCCAGGGTGCTGTGCCAGGACCCTCATGGCACCCTCCTGTGCCCGGCCAGGGCTCGTGTTGTGGTGGGGATGGGCAGCAGCACAGCTGAGCATCTGAGTCCAACCTGAGCTGCTCCCTGAGAAGTGCAACGGAACCAATCCCACTTCCCTGCGTCTCTGTGTCTCATGGTTGGATTAGCTCATGGCTAATAAGGCACATGAGAGTTTTTCCCGTGGTTTGGGGTACTCATAATGGTTCTCTCCTGTGCGGATTCTTTGATGTCTTATAAAAGAGTTGATGATGAATCCATTTCCTCTGTTGGGACCTAAGTTTGGCACTCTCTTGTCTACTCAGATGTCTTTTTTCATAAACAATTAGACAATAGAACAACAAAATGGGATTTAGCCTCTCTGAGGATCCTGCCTTGCTCTGAAATCTGGCAGAAAGTGATCTAGTGCTTCAAAGGTGGGGTTGGGCAGCAGAGACAGGCAGACAGACACACCTCCCCAAGTGCAACAGCTCCCACTTCCTTCCCTTTCACAGCCAGGCTAGTGAGAGTACCCTTAACTCTGCCCTGTCATACCCATTCAGCACAGCACAGGCTCAAAGGCCAGGGCCGAGGGCTCTTTCTGAAACTGTGCAACACCAGATGTTTTTTTGCCGAGGCCTCAGACACACACGTGCAGCTTGCTGTTATTAGAACTGGCTCTCACTCCCTGCGCACAGGGGAAAAAAATTAAGGCTGTGCTCCGGGTTCATTCTCCACTTTGGCATCCTGCGTTAAACCAGGCAGGCTCGGTCAGCTTTTGTTTGTTTTTATGGAGTTGCTTCTGGACCGTCCCTCCTGCAGCATCCCAGTGGAGTGGAACAATTCAGTGCACCAGCTGGATGGGAGTTGCTTCATGTGCTGCCAAATGTACCACGTACAAACCACACTGCAGCACCTCTGGGGTGCAGCCTGACAGGCACACGGCGGCTCAGCAACACCCTGCAGCAGCTTGAACCAAGAGGATGCACTGCTTCATTGCTCAGGCTTCCTCTTGCTTTTCCACTTGGTCTGTCCAGCGTTCCTCCCCGGCACGGCTCTCCAGTGGATTTTTCTTCTCCTGATAATGTTTCTGTGCTCACCTCAGACTGAGCCAAAGGCTCTTTTTAACTGAAAAAGGCCATTTGTCTCACTATCTTATCATCTCTGTCTCAGTGTCAGCCCAAGCCTTGATGCCTCCTTCCCCCAGCAGCAGGTTTCATTCCTTCATTTCGGATTCCACCCAGCCACCCTTTCTCAGCCATTTCTTGTTTTCCTCCAAGAGTTTCAGAGAAGCACGGCACTCCCTGTCACGATGCTTCCCTAGCTTGGGGCTGGTCTCTGCCAGCCAGGATGGGAGTTCATCAAACCCCTGGTGAGGCCTTGGTGAGATGCCAAGGATGTAAGTGTCCCTGGGACAGCGGGATACTCAGCTCAGTCTGTGCCCATAGGACAAAATCTCCTGCTCCCTGGCAAGGCCTCAGCAGTGCAGGCCTTCAAGACAACCTCCACTGGGTAGCACCAGGGATGGTACCCCCTCCCAAAATGCCCAGTGCCCCAGGTGGGGCCCTTTCCCCCTTGCCCAACAGCAAAGGCTCCCACTGTGGTCAGTGGTGCAGAGCCCAGGGAATGCTGTCATGGTGCTCAGCACCCAGCACCCTCTGTAGTGGGTCACTTGTGGGTGGGGGCTTTTGGGGGCAGGTTAGCAGGGATTCCTACAGTGCAGGAGGAGTAGGAGACACGAAACTGCCTCCCAGAGGAGGAAATGAGCTTGGCTGTGGGAGATCCAGGGATCTGTAGAGAATGGCATAGTATTCCCCCTTCTCTCCTGCAACCTGGATCCAAAGCCAAAATCTGCTGGGGAGGGCTCCAGAACAGCACCCCCTCCCTCTTCTCCGTCCTGCAGAACCCAGCTGCTGGTTCTCTGTGTGATGCTTTGCTGGATGCACCAGGCTGGTGCCACAAAGAATTGACAACTGCCAATCTCCAGCACCACAGATCGCCTCGATGGGCGGTGTTGAGGTCCCTCCATCCTTTCTCTCGCCTGTGCTCCGGGATGAGGCAGAGCAGGGGAGGACCGGGGGAGCACCAGGATCCGGGGGGCTCCTGACCCCACTGCACCTGCTACCCCGAGGGGGCAAACGCCGAGTACGCTTGGGGAGGGGTGGGCAGCGGGAGAAGGGGCGGGGAGGGGGCCGGGAGGGAGTGCGAGTCCCTTCCAGTCCCCGCGGGGGTCGGCAGCGCTTCGCCCTCTCTCCTCCGGGGGCTGCAGCACCGCTGGAGGGGCTGGACGGGGGGAAAGGGAGGTCGGGGGGCTTCGCTTTGTCTCCCCGCCCGCGGGGCCGGGGTCGGCGGCTGTGGGAGGGCGGGAGGAGGAGCGCGGACCGCCCCCGCCGCCGCCGTACAAAAGGGGACGGGCGGGCGGCGGAGCGGCGTGTGCCGCCGGGCAGAGCCGGGCAGGGGCAGGGACGGGGACAGGGACAGGCAGGGCAGGGACGGGCAGGGCGCAGCGAGAGGCGCTCTGGTCCCCTCCTCAGTGCCGTCCCGACGGGAATCGCGACCGTCCCATCCCATCCTGTCCCGTCCCGTCCCGCTCCGCCGTCGGGCCGGGACCATGCGGCGGGCGCGGGCGCTGCGCCGTCGCGGAGCGCTGCTCGCCTGGCTCTCTCTGGGGACGCTGCTGGCCCTCGCCGACGCCAAGGGCTCCTTCTACCCCCCCGCCGCCCCGCTGCCCTACGGCGGCAGGTACAGCCTCTACACGGCCGGCTCCAGCCCGCAGCTCGGCCCCGGCAAGCCCGTGGGCAAGCACAAGTAAGCGACTCCCTCCAGCCGCGGTAGCGCAACCATCCCGGGTCTCCGTCGGGCATCCCTTACCTGGCACAGACTGCGGTCACCGGGGACCGGCCACGCGTCTGGGCGCTGCGGGCAGCATCCGCGGGGACCGGCAGCCGCGGGCATCCCACGTGGGCACCCAGCCCCCAGTACCAACCATGGGTACCATGTCCCAGGGCTCGCCAGCGGGCATCCCTGGCTGGGCAGGGGTCCCTGGGTACCGGCCGCGGGCATCCCCTGCCCCACACCGTCTGCCGGGTACTGAGCAGGGGCCGGCGGCAGGGCAGCAGTGCCCGAGTGTCTCGGTGCCCCCTCCACCGAGAGGAGGGTCCGGGAGTTCTGTTTCCAAGAGGGAGCGGGCTGCGTGCGGGGGGACGCGTGTGCTGAGGTCCCGTGTGGGGGAAGTGGGGCTGGGGATGCCCGTGTGCGGTTTTGGGGTAGGTGCATGTACCTGTTCTGCGTGACGTGGGCGCGGGGGGTGAAGTGCGGCAGGGAAGGGTGGCTGTGAGAGACAGGCAGTTTCACCCAGAGAGACGTGTGAAAACATATGTTGGTTTGGAGGGAATTTGCCCATTTGCTTGTAAAACACATACATACTAGAATTTAAATATGTTTTCAAGAAACCTGGAAAGCTGAGGCAGTGAGGAATGTGGGCTTTACACATACTGTAGACTTTTTCCAGTCGATTGCAGAAAAGCTGTTACACTGGGGTCGGGAAGGGGGTGTCGCTTCCCTCTCCGCTTGTTTGCTAAGAGTGGTTTCTGCCGGGCTCCTTTGAAAAGGGGAGGATGTGGTGTTAGGAACAAGCTGAAATGAATAAAGTAACACTGCAGACAAACAATACTGGCAGTGCCAGTGAGAGCTTTCAAAAACCGGTAACATTTTCCAGCTGCTCACTCTAAAAACATCAGGCTGGAGCTATAAAACTGCTTGCCACAGGTGTGTGAGAAAGGAAGGGGGTTCTGAGAGGGAGAGTGAGCCAGAACAACACTAACCCAAGAAGCTGGAGGTAGGCACTCTTTATTAGCAGTGGCTGGTAGATCTGCCTGCATGGCTACGAGCTGAGTTAGAGACGGTTGGCAGTGTATTTGTAAGCAGGTCTTGGATTCATGGACAGACTGTGATCCTAAATTTCCACATTGCACACATGATCTCCCTTCCCTCCAGCTAGGAGAAGTGGCTGGCCTTCGCTCTCCTGTGGCCCTGTGCACGGATGGATGATTCACTCCTGGAGGAGTGGGGAGCAGCACAGGGCCCTGCTCGAGCTCTGAGCCTGGCAGCCCCTCGCCAGAGCAGAGCCTTCAGGTCTGGGCAGGCTGGGAGAGATGTGCTGGTGCTGCTCCTGGGAGAACAAGGGCGATGTGCTGGGCCTGTGGGATCAGGACATCCCTGCTTAGAGGGAGCAGAGAGAGCCAGGGTGTTGGCGGGAGGATGAGCCTGCTCACACCTTGCTGTTGCATGGAGAGAGCTCCTGCTCCATGTGGGCTGTTGGAGATGGAGGAACCTGCTCAGGGCCTCTGGATGGGGACACTGGGAGGCAGCTCTCCCTGTGTGAGCTGGGGTTCCTGTGACTCTGGGCTGCCTGGCCACAGGCTGGGATGCAGTCGGAGTCCCCTGGCATCCCCATCACACGGCCTGTGGAGAGCAGCCTCGGGGCTGAGCACAGAAATGAGCTGCAGGGCCTCAGCCCAGCTCTCGTGGGCTTGTCATAATGATGGTCCAGATGATGCTGAGACCTCTGGCAGGTGGAGGTGAGGGAAGGGACTGTGGCAGTCAGGATGGAGCAGAAGGGTTTGTGGAGAAGGACTGTGGTGTCTCCTGTGTGAGGGAGTGTGTGAGCCCGTGTGTGTACGTGCACAGGGTGGGGTGTGCACAGCCCTGCCCACCCTGTGTCACACTCAGGGGACAGAGCAGCAGGCCTCCGGCTCACCCAGAGTGGGGAAAGATCAATGAAGGAGGGACAAGCACTGCTGGCAAACAGGTGAAGACAAAGTACACTCCCTGCCCACCCATACCAAGCCCCCAGCTCACACAGAGCCATGTCCTGCCGCCTCACTGAGCACCTCCTGCACCTGCAGCTCTGCTGGCCCATCTGCTCCGTCCCGCTGACCCTGTGCCTCAGCTCTGCTCCGCACTCTGTGCCTGTGCCCTCCTCTCCTGCCGCTCTGCCGTCTGCCACATCCCCCTGTCCTTAATCCCTGCCTCACCACACATCCCTGCTGTCTCTGTCCCCACGGACCAAGTCCATCTGCTCCTGTCAGCAGCCCTGCCTTCAGCTGGAACAGCCTTGGCCTCCATCTGTCCCACCAGTACTCCCGCATCCTTCCTGCGCAGCTTTCCTCCCACGCAACTTATCCCAAGCTCCTGGATTTGCTGCTTGGCTCAGGAGAGATCCTGTGCTGGAGCTGACTGGTACCTGTGGCACTCTGCTGTGGGCACCATGGGAGGGGGGAGGAGTCTCTGCTCCTTGTACCAGCTGTCCTAGAGGTCTGAAGGGGTTTCCAGCCTGATCCATCACACATCTGGTCCATGTCCCTGCCTCCATGGTGGAGGGACCCACGATGCTGCAGCCCCGCAGAGCGGCCAGTCTGCATCTCCTCTCTGCCGACTGCAGCATCAGGCCTGAGACAGCACCCACTGCCTGCGGGTACTTTTGAGCTGCATTTGAGCCCTGGCAGCACTCCAGGAGCTGCAGCAGGACAGACAACCCCTGCCAGGCTCTGCTGGAGCTGTTTCTGGGATGCTATTCCCATAACTGCTGCTGCTGGTGGGGTTCTGCCTGTCATCCCAACCTGTCTCACCGCCCAGTCCATCTGTGCTGAGCACAGCCCAGCTCTGGTGACACCACCAGCACTGATGGCTGTGACTGTGACAGCAGCGTGCTCCTGCAGCGTGGTGGTGATGTCCCCACCCAAGCAAGGGGGTCCCTCCATCTCCTGCTGCCTGAACCTCGCCAGCAGTGCCAGACCTGCCTGGGGACTGGGGGGGATAGCTGGGGTGCCACTGCCTGCCGGGCAGGGGGTGACAGTGTCTCGCTGTGCTTCCCCCCAGGAGCTACTGTGCCTACGTGGTGCAGCGCAACGTGACGTGCACGCTGCAGGATGGGGCCGAGAGCTACGTCAAGGCCGAGTACCACAAGTGCAGCTGGGGACCCAAGTGCCCAGGAAAAGTGCTGTGAGTACGGGGGGCATGGGGCATGGCTCCCTTCCCCCCCAGCGTCAGCTCCTGAGGCTCCTGTGCCACCTTTCTCCTGTGCCACCGCTCTCCACAGGGTAGTGAAACGACCGAAAGGCTTTTCCTGGACAAGGCGGTCAATGGCAGGGCCACCAAGATGTGTCAGGGGAGGTTTAGGTTAGATATTAGGAAAAGGTTTTCACCCAGAGGGTGACTGGGCACTGGAACAGGTTCCCCAGGGAAGTTAATCACAGCACCAAGCCTGCCAGAGTCCAAGAAGTGTTTTCACAGTGCTCTCAGGCACACGGTGTGATTTTTGGGGGCATCCTGTGCAGGAGCTGAAACGATGATCCTTGTGGATCCCTTCCAACTTCGGATATTCTACGATTCAGAAATAAATCAGGGAAGTGGGGAGGTGCCTGTGCATGTGTCCAGGGAAGCATTTTGCCACAGACCTGCAATCTGGCAGAGTGATGGCAGCTCACTGAGAACCTGACTGAGAGGAGGAGGGAACAGAGCCTGTGGCTGGGGATGGCTCAGTGCTTCCTGCCCTAGGAAGATATTTGCAAAACTCTCTGCCACCCTGTCAGTGCTGGAGGGAAACATTCTACTGTGCCACCGCCAGAGCTGCTGCTGGAGCAGTGTGGACGCTTGGGCTTTGTGCCACCACCCTCAGCAGCCCCGGACAGGGATGCTGCTCCCTGCGGAAATGCTGATCTCCTGCATCCTCCCCAGGCCCGAGGAGTGGAGCAGAGCTGAGCATGGAGGAAAACCGGGATGAGAGAGGTTTTTGTTGGTACCCCTCCTGTGGCAGCAGGCTGGGACACTCCACGGGCTCTGCATGGAGCCTCTGCCAGCAGAGATGGGCAGTTGGACCCATCTGCTGACTTGTTCTTTCCGTCAGGACGTTCTGCACGGCCTCGGATGCTGCATCCATAGACCAGAGGGAAACATGGTTTTTTCCACATGCTGATGTTTGTGCAGCTGCAAACAGTACTTCCCCTTGCTGCTGCTTGGAACAGGAGGAGAGAGGTTTGGAGGGTTTGGAGCCCTCTGAGCTCCTCTGCAGAGTCTGGCATGACAGAGAAGCTGTCCTGCCTTCTGGATACCATCCTCCCCCTCGCTTCACCCCCTGACAGTGGCTGGGAGCAGCAGTCTCCTGGGGTACATCCCGGCAGGTTTCCACACACCACAAGACAACGAAAGACCATAGAAACTCAGCAGCACCTGTGAAAAGGAATATCAAGAAGAGGAGCTTGTTTTGAAGCTGTCCCGTGCCTTTGGGAAATTCACATTGAGAAATCATGAAGTGAATCGAAGACCAGAGGATTTGGGTTTCCTTTATCCCCCTGCCCTGCGGTTGGTACCGAGGCTGTATCGCACTGGGAGTCGTGTGGAAGCGGCACTGCCGGGGGCTGCAGCCTGGACCAGGGACACTGAGGACTCAGGCAGGGCCATGGATGACAGGGAATGTGCCCCGTGTGCTGCCCTGAGCAATGGATAACTGGGAGTGTCTGCAGCAGCCCCTCTGCTGCTGTCTCCTCTGAGACCTTCCACTGGACGTGCTGGAGAAGAACAAGAGCCTGATTGTGTGTGTTGTTGCAAAAGAGCAAACTTCAGGGTTTTCAGGCCCTGGTTAAATTCAGATTGGAAATTTCCAAAAGGCAGGTTCAAAGCACTAATGTTCAGAGGTGGGAAGAAATGCCCTGTCTTCAGCCCTGCATGGCTCAGCTGGGCTGGCGGGGGGACACTGGTGCTGGTGGGGTCCTGTCCCATCCCTGTCACCTCACAGCAAATTGCCATGGAGGAGCAGGGAGCAGCTGAGTCCTCCAGATGGGCTCATGGGACCCCATGCAGACCACGAGCAGAGAGGGAGGGTGTTGGTGTCCCACTGGGCAAGGAGGTGGGCTTGCACCTTATGTGCTGGTTATGGTGGCATAGATGTTTTAGTGCCCAGATTGGTTGATGCAGAAACTTCCCAGGGCATCCCAGCTGGGAAAACCCGTCTGTATTGCTGCACCGAGCTGTGGTGCAGAAAGAGCTCCTGGAGGAGGTGGACCATGCTCTGCAGTTGCAGCACAAGGGTCTCAGCCAGGCTTTCCCCTGTGCACAGATCCCCCACACCCAACAGGACTCAGGGCCCTGCTCTGCCTTACTGCTTGATGAGGTTGTTGCTTCTCTAAACTGTCCTCTCTCTCCCCCCTCTCCTGGAAAGGTACCGCACGTTCTTCAGGCCCAAATACAAGATCGGATACAAGACTGTGACCGAGCTGTCCTGGAGGTGCTGCCCAGGCTTCATGGGAGAAGGGTGCCACGACAGCCCCACCGACCAGCCCGGCCTTCTGCCCCAGCATCCCAGCCCGAAAATGCCTCCGGGGCAAAATATGTTTCCAATGCCCAGGCTGCCTCCCTATCCAAAAAGCCACCCTGACCTGTTTCCAGGACCAAAGAAGAATCAGTATGGTGAGATCTCGCTCCTGCTTCACATCTGTAGGCCACCACACCACCGGCACGCACTCAACCTTCTTCTTTCTCAACCTGCTTCTTTCTGTTCCAGCACAGGGCATGAAATTAGCAAAAATTCAGTGGGTGATGTGCTTTCTGATCAGAGAGCTGAGATTTTATGCCTTTGAGGACCACTTGCTTTTTTAATCTTGTCTCCTTCAAAATGTGCAGCTTCAAAATTGCCTTTCCTCATTGTTTTAGGGCATTTTCCTATTAATTTTGGGGTTGATAGAGGGTACCTCCAGATAAAGCTCCCCTGGGCTATTCTCATCACCTGCTGTTAACATGGGAGCAGAGAGCTGGATCCCAAGAGGAAAGAGGGTTTTCTGGTCAGCTTAAGGAGAGATGGAAAGGGTGAGCAGGCTCAGATTTTGCTGAAATGGCAATAAGAGGGGAGCCAAGGAGGGGAGTTAAAGGATCACCAGTCCTGACTGTGCCCTCTCTGTTTCTTTCCCCTGCAGGCAGGAAGCTGCCAGGCCTCTTTGGGGACCGCCTGGATCGGCTGGAGGAAGAGGTGAGGCGCCTCTCCCAGTCCTACGACAGCCTGCACACCATGGTGAGCGGGCTGGGGGACCGCCTGCGCCTGGCCATCCAGGAGGACACCACCAAGATGATCGGCTCCCTGATGAACAGCCCGGGCACGCCTGACTCCTCCGTCGGCTTCGGCATCATTCCCGACGGGCTGGTGGACGTGGCGGACAAGGCCGACATCGCCACGTACCCGCCCGTGGGGGAGATCCTGACCAAGGTGACGGAGGTGAGCGATGTCCTGAAAACCAAGGCGGATCTGCTGCACGAGGTGCGGGGCATGGTCCTGGACCACGACGGGCACATCAAGCACCTGCTGGAGGCTGCCCGGCCCTCGCCCCTCACCTCCATCGACTTGCTGGAGGAGTACGTGGACACGAGGCTGAGCAATCTGCGCGGGGAGCTGCTCGACGGCTTCGAGAAGAAGCTGGGGAAGATCCAGACCACGTGCGACTTTCGGATCCAAGAGGTGCGGCAGCAGTGCGAGGAGGAGAAAGCCGCCAACCTGCGGCTGCAGCAGACACTGGACGGGAAGGAGCTGGAGATCAAGAAAGAGATCTCCCAGCTGGAGACCCAGATCCAAGGGCTGACCGTGGTGGAGAGCTGCTGCAGCAACCTTGACTACCTCACTGATCGCATGAACATCCTTGAGAAAGGCCTTCACAGCATCTCCGAGTCCCAGAAGAACTTGCACTCCCGGCTGGATGGAGAAATCTCCACTGTCACCCTAGGAAACCTCTTTGAAGGACGCTTTGAGGACCTGGAAGCCAGGCTCAATGCTACAGAGAGGGAAACTGTGAGCTGCTGCTCTGGGATAGAGGACAGCATGAGGGGCACAGTGGTGGCAGAGGTGGATGGCATGAGGACTGCCTTTGAAGACAAAATGCAGACCCTGGAGGACAGGTTCATGACCATCGTGGGGGAGCTGAACAATGTCAGTTCTCCCACGGGAATGGACGGAGCCGTGGTGCCCGTGCTGGAGGGCGAGCTCGCCAGCATGAGGAAACGGACAGACGAGGCACTGGAGGTGCTCCAGAATCGCCTTGTCACGCTGGAGAGCACTTGTTCCCTGGGCTGCACCTCTGCCTCCAAGGATGTGGAGACCTTCCGGACGGAGATCGAAGACTGCCAGAGCAAGAACCAGGACCTGCTGCTGCGGATGGACAGCAACTACGACCTCCTGCGCAAGCTGAACGCCACCATCCTGGAGATCCAGCGGCGAATCGAGGAGGAAGCGTCGGGGGCTTTGCAAGGGGAGATCACTTTGCTAAAGATCAACCTGAACACTGTGAGCAAGTCCCTGACAGGGCTCAAGGACTCTGTCTCCCAGTACTCGGATACCGTGACGCATGTCAACTCCTCGCTGGACGAGCACGAGCGGAAGATCGAGGATGAGGTGCACTCCATCCAGGAGAAAGTCAACGACCAAGGCTCCCAGCTCTTCTTCAGCAACCGGCGCGTCCTGAACCTCAAGGGAGACCTGGAGCGGCTCAAAGCCAGGATTGTCAGCGACCTGAGCTCCTGCAAGAACGTGGCCCACGACCTGCAGCAGGAGATCTCTCACTTCGACGAGCGGGTGGCCCGGGTGGAGAGAGCCTGCGGCAGGCTGGGTGTCCTCACAGGGAGCCTGGACGACATCAGGAAGGAACTGGAGAAACACACAGGCAGTCTGTGGGACTACATGGACCACATGAACGGGACACTGGCTACCCACTCTCAGGAAATAACAGGACTGAAGGACAACCTGCTTGACTGCCAAGCCAAGGTCTCCGAGCTGGCAGAACAGGTCGGACACTTGGAAGAGAAGGTAGAGGGGAGGCAGCATTAGCCACACTGCCACGTGTGTCTTCCTTCCCCCCTGTGAAGGACTGGATTAACTTATATCACACAGACTCGCTCCAGTGAGACAACAGTTCGTGGGATAATTTTTTTAATGAAAAGCTGCTACTTTTTCTTTTTTTTCCCCCTTCATCTTGTTGGCCCCACTTTTCCATAAGTCTGCCGTGCCAGTACTCTCCTCCTGCTCGGCAGCTGTCCTGACCTGGTGCAGCAGTGTCACTGCCTCCTGGCCGGGGGCGTTGCTTTGGCTCCTGGGCTGATGACCCCACAAGGACAATTCAGGAGGAAGCTGGAGGCGGGAACATTGATTTTTAATTTTATTTTTGTGGATTTATAATTTCTCGAAGAATACAACCCCGTAGTTATCAGTTGAGGAATAGTTTCTCTGACCTAAAGACCACCTGCATCTTAATCCAGGGACCGAGCAAAGCCAGGGCTCTTTACAGGGAACAAAACTCACCACAGGAATTGCAAATTTCAAAGAACACACGTATTCCCACAGCCCCCCGGGAACTGACTTCCCCTCTCCGAGACTGCAGCTCTCCTTGTGTATGGTAAATCCATTTACACTGCTCCTTCCTCCATGCAGATGCACATGCCTTGTGGAGCAGATGAGGGTACGCATTAGGAAAACACACATATGCATATATATATGTATGGTACGTGTGTGGGTATTTTTGAAGAATCCACTGTAATGGTGCTCATCTGATTGCAGAGTTTCCTCCTGCTGTCCCGTGTCCCTTGCCATATTCCAAAGAGCCACACTGAGCAGCTAAAACCTGTGGCAGCAGTATTTTGGGGAGAGCCCCAGTGTCCCCCGGGCTGCTGTGCTTTGCAATCCCGCTTTGCTGGGCTCTCTGGTTACACCTGGGACTGACCTCACGGGTTATGGAAAACGTGTCTTCCCCAAGGAGACGTGTCCGTAGGTCTCTGCAGAGACCAGTCCTGCCCTCCAGCTCTGCCTCTCTCCTGTTTTACTGCTTAAACTGTGAATATGGTTTTCCTCATCTCATCCAGGGGCAGGAGAATTCCAGCTGCTCCAGGGTGTGAGTGCAGCAGTGTGGGAACAGGAGCCTCCCCCTCACATTCCTCTAGCCCACTAGCCCTGGGACCTGCACCTGTGAGAAGACCTCTGGAGACCTCTCCTCAGCTCAGCCTGGGAATGCAAATCCCAAGTGATTTACCCAGCTTGACTCTGGTTTCCCACAAGCAGGCAGGCTGGAAGAGGTTGTCTGTGTTCCTGAGCAGCCCCAGCCTTGCCCTACGGACCTGTTGCACACAGAACCTGCCTCTCCCCGGGCACCCTCTGCTAACCAGCAACAGGGACTTCATTACTAAGGTGAGGAGGAAATTAAAGAGCCTCCATCCAAGCAGCTCTGGCACTTTATAGCAGAGGAACATATTTTTCTATCAGCTCAGCATTTCAGCTCATGGACTCTTGCACACCATCCAGCCTTCAGCTCCCACCCAGTGCCCATCACCCTCACCAGACTGTCCCTGTTCTTTTCCACCACAATTCCCTCCCTGATCAGCACAAAAGAGCAGCAGCTCCCAGTAGAGATGCATCAGGGCATCTTTTCCCCTCCAGAAAAACTGGGTGAGCTCCCTGAAACATCATTCCAGGCTGGGGAGGACCACAAGGATCCCTGAGTCCAGCTGGCCACATCATGTTCCCCTGATGCAGGAATAAGCTCATTCCCCTGCCAGAGGAGCATGGGCCATCAGCTGTGGGAGCAGGGAGAGGGGACCTGGCCCTCCACCACTCACCCAGTCCCACAAGATGCTCACGGCACCAGAATCCACTCCTGCTGCTCTGGGCTTTGCTGGTTTGGAGCCATGCTGCAGCTGCTGAGACACTTCTACGGTTGAAGAACAACCCCCAGCTGCTGCCGGGCATCCTGCAAAACCTGCTCTTAGACAACAAAACCGATTTTTTAACTCAGCCCAAGGAAGGAGTCTTAACTCAACCCTCAGTACTCAGGGGAGCCCTCACCCCACACGAGCATCCTGCCTGAGCCTCCTTCCCATACCCTCACACCAGGTCAAAAAAGGGCTGCAGCAACCAAAGAGAAAAAAAGCCAAGGGCCAGGCTCCCCCTTCCCCAGCCAGGGCTGGGTTACAGTGGCTGAACAGGAACAGCTTCCCGAGCACAGAGGGAACCGGGACTGGCCTTAGCAAAACCAGGACAAGGAAGAAGTCTGACCTTCCAGAAAATGGTGCTATGTTTGGACTATTCCTGACTAGTCACTTGAAGCTATGGACAGCTTGTATTTCAGTTCTCAGCTATTCATGTTTAAAAAGTGAAAGGAACTTTGTACAAAACTGGGCATTTTTTTTTTTTTTATTGCTTGCAGAAGGAGGAAATGGTGCCCATGGGGTTGTCCTTGTATGGGCAGCTTTCCAAGGCAGTTGATAACTGATACCATTAAAAGGCTGTGTTCTATTGTTTTTAAAACATTTTACATTTGTTCAAATTTTAAAAGCTGAAAAAGTGTTTGTACTGGAAAGGAAAAAAAATAAAGTATTTCTCGCTGAGGTTTCCAGAATCAAAATTCCTTGTGTGGCCTCCAAAAATGGCAGACTCAGAGATTATTTACACTCACACACGGCAGTCAGGGAAGGACAAGGCAGATGCCAGACTGGAGGCACTATTTATTATTAGTCAAAGACACTCAAATACCCAACATCTTCATCCACCTTAATGATTTGGTGGGCAGTTTCACTCCACCAGCCACCAAACTGCAGGTGGCTGGACAGTCTGGGAACACTGGTCATACTGGAGGTAGCAATAGCTACACCAGAGGCTCATTAATAAATGTAAGTGTGACCAACCACCGCCTCTCAAAAAGAGCCAGGCTTTAGAGGGGTTACAAACATTAGAAGACACCCCGCTTACAGGAGTTTTAGTTTAGCAACTGGAGGTTTTGTAGTCAGAGCTCCCTTTTACTCCCTTTAGCCGTCTGAAAAGGGGTGTCATGACCTCTATTACAAGTGCAAAATGCCTGAGCAGAAATGGGGGAAGAGGTGCAGCTGGAGTGTTCGGTCCTGGCAAAGGACACATGGGAGAGCCCTGGGTCAGGCCTCCACGGGGAATGGGGTTAGATGGCATCCCAGTCAATATCAGGCAGTGGAGATCTCCAGTAGAAAAAGTGGCTGTACTCTGGGCACGCCAGACCAGCTCTCCCACTCTGCTCCAGGGGAGGGAAGATGAGCTCCACCAGCTCCGACAGCCGCTCGTACCTGTGGGGGTAAGAAAGGTGCACGGGGGCCATTGGGCATTTGTTTGCTTTTCTACACCCCAAGATGCTTCTCTGGGTCACAGAGAAGTTATCCAGGGATGCCGAGGAATAAGCACATCGCTCACGTTGACTTGTGGTTCTTGGTGAGCTCCTGCATCAGCTCTCCCCGGGGGTTGACCGTGAATATGCGGCTCTCTGGCAGCCCCACTTGCTTGTACGCGTAGACATCCTGCCCGAGGAAGGCCAGCGTGGCATGAGGGCTGCAGGATGGCACCACCACCCAGCCGAGCCCTCCCTCTGCCCCAGGACACCCGCTCACATTGCGCCTGTTCCCAAAGGCCGCGTGGAAGGGACACTTTGTGGCAAACAGGTTTTGGATGTCCCGCAGGCAGGCGATCTTGAACACCTCTGGCTTCTTCTCAATCACCTCCCTGCAGCACAAGACCCGTGGTCAGAGTGGCACCAGCTGGCCAGGACTGTGGGCAGTCAGGCTATCTGGGGCTCGGGGAAGTGACTTGGAAGGCAAGAGAGGTTTTGTGCATCAGGAGTTTCACCACGAAGCTCCAGGGAGGGCAGGCAGCTTCTCCTGCTGCCTCACACAAAAGGCATCGTGCGCCAAGGAGGGCAGAGCAGTTTGAGGCTGGGACATCCCTCAGTGCTGCCCCAGGGACGTGGGGGGTGCAGGAGAGCACACAGTACCTGTGGAAGGCAGAGAAGAGGCTGCTGGGGGCGAGCAGGATGGGGCCCCTGGGGAGGGCACAGCCTTGGTCGTTGACCCATTTGAGGTAGCCTTTGGTGATGTGGGCCATGCCTATCGCCCTGGCCGAGCAGTAGAGGAACTTGTAGCCATTCCTAGAGAGAGCACAAGGAGCTCCTCTGAGCTGTGTCCCGGGCAGGCCATTGTCCTGCTTCAAGGAGGAGGAGAGTACCCGGCCTAAGCCCAAACCTGTTCATCCCTTCAGCAGGCAAGGTGGTTCCACAAACAATGCAAATGTCTTACCCAGAGACCTGGGCTAAGCCCAATCCCCACCTGCCTCACACTGGGGGTCCCTGCACCACCCTCCAGGCTCTGCCCAGCAGCCACACAGCCACCCAGCTGCATGGCACCCACTGCTGCTCAGCACCCACGCACCCAGACAGGACCCCCAGGCAGCCCCTCCATCCCCCCGGGCTGCCTGGGGATTAGGGGGCTGTACCAGCCCTCACAGGACTCCAGGGCAGGGCAGCTCAGCCGAGGGGGGACCAGGGTGGCCAGAGGCAGTTGAAATGTTGGTCCTGTCCCTGCAGCCCTGGGAGTGTGTCCCTCCCGAGCCGGGATGAGCCATCCATGGGCCCACAGTGCCTCTCAGTGGCCACAGGGGCCAGGGACCGAGCCGGAGGCTCTGCAGGGACCCGCTGCCAGTGTCACCCCGCCGGGGGTCTCGTCCCCTGGGCTTTGGGAAGCAATCGCTGGGCACCCAGAGAGGCACTGGCACTGCCCCAGGCTGGCAGTGCTGGGGACCCCCGTGCCACCAGCCTCAGGTGTGACCCTGGGTGGTCTCACCACCGGTGCTCAGCTACACCTCCCCAGCAAAGCTTCCACCGACACACCCCTCCCAGGGAAGGCAATGCCAGCATCTGCTTTCACCCCCCAGCATCATGAAGGCAGCACAGCAGCCCTCCCTGACAGCAGATAACGAGGCTATTCTGGCCAGCATCAGTAAGTAAGAATCCCTGGCTCTGACTCCACCTGTTTCCCATTTCCCCTTGGCCTCAGTTGATCCAATACCTACAGGTGGATTTTGTGGAAGAGTTTAACAATCCCATGATGAGTCCAGTCTTTACCCAGATGAGGCAAGATGTGCCCAAGAGCATCTGACCTAGAAGGAAAGGACACCGGGTTAGTGTGATCCAGCCTGATGGGTATCCATCCCCAGCACTGTGGGGTTTGCAGTCCCTCCTGCCTGCCTATGCAAGCCTTTAAAGGACACTTTCCCCTAACAGGGGAAAACAGCTGTTTTGGGGTGGCAGAAAGGCCTTTTACTTGGTGATGGTGCCGTCGATGTCCGAGATCACCACCTTGTCATCCCAGTTCCACAGGTAGATGGTGGCCTCGCAGCGACACGTGCCCTGGTACTGAGTCGTCACACTGAATGCCACCTCGTTGGGGCCATCCTGCAGATTCAGCCTTTCCTGTGGCACAGGGGCAGCAAAAGTGGTATAGCAGCACCAAGTCGCGCCAGACCAAGGCTTGCCAGAGACCAGACTGCCACCCAGCCAGGCCAGAGACCCCAAGCCTCTACAGGTGACCACCAGGGCAAAACACCTGGATGCCCTATAAAGACATGAGGTCAGGAGTAGAGAAATCCCTGTTTCAGGGTTGTCTCACCCCTACACACACACAGGCAGCGAAGGCAGAGGAGTAAACACATACGATTTGTTCGGAGGAGAGCCGCAGGGATTTCTTGTAGGTTGGCAGAGGTTTCTGAGCAGGGGCCTCTATTGCCAACATGGCCTCAGAGTGCAGGGTCTCATCATCACTGGATGACCCTTCTTCCTCCTGCCTACACAAAGAAGGGAAGAGCTTGGCTGGACTGGGATCAGCCAGAGCCTTAACAGAGCTTTTTGCCCTCTTATATTAGACAAACTTGGGAATAACTGGTCGCTTAGGAGAAGAGAGAAGGCGCATGCAGACTTCTCAAGGTGACCTGGGAGGGAGGCACTCACCTCTGCTGAGCAGAGTCAGGCTGCAGCATCACCTCCTTGGCTTTCCCTGGCTTTGGCTGCTTCTGCAGGCAGAGAAGGGTGTGCTGGTTTTGGCTGGGGTAGAGTTAATTTTCTTAACAGTGGCTGGTATGGGGCAGTGTTTGGATTTGTGCTGAACCGTGTTGATAACAGAGATGTTTCTGTTATTGTTGAGTAGTGCTTACACAGAGCCAAGGGCAGGAACAGGGGCTGCTTTGCTTTTCTTCCACTTGGAGCAGTGATGCCAGAAGAGAGGCAGCAACGCTCCCCCTGCCTTCACAAGGACACTGCCCACAGACGAGGAAGCACAGCCTGTGCTGTGCTGGGGCAGGGAGCCCAGCAAGCACACGTGGTACCTGGGGACCTGGCATGAGGGGCATGTGGCAGGAGGTCTCACCAGTACAAGGTCCGTGTTACTGCATCACCAGGTGCTGTTCTGCTGCTCAGGTATTAACAGACCCAAGGGGACAGGAGCAACCTTCAGAATTCACCTTGTCAGGTCCTGGATGTCCTTATATTCAGCCCCAGGCCATCCCCAGGACCCTGCTGCTCCCCTACCCCCACCTCTGCCAGTCACCAGAATGATTCCTGTCTTCTGGGGACATGGTTGTCACATCCACTGCCACAAACACACCTCCTCTGCTGGGAATTCTCTCCTCCTCCAGAACCACCACCTTCTGCCTTTCTTGGGCATCTTCTCCTTCACCAGGTCGTCAATGATGCTCTGTGAACATGGCAGAACACGGGATAAAGTCAGTCCTGAGCCCAGGGGAGGCTCAGCACAGGATTCCGAGGTGCTGCTGAGAATCACAGCCAGAAAATGTGTCATACCACTGACCTCAGGAATGCTTCTGTGGAAAGCCTGCAGGGACAGGACCATGGGAGCAGCCACTGCCCAGTTGTAGTACCTGGAAAACCAAGAGGGGTGGGCACATCACCACTCCTGGAGCGAGAGCTCTTTGCAGATCACCAGCCTGCAGCATGGCCAGCTCTCCTCCCACAACTGCTGCAGTACAGCCATGCTTGGGGATGGAGTCACACTCCTACAGGGGGGTTTCTGTAGGGGCCAAGGGACCACACTGTCCATCGTGGGATGAAGCAGCAGGAAGAGCAGGCCACTCACTTGTTGTTGATCAGTATCACCAGGTTCGGGTCATTGACGAGCCTCGGATTCTCAGCAAACTGCTGGTAGGAAACCATGTGCTCCAGGAACTTCTCTGGTGGGACAGAGGCTGTGTCATGCCACTGGTGGATATAATGGATTTTGGGGCTGCAGGTTCCCCCTCCCCTCTCACCTACCGGGGGAGATCTGCTTGCTGCCCCTCAGGCCCCCGCACAGCGACAGGGCGACTGTGGGCACAGAGTCACAGTCCGGGGGGGTGTCAGCAGGCAAGCTGGATGGCAGCTGGACACACAGAGGGTTGCTGGGGTCTGTCACAGGCCTCAAACTCTGCTCTGTGTCACCACTGTTTCTTCTCTTGCTGGCAGTGACATCAGACAATAGTTTTAAACATACCCCCGTCCTTCATGCCAAGGGAATTGCTCAAGAAGGTGTGAGCTTGGCCAGCTGGGGCAACTCATACCTCCTGGGGAAATAGAGAGACACCTGCTTCTCATCCAGCTTGGAGAGGTCATCCAGGTAAATGCCACTGGGACCCAAGTGAGGACTTCTTTTGATGGATCCTCCATGAACAGACAGAAGAGAGAGAGCTTAGCTGAATCACCTTTCCAACCACCCCAACATCTATTGAGAGAGTGACAGCGTTTTCCTCCATCGTATTCCTGTATCACACAAACAGGGCATCCGTCTTCCCACTGCAAACCTGCCTTAAAGCAATAGCAACAAAATTACCTCAAGACACCTGCACTGGCAGAATCCTTAAATACACTGTCACGTGGGGGAACATAAATGCTTCCCTGAGATTTTCCCCTTGACTTAGCATGCTCAGGATAAGGACAAGTCAAGCCAGGTGCTGCCAGACACTCCAAATTAAGGTATGGCCTGTATTGCTGAGAAATCGTCTAAGCAAGCAAAAGCAGAAACATCCAAGGATGGACTTCAGGGAGCAGAAGGCAAGAAAGCCTTCCTGGGAGCTGGGTAGTCACTGAAAGCTGGAAACCTGAGGGATGAATCTTCAAAGCAAAGGAGCTGGTTGCACACAGAGAGGGCAAAGAAAAGCAAACACAGCACACCTGCAATACCCAGGGCAGTCATGAGGGAGTTACAGTGAATGAATAACCCAGGCCCTCATCCGAGACAGACACCTGCAGGCTCAAGCACCCCTTCCAGCTGCACCAGTCACCCTCTCACCTTGGCTCCTCTGCCTCTCCAGCTGGTGCTCAGAGCCTTCTGAGCCCGCCTGCCTCCGAGCAGTGGCTCCCTCAGAGGGCTCCACAGCTGGCTGAACCTCTGGCACAACACTCCCATCTTCCTCCTGCTTCTCTTGCGGGACTGAGGAGGCCCCCAACAAGCTCTCTGCCCCCCCAGCACTGGGGATGCTGTTCCCATCCTGGGGTGCAAGTGTTGTCTCAATAACAGACACAGCCGAGGAACAGGGTATGTCCTGAGGTCCTGATGGACTTGGATCCCCTTCCAGACTTTCCAGGATGGCAGCAAGAGGGGTTGCCTCATCCACTGGGACCAGTGTTGCAGAGATGGAGGTTCTTGCAGTAGCAGTGGTCTTCGTTGACTTGGCTGGTTCAACTCGTTCTAATTTATTTACCTCAAGGAAAGCAGAGGAACAGGTTTGAGGTTGGGAAGTTGCCCAAAGCATCAGTCAGAGGGGAACAACTCCCCTAGGGCTGACTGGCCACAGATTCCTCTGCTTTCTGCAGCTGCTAGAGAAGATCAAGAGCAGAAGACTCACCTGAGGGAGCCTTCCCCAAGTCCACTGAATGTGGGATTCAGCCCCTAGAGCAAAACTGTCCTGTGATCTGATCTCCAGTTCAGAATCACTTTTGGGAGAAGACAGATGGCTCAGCATGAAGCTGCAAGAAGAGAAAGTGATATGGGACCTCCCCAATACCACAGCCCCATGCTCTCCTATCAGCATAAGGACATTTAGGACCAAGACCCCTGTAAGGCTGGTTTCCCATAAAGTCAGTTCTGCTCCATAAGACTGTCACTCACAAAGGACCAGGACCTATGGAAGCTGAGGCCCGAGGATGCAAAGTGCTGTGCTAGCAGTTGGCCAGAGCAGCTCAGGAGCAGAGAGCCCTGTGCATGCAGCTTTCTCACATCTGTGGCCATGGCCACAAGTGTCCCTCATGGCCTCTGAGCTTTCCTCCAACCACACCATATCAGTCCAGGAAAACCCTCCTCTGCTGTTATCTTCCTGTTATCTTTTCCTGTACCATTTTCCTATCCATGAGGCCCATCCCCTGCTCTCACCAGAGCTGAGCAGAACACCTTGCCTCTGTCCATTACCTGTCCACAGAGGTCAGCTCCCCGTCGGAGTGTGGGTGCACGTCTGGGGACTGCAACGACAGGGCTTCTTCTTCAAGGGCATCAGCGAAGGATGAACACCCTGCACCACTGCAAAGCGGGAAAAGGGTCAGCTGTGCTACTCTCAGGCACCTCTCCAGAAAGCTGGCAATACAGCTTCACTGTTCCCATTGGCTTCCTACTCTGCAACAGGCTGGGCTCCCCTTGGAAACACTTTCCTCCTGTTTCAGTACTGCTGGGCTTCACCAAGTGGACCCACGGGCTTGACCCACCCTGCCCAGACCAAGCAGCTCACCTTGGGGCTGGCAGCTTGCACGGCTCCCCCGTGGACATCCCACCTTTGGTCTCATCACAGCTTTCAGACTCTGAGCCCAACACCTCCTTCCTCTTGGCCTTTCTCCTGCGCCGCCTCCTCCTGCGCTGGGTCACTTCGGCGCCGGTGGCCTCCTGCCCGTGGGATGGCTGGACAGAATCCTTCAGGCTCTGCTCCGTGGGGATGGGGGACGTGCAGAGGCAGAAGGGGATGCTGTCCTGCAACAGGGATGGGGAAGAGCCCATCAGCTCTCTCTAGCATGCTCCTTTCCACCCTGGCAGCTCCTTGCTCTCGCCTATGGAACATACTGCACCAGCACAACCAACACCATCGAGCCCACAGCTCGGGGGCAGTTTTGTGGCCTGCCCTAAAGCGAAAGGGTTTGTACATAAAACTTGTAAATGAAAGAAGGGCGACTGAGCCACAAGCTAAAGACATCTCTAACATGGGCAAGGACAGACAGGCAGGAGATGGCACCACGAGACCAGAATAACAAAGGCTGCAAATGGGATTCAGCTCTAGAGCCCTCTCCTGCTCCCAAACCCAGCCCAAGCTAGCAGTGACCACAAGTCAGGCTGGGAGAAGAGCGGCCAAGATTTCTGGAAGCCACAACTAGTCTCATCCCACTTCCCAGTGGAGCGGGCAGCCTGCCACAGCATCTGTCTTATTCTCAACCCCGTCACAAGATCCCCCAAAAGGCCAAGCTCCAAGACATCTGCCTGGCTGGCCAGCAGCCATGCCCATTGATGGAAGTGAGTCTGGGATGCAGATATGTGGTCTAGTACTCCCTCAGGGTGCTCCACTGCCCAGGTCCTCCACACTGGTTGCAAGGTCCTTTGAACAGGAACCTTTCCAGACACAGAAAATATCAAAAGGGACAATGGAGTAACTCTGTGGAAGAGCAGCATTCCAAACCCGGTCATTCCACCTACAGCTCTGCACTTCCACACAGCAGAACACAGACCTGCAGCACCTCTACATCACCCACCTCATTCTCCTCTGACTCCTGGACAAAGAAGGCCTCTCCATTGTCTCCCAGCTTCATGTGCAGATCCACAGGCTCCCCGTTGATTTCAATGTCAACCTAACAAGGGGCAGGAGCAGCCTGTCCATCCAAACCCACTCTTCCACTGGAGTGCAGGGGCACTTCCCTGGGGAGGGGTTGGGTTGGAGCTGCTTGCAGGGCTGACAGCCACCCAGCCTGTGAGGCAATGGAACACTCCCAGATTTTCTGGGAAGCACAGCCCTTCCCGGAAGAGGATGGGTTCCATTAGGGGGCATCCCCTACAAATCTTGGCAAGCACTCCTTTCAGTAGGGCTCCCACAGCCCTCAACAAAGTTTTTGCACAACTCAAGGGTTACAGAAGATACTGGGTGTGGAGACACCAGAGAGGAAGCACAGCCCCATGGGAAGGAACCACTTACCACCTTCTCCCTGGAGCGCAGCACTCCCAGTTTCCCGAAGCGCACGTGAAATGGGGAGCACTTGAAGGAGTTATCGGGCTGCCTCACCACCACCACATCGATGCAGCCTGTCAGGGTGGCAGGGTTCAGGTCCTGGTACAGCTCCTTCACCGTGACAAAGACGGACTCAGCCAGCTGCCCCACATAGTTCATGGTCTGAGACTGCAAGGAAGAGACGGGAATACACTCAGCTAGGGGAAGAGAACTCCAGCAGTAAACATTTACTCCGTGAGAGTCACGTCATGGCTGCAAACACAGCCTCATCATGGGTACAGGTAAGCCTTTAGGGACACTGAAGCAAACACCTGAAGGGCCAGGACCTTCAGCCAGGGCCTCTGTGAGCACCAGAAACAGGACAGAAGCCAGAGCAGAGCATCAAGCTTGGAGGAGAGATTTCTTTGCCACTGGCATACACCACCACATCTGCCCCTTGGGAAGGCAAATACAGCTTCACAGCAACACTGTGCAATCGAACTGTCAACATCCCACTCAAACAAGAATTTGATTGGCAGGAGACCTCCTGCCCTGCCCTGTCCTTAAAAATTCCCAAACAACTCAAGGCAGAGAGGTGGGAAGTCCAAGCTGCTGCATACACCACACACTCCCTTTTAACAAAGTCCAAACCTAACATTTCCTACTCGGAAGGGAAGGCATCATGGAACTGGCCAGACATGGCCCTTATTGAAGCCAGAACTCCCCAGACTCCACATCTTGCCCCCTGCCACCACCATCCATCTTTCCAGGGAATCCCAGCAAAGGGGCCGTGCTGCCCGGAGGACACCTGGACAGCTCTGCCACGCTGCTTTCACAAGGCTGCACTCCAAGGTTGTACAGCTCCTGGCTTCCATTAGCAGGAACACGTGGAAGGAAAGCCTTGCCTGCTTCCTGCTCATCCCCTTGCCCACTCAGCTGCTCGCTCCCTGAGTGCAGACAATTCCTCTCCACCATGCTGGAGGCCTGGCCGTAAAAGCCGGAGATCCACACGGTCCATGCTGGCTCACAGCACAGCCATGCCTCCAGCCACACAGGGTGGCACACACGCTCTCATGCAGTGCCTCTTCCTGCATAGTCCCACCATTGGCAGCTGCCTCTGGTCAATGAGGTGAAACCCCTGGGGTATTTCCTTGCAGATCTACGTTGGGGTGCTGGGTCTTGTTCCCAGGCCTCGGGCCAGAGGAGCCCCTTGCTCCGTTTGCTCAGCGCTCAGCATCAGCAGGGCAGTGGTTGTGGTGTCAGCACCTCGCACCAGGAGCTGGGAACCATGGAGGCCGAGCCCAGCTTCCCCAGCAGCCAGCTCTGCAGCCCACCTTGTCCCGGGCACAGCAGGAGGGCACAGGATGACCAGGGATGAACTAAAGGAAAGCTCTTGTGTTGGCAGCAAAGCCAACATGGTGTGGTGTCCCCAGGGGCTCTCAGCACAGCCCGCAGTGCACACTCAGCCCGGGATGGCTGCGGAGAGTTGGTTCCTTACCCAAAGGGATGAGGACAAGCGTGTGCCACCCGACGAGCCCTCTGCCCCAGCAGGTACCCAGCCTCTCCGATCCGTTCTGCACAAGCTCAGCTCTGTCCCGCTCCCAGACATCCCTCCTGGAAGGCAGTCTGTGTGGGCAGACACGGTTCCTGCTCCATGCTCTGTCCCCCACCTCTCCCTGACAGCTGGGAGTACGCCCAAAGCCAGATCCTCCCCGGGGGATGATGGCAGAGAAGTGCTAGCCAGCTCCCGAAGCTTCGGTGCCTCCATCAGCTCTGCTGCAAGCACGGACAGGGTCACGGGGCCACCGCCAACCTGCTGAGCCCAGCTTTCCCAGGCAGTGCTGCCGGGGCGGGCAGCCCTCCAGCTGCCTTCCCTGCTGTGCTGCAGGGCCTGGCAGCAAACAGGAGAGAGCTCCTCGCTGCACAGGCGGGGGGGTGTTAGAGGAGGAAAATCTGGCTGCCAGGGCAGTGCTGATGGCCTTCCCGCTGGGATATACAGTGACACAGACCTAAACAGTGCACAGGGAAAATCCTGGGCGGGTAAACCCTACATGGCCCATAGGATTTGGGGATGAGGCTTTGAAATTGTCCCCAGAAACAGCCCCACACTGAGCATCACCGTCATGGTGAACGCAGGGTGCAAGAGCTCAACAGCAAAACGTGCCAGAGCCACAGCCCTGTGCAGAGCAACAGCCCCCCCCTTGCCCCAGCGGGCAGCTGCCCCCTCCTCAGGCATCTCCTTGCTGGGGACCGCTCAGTGTGGCTCCGGCACAGGTTTCAGCTCACCGAGTTTGCCTCCCTGTGGGCCTCCCCGAGGACGGCTGGAGGAGGGCAGGGGATGCAGAGAAGAGGCTTCTCCCCGCAGGCCTCAGCCCCCCCACGGATGGAGCAGGCCCGTTAGGGAGGCGAAAGGCAAGTTTTACTCCGGAAAGAGATTAAGGGTTGAACAAGAGAAAGGGGTTTCAAGTCATGTTCAATAAACCCCTAGAGGAATGGGGCATCTGGAGCCCTCAGCCCCCAAGCCAGCAGGACCAGAGCCCTGCCCTGGGCAGAGGGCGGAGGGGTCAGTCCTGCCCCGTGCGGAACACAGCTCTCCTCCACCTCCACCGCTGAACAGCCTCCCAAAACGAGCCGGGCATCTCGCCGACACCAGCCTGCTCTGCTGCTGGGCCACCCGGCCAGCAGCACCCCCTGCCCGCATCCACACGGCCACCCATCCTGCCAGCGCCTTCCCCGTTACCCGGGCATGGCCCGACCCTCGGGCCCCCCGGCCCGGGGCTGCTCCGCGCCCGCAGCGCTCACCCTCAGCCCCTCCTGCCCCACCGCCTCCTTCCTCTCACCTGAGCCAGGGCAGGGCCCGTCTCCCAAACTCCAGCGGGCCCCGGAGCGCCCAGGAGGGCACCGGGTGTCCTTCCACAGGCGGCTCTGCTGCGGCAGCTCCGGGCACAGCGGCCCGATGGAGACCCTCCTTCTGCGGCCCACGGCCCGCCGGGACACGGCCACGTCTGAGCAAGGCACGAAGGGGCAGAGTGGGTGGCCAAGCCCCGGGGGCTCCGCTGCCCTGTGTCATCCCCAGTGGGGTGGGAAAAGAGAGCACACTGAAAGAAAAGCAGCAGCTTGAAGAAAACTGAGGTTCCCTGGGTCGCGGTAGGCCCGACAGCAGTGGGGAAGCAATGCAGGAATAGCCAGGTGGACTCAAGTGAGAAACTGAGGTTGGTGGGGTTTTTTATGCCCCCCCCCAAAAAGTGTGGTGACTCCCACCATACTGTGACTCTGGGACAGGGGTGTGGGTGCTGTGGGCTCTGCCCTGTGGCCATCCAAGCCCTGTGCAGGTGATTCTCTGGCACCCTCTCTGCTGGGTTTTCGAGTGATGGGGATTGAGTGGTGGCAGCTCCTGGTCTGCATAAGACTTTGGGGATGAAGGGTCTTCTGCTGGTGTGTGTGCAGGGCTCTCCCACCTATCAGTTGTAGAGCTCACCTTGATCCATGAGAGCAGGGAAGCACCAAAGCTGGAGGGTGGCTGCTTAGGACCTCTTTAGTCCCTAAAGAATAGGGGTCCAAACCACCCTCCTTGGTCCAAGCCGATGGGCTGATCTGCAGAAATGCCGCAGTTCATTCCCAGGCAAGCTCTGTTACTTCCCTGTGCCTCAGTTTCCTCAGCTGTGCCATCCTGGTAGGGCTGATGGCAGCAGGAGGCACGGAGATCCCCCCTGTGCCCATCCAGTGCCGAGAACAGCCTGGACATGAGGGCCCAGACCCAACATGGGAACTCTCGTGAAGGCTGTGACAAATCAGCTGAGGAAGGAAGCCTGTTTTCCAGCAGCTTAGTGTTTCTGAGAGCTCTGCCCCTCGGTGAAATTGCACTGAAAGCAGCTATTGTGGGTGGCCAGGCATGGCTGTGGTCCCCGAGGAGGGTGGGCTGGCACTGCCACCAAACCCCGCAGCCCATGGCCAGGTCACCAGGCACTCATGCCCAGCGGGGAAGGAGCCTGCTGGAACCTCCATCAAGACACTTTGGAATGTGACACCTCAGGCACTTTGTCCTTAGACTAGTGCTTGGTGATGCCACCGAGGTGGGTCTCACCCAGGGCAGTGGGTTACACCCTGAAAGCCCTGGGGCTGTAACACAAACCCAAGGGCTGGAACACAGAAGCAAGGGCAGATCCCGGCTGCAGATGCCTGGTAACTAGTCAAAAGTGCTGCAGAGACACTTCAGCAGAGGACATTTCAGCACAGGACATCATTTCCTCCTCAGCCAGCTGAGTGCATCACCAGGTAAGCATGGAGAGGGAAAGCAAAGCCAGCAGAGGACAGGAGGGGAACTGAGCTGACAGAAAAGGTATTGCTTGGCTTTGTAGACAAAAAGGTGGGGCTGGGACAGGAGCAATCCCTCCAGTCACAGTGCTCAGACAGGTAGCTGGGGACACCAGCACTGCTGGATGCCTGGAAGCCTGTCTGCAACATTGAGATCATCTTCCCACCCCTGAGCCAGGGAGCTGTGTTATCCTGCTCCCTTTCTCACACTGAAGGGATGCCCCAGGACCTCCCTGCTCTCTGGCACAATTCTCTGAGGGCCACTAGCCTGACCCCTTTCTCCCTGGGCCTGCTCTGTCTTTACCTTGGCCAGTGTCCCCCTTACAAAGAGGTTTCCTGAGATGCTGTCACGGTCCTGGCAGCGGCCAGGCAGGCTGAGGCACAGCTGCAGTTGCCTTTTTCTGAACGCTGTGCTCTGAGCAGGATGCTGCAGGCACCAGATGTTTGGTGAGCGATGGCTGGGCGACCCAGATGTGGGATTGACAGCAGTCAATCAACCCATCAGCTCCAAGGTCCCTGTGCCAGGCAGCTCCCTGGAGCAGCTCCCTGCTGCTGGCAGGGCTGTCATTCCTCACTGACATCCCTCTGCTGTGACCCTCCAGGGAATCCCTGCCAGAACTTGGGATGTGAAAGGGCTTTCCTGTTATCAGGGACACGTCTCCCAGCAGGGAGAAACAGCCTTTGAAGAGCAAAGGGATCTCTGGGAGGGCTGGCAGAGCTTCCTGATCCTCAGCTGGCCGGGCTGGGGCTTCCTTCCCTGGATCAACAAAGAGCTCCAGAGGCTTGTGAAAGGGGTGATTCAGCAAAACAGGATGAGAGCAGAGGCAAACCCACCAAGTCAGCACAGCTGGATGGGGTGAAATTCCCAACCTGTGAAAGCCGTGGGGAGCATGGCTCAGGTGTCCTACTCCCTCAGGGGTGCCGGCAACTCCTGGAAGTCCAGCTGTTCTGCATGCCAGCCCTGGAGCCAGGAATACAACAGGAAAACACTGTTGGTGTTTTTTGGTTTGGTTTGTTTTTTTCTTTCTTTCCCATTCCCAGAAAGATCAAGTCAGACTGGCCTGGCATGTGATGGAGTGGGTGGGAAAGCCATTTTGCCTAAGAGAAGGAAATGCCATCCTCAGTCACCAATCAAAAGCATTGAAAAAGCTGGATTACGGCCGCAGGACCGGTTGAAACCACCCGTTCTGGTTTCAAAACATGCTCTGCTGATTTGGCTCCTAGTTTCTGACCTGTTGGAAGTTCACATTTCTTTTGTAAACACAAAGGGTTCAAGCTTACTTAAAAAGAAAAACCAGAAAGCTGCAATTCCCACACAGTCATGTGGCTCCAAGAGCCAGGGCTTGCAGAGAAATCCAGCCACACTCTCAAACTGGGAGAGCTGAGAGCCCCAGGCACAAAATGGTCCTGCAAAATGAAGGCTCTGAACTGAGAGTGCTCAGCTTTTTTGTCCCAGCTGCCGACAATCTAGCCGGGACCTGGGACCCGCACTCTAAAGCCAACAGCTTTAGATAAGTGACATCGTATTTACATCGACGTAACTGTGAGCAGAGTCTGAGCATCAGCCCTGAATCCGGGAAAAGTGGGATGACGTGCACGTTTAGGCAGCTGGAAAATCTTTTATCTTTTGTCCAAAAGCCGGTGTCTGATTTCAAGACAAGATCTTTCCAAGCCACGCTTTATTTAAAAAAAACAGTCGGTGCTGGGTTGGATCTCGCAGCAGGCTGAGAGTGATGCTGCCAGAGCCTCGGCGGTGCCGTCCGGGCTCAGGTTGGGGCACCCCGAGCACCTCCCCAGCCTGGGGGACCTGGAGCCGCTCCCCCGTGGCCGGGGAGCCTGATCCCCCAGCCTGCCCTTCCGCGGGTGGGACAGACCCTCCTGCCCGGGTGGGAGCGGGGAGGGGACCATCCCTGCCGCTCCAGCGGGAAGGAAGGGGCTGCCCTTCCCGGGCTGTTACGGACAGCGCTGATGGACATCACGGACGGACCGCACTCATCGTCCTCCTCCAGCCGCACCGGGAGCCCTCCGAGCCCCGAGCTCGCCCGGTGCCGGTCCCGGTTCCGATCCCGATCCCGATCCCGATCCCGGGGCTCCCCGACCCTCCCGGTGTCCCCCCCACCTCCCCGCGCGCAGGCGCGCCCCGGCCCGGCCCGGGTGACGTCACCCCCCCGCCCGGCGGTCGAGCCCGGCTGATGCCGGTGTGTGTCGCGCCCGCCCGCCCCGCGCTCCCCCCGCCGATGCCCGGGCTCGGCGCTGCCCGCCCGCCCGCCCCGCCGCGCCGCCCGCCCCGCGCTCGGGGCCGGGGCCTCCGCCGCCCCGCACCGCCCCGCACCGAGCCCAGCCCGGCCGAGCT
>JAWMRA010000050.1:4901126-4961471 GCA_035584735.1 Pseudotriccus pelzelni | reverse complement strand
CCCCCGGCCCCGCAGCCCCCCCGGCAGGTGCGGGGCAGAGGCGCCCGCCGCCCGCACCCCCGGCCCTGCCCCGCGCCCCGGCGGGGTCGGGACACGCGTGGAGCCCCCGCCCCGGTGCGCCCTGCCCTGCCCGGGCCGGGAGCTGCCCTTCGCTGCCGCGGGATCCTGGAATAAATGCAATTAAAAGCCGGTGCCGCCGCCGCGGGAGCTCTGCGGGACCCGCCCGGCTGCGTGGGGCGGCTCGGGACCCCTCTCCCCGCGGGGTGCGCTGGGCTGCTTTTGCTTTAGCCGGGGGTTTTAGGGGAAGAAAAGTGCTTTTTTTTCCAGCCCTCGCTGGCCGCTCGCTCCGGGGACAGAGAGAGCAGAGAGAGCAGCAGAGCCCACTCGCGTTGGAGTTGTGGGCTGGGAGGGTTGGTCGCGGGTGGGGGGTTTATGTGGCTCCAGGTGTTGCGGCGATGCCGGGTTTAACGTGCCTGGCCTTGGGACAGACGGGGATGGGAGCGGGCACGTCCCCCTCCTGGCACAGGTACGGGCTGCTGAGCGCGGTGCCCGGGGCCGCACAGGACACCTGTGCTGGAGCTGGGGCTCGGCCCCAGATGTCCCGGTCGCTGCTTTCCTTGCCTGGCTGGGGACGCTGGTTTAAACCTCACACCCTCGGGCTGCCGGGGTAAAGTCCTGCCTGGGCCGTGCCAGCTCCCAGCCGGGGCTCCCGCCGTGCCAGCCGGGCGGGTGGCCAGGAGCCAGCACACCGAGGCCTCTCCGCTCCCAGCCACGGATTTGGAGAGGTTGTCCTGTTGGATGGGACGTGGGTCCAAGGTGAAGAGCAGGTGCGTGCCCCTGGGGTGTCACGTTCGCTTGTCCACTGGCCTGTGTCTTCCTGCTTCCCTGTCTTCCTGCTCGTGGCATGCTTAGTCTGTGCCCTCAAGTCTCAAGCAATAGGGTTTTTCCAAGGAGTTTTCTGCTATTCTGATTACAAGATGGGAAACTTTTCGGGGAGAGATAGGTGATGGAGGTGATGAGTCTCGTGTGACATGCCTGGAAAAACTCGCATATAAACCTGTGTTTTCCCGTTTCTGCCCCACTAAAGATGAGAGCTCTGCCCATCCATGGGTTTTCCCTCTGTCCGGTGCCGTAGGGTGGCTCTAGTTGAACAGGGAGGGTTTCCTTGCTCTTTTCCCTGACCACCTACTCTGGTTGCAGTCCCCAAACAGTGTCCTGAGAAACGTTTCTTCATGGATAGGAAGCCAGAAGTTTACTTTCTTATCTGGAACAGCTTATTCTAAACTAATCTCTCTTTAAGAGATGAGGGAGGGGAAAACCGCTGATGCTCAGAAGCATTTTATTTACCATAGAAGAAAACAGCAATTTAATGACAACTTCTATTAACTAGGTTGGGTCTGTGACCTTGATGTATTTTACAACTCAGGATGTGTAGCTGAGAGGAGCGAGCAGACTGTTTCAGTCTGTTTATTGTTTCCTCTTAGTTCATCCCAGTAACTCTCAGCATAGGGGTGCCCACACAGTTCTGGAGTCCTGACCCACCTTTGGGGGTGGGAAAGAGGAGGCGTTGGATGGCGTTTTGCTTCAGATACAGCCTAATCTGTAGCTGGTGCTAATTATATTGTGGATGGGTTGGGGTTTAGCATAGGTTTTTCTGACAGGGCTCAGCCTCCGCAGTTCTTGCTACTGTAGGAAAGCTGTGGTAACTCGAAGCCCCGGAGTCACTCACGGGAGCACATCCCTCTCAATAAAATCCTTGTTGTAAAGCCAAGTGAAACCAGCCCCGTGGGGGCCGCTGGCTTTGGCCGGGGGGGTGCAAGGGTGGATGGAGACAGTGCTGCCAGCCCCGAGCAGAGCAGCCTGGAGCAGGTGAGCAGGGCTGTCAGTGAGAGCCAGGCTTGTCGGTGTGGGGAGATTTAAACAGCAGTGTGGCTCAGGTTTCTCCTTTATACAGGTGTGTCCCCCCGTTCCGCAGGGTTTTCCTTCGATTTAGACCTCCTCTTCCTCCCCTCCAAAAGCACCGTCCCCTTGTGTATGCAGGCTTTATCATCTGCCTTGGTTACTATGGTGTTACTATGTAAAAGCAGCTCCTGGAATTATCTACAACTTGGGTTTTCAGTCCAGTCTGGGGCCGTGGGCCTGTGTCCATCTGTGCCGTGGGACGGGTTTGGAGGCAGCATCGTCTGCAGGACATGGCAGTGTCTTGGTCCCACAGGACCCCCTCCAGGTTTCCAGGCGTGAGGATCCCACTGCTCCATGCTAGGCTGCTGAGTAGGAGAGGGGTGATGTTACTAATTATAAAGGGAAAAAAAAGTGTCTTGTACTTCTCCCCTTCTTTGTTTGTTTTTCCCTCTTTTTTCCCCTGGACAAATATTCTAAATAACAATGCTTAAAATGCGAGTGGAGTGAGTTTGTGTGAAGTGACTGAGAAGGCCTGGTTGGAGGAGACCCGTGGTGAAGCCAGAGGAGCTGGTGATGACACACGGCACAAGAGCAGAGCCGAGGCGGTTGGGTTGTCACCAGAGACAGTCACAGCCGTTGCAGCCACGGCTCATCTCCGCATGGAGGATGTTCTCGTGCCCTTCAAAGCCTTCACGGTGTCTCTTTCCTGTCCCCGTTCAGAGGGACGCAGTGTGAGGGTGCCCTCTTTTTGTCCTACAGGCACAATAAGCGGACATTTAACTGAACTCTCTTTTATCTGTGTGCTCTCCACTCCTTATTCCTACTTTTTTTTAAATTAGAAATAAAAACATTGGAGAATGAACTTTCTGAACTGTGCGTCCAGTTGCAGTCATGGCTTCTGTAACGTTCCTCCTGCTGCAGGGGAGCACTGCCCTTGCCTCTCCAGCCAGGCCCCTCATGTGTTTTAGCACTTGCTTGGGGGAAAAAAATGAAATAAAATAACATGGTGTTGAGATTGCAAAAGATTCCATTATAGCTCCACCCAAACACTCCTGCCCAGTAACGCTCAGAAAATGCAGTCTGGGTGATGGGACTGCCTTGCTGCTGAGCTGCTGGGGGAAAGGGAAGAGCTTTTGGTTTGTTTAAGGAGTTTTTAAAATACAGAGGTGCTTGAGAGGGCCATGCCAGGAGTAGGGTGGGTGGTGTTTGGCTTCTTAACGAAGAGCCTGGTAGGGACAGATTTAAACTGCAAGCACTCAGAAATGAACTGGGCAAAAGGCAGCTGGATCAGTTGAAAGGGGCTCCCAGGGAGGGGAGGTTGCTCTTTGCTATTTGTGTTGGTGCCTTTTATCTCTTCTCCTTCAGACTGAATATCTTGATGTTGTTTTCAGGCTGATTTTGCCCCACTGGTGTCAAGGGCATCAGTGGGAAGGGTGAGAAGTCGCTCCCGGAGCCGGGCTTGGCGTGCGGGATGCTCGCGCAGGCTCTGCTCTCATGCCTCAATAAATAAAGAGGTTTTCATGGAACTTATGAAAAACTTCTCTCTTGGAAATAGGTCAAGCAAATATTTATTTGCCTAAGGTGTCATGCCAATGTTGCACAAATACTTGAGTGGGTAGTCATTTTATTTTTCCCTGCTTTGTTTCTTCTTAAGCACATTCAGTGCTTTTTTTCAGGGGTGTAGAGGCTCTTATTCATAATTGTGTGTAATCAGTCCTGTCCGTCTCTCTTTCCATCGGCAAATCCGTGCATCTCCTATGGGCTCGTGCTCTGCAGTTGAAGTGCTGTAAATTGGAAGTTATGACACTTTTTTTTCTTTATAGCCACGTGCTTATCAGAAATCTGGGGGGATTTTTTTAGTTCTGTGGAGGGGTTTCAGGTCAGTGGTGGGTCAGCTGCCTCAATGAATTTAAAAACAAAGCTCTTAGAACACAGCCAGTCTCCACAAAATGGTCATAACTGGTGTCTCACTTTCCTGTCCTAAAGCCCCAGCTGTGGTGTTGCTGGTGTCCCTCTGGAAAATAAGTCCCATGGTTGGGTCGTCCCACAGATGGAGAGTGCGGTTGCTGCCAAAAGCTTGTGCTCTGCTGTCTGGTGGAACTCCTTTTGTCTTCCACAAATAATCAGGGATCAGTCAGTATCTGTTTGTCTTCAAAGAGGGATTGAAACTTCTTGTCTGCCCTTAAAATTGTAAAAATGAAGAGTTTAGTTTAGAGGACCAAAATTAGACTTGAGGTCTTGGGTAGTTGATCCTGTAGCTTTTCATCTCCAGATCTCAGTGCAGGCGTGTACGGGGGGTACTTGGAGTATACTTTGTGGAAGAGGATGTTTGAGGTGGGGTTGTCTTGGGTGGTCTTCGATGTGTGGCATATTTAATGGACTGAAAGCTTGGGTCTCTGCCTTAAGGATCCAAGTGTATTGCTGGCTCCTCGTGATTGTACTTAGGAAAGGCAGCCATGGCTGGAGACCTTCCTGGTGGCACCAGGAGCACAAGGACCATTCCAGCTTCCGATAATAGAAAGCACTGGGCTTTTTCTTGCAGCCTCCATCGTGCCTTCAGGCTCTGGTCACCTCCCAGCCAGCACCTCGAGCGTGGCTTTGGAGACCTTGGTGGGTTGGATGTGATGTTATTTTCCACAGGCCTGGTAAGACAGGTGTGTTTGCTCTTTGCATTAAGGTTAATTGGCTCTTACTCTTAATTGTTCCTGGGTGTGGAGTGGTCCTTGGAGACAGGTCACCTCGACGCCTGTGCTGGAGGTTGTTGGAGCCTGGTGGGTGTTGTACTTTGGTTTGTAAAGCAGGATGTAAAAGCAGACTCCTCTCCTGAAACGTATCCTGCGCTTTCTTTCTTTGCTAGGAATCATTTCCATGTCGGAGAATACGTAAGGCAAGGGGAGGGTCTCTGTTTCATAGAGGCAGAGCTAACTTCAAACCAAAACTGTGGGCGCAGACCCCCTCAGCTGTGCTAGCAGGGGGCAGCAGGCTGCAGTCTGGGCCGGGAGCAAGCAGATGAATGGGAGTATTTCATTTAGACCATAATCCACCTGTTGGGCTCCGCTCCCCCGGCCCTGCGTGCGCTGGGAAGTGCAGCAGATGTCTGAGATGGCAGCCAGCACTCCCTGCTCCAGTGTCTGGCGTTTCCATGTTGCTTTACAGGCAGGAAAGACGGAGGCCGAGGGTGATGTACCTGCAGGTTTGCAGGTCCTTTGCTCTGAGGTTTCTTCCCTCCGGTGTTCGTGTCTGTGTCGATCGTGCGGTGCTGTCCTGCTCTCCCAGCCCAGGTTCACAGTGCTGAGCTGTGTCTGCTCTGCCAAGGGCCAGCATGATTTCTGGAGGCTGGAAATTTGGCCCTGGGATTCATGAGAGTGCTTACCAGAGATGAAGGTGCTTTGGAGGAGGCATCTTTGGAGTCGGTGTACTGGGGGTTAGTTGTGCAAAACCCCTCTCCTGTGAATAGTCACTGTGTCTACCTGCTCCTAACTTTCCCCAAGCTCCCTTGGCTGTTCCGTGCTCTCCTGATTTTGCTGGCATCCTTCTCTTGCTTTGTTATTTGTGGTTTTGCAATCTTATTTTCTGTTCTGGGGTCACCTGTGTGTTTTCTGGGTTGGTGTTGGCTCCCTTTGGCGTTGCAGGACAGTTGCTTGTCTTGTCACCTTCTGCAAAGGTCTCAGAGCAGCCTGAGGGTGCCCAGCAGCGTGTGGGGAGGAGACTGGGGTGTTTAAAGGAATTGTAAAGCCTTCATGCTTCTGCTTTGATCTTCTCTGGCACCTAGGATAGGTTTTGTTTGTTTGTTCTTTTGGCTTTTTGTTTTTTTTATTGTAGTTTTCAACGGAATGGTTGGAGCAGAGAGGGTGGGGTAACCACAAACAAACAGCACTGCAAGGCAAACATGACATTCCTTGTGTGCTCAAAGCCCTGCTGTTGACAACACTGGTGTATGTGCTTTTCCAGGTGAAAGGAGGTGATAAATAGTATTTGAGCTACACTTAGCAAAATCAGGGATCTCTTTACCCAGTATCTCTCAAAAAAAAAAGGGCCTCCATCAGGGACCAGCAGTAGCTGGTACATCTGATAAGAGGATAAAGTGGTTCTTGTTGGTGGGTGTTGGTGTGAGGCAGCAGAGGATGGGGAGGAGCAACAGAGGTATTGATGAACATGGGAGGTTTGCAACGCCTTTCCAAAATATCTGCTCTGGGGATTTCATTGCTGCTCTGCCCCTTAATGCTGGGAAACGCTGCCCTGTGCGTCTGCTCTGCTGGGGCTGAGCTTGTCAGGGCATTGTAGGCGTGAGACTGGGAGGAAAATTGGAAAAAAAATATGTTGAATATAAAATGTCATTGATTTCTTTCTCCATTTTTTGGTATTTTTCTTCTAATTGAATCAATTCCCTACTGTGTTGTAAATTCCAAATGTGAATGGGAAATAATCCCACCAGTACAATAATTAGCATGTAACCAGCAGATGAAGAAAACCCAAACTGCTGAGCTGATTGGTGAATGCTGACTGTTTTCCGAATTAATTTCAATAATCACATCTCCCATTAAAAAGGAGACGGGGCGGGGAGGAAGTCTTAAATTTTCCTCAAGCTCAATGTAGCGAAAAATGGTATGTGCAGTGTAGCTCTTCTGCATGTGATCAGAAAAAAGGAGCTGAGGGAGGTTTTTGAAACTGAATTGCAGTGACAAAGTATTGCTAATTTTGCAACCAAGAAGCTCTATTTCACCTGCTTTTTTTGGGGAGAGAAACAGAGTTGTAAGTCAAATATCCGTAATTTTATGTAGGTGTGTGACAGTAAATAGTCTACTGGAAGAGGAAAACATTCCCTTGCAGCGGTGCTTTGCTGCAGGATGCAAAAACAAGTCCACTGGAGACCATTACCGGTGAAATATGTTTACTGCACGTCCATCCAGTCCCAAATATCTTGTTGTTGTGCTTTGGAGGGAGGGATGGAAATTGGTGTTTGGCAAGGGGCAATTTCAGAGCATCCAGGAGCTGGGCACCCTCCTGGCACAGGGATCTGCAGCCCTGCTCTGCCCTGCCTTGCTCTGCTGCTTTTTTAGGCTGGTTCTGCTCCGAAGGTGGGTGGTGTTGGAGGAGGGAGAATCCTCTCTCAGCCTCGATGCCTCCATGGTATCACATCCAGACAGCGCCAGCAAAGGTCACCTCTGCAGAGCTGTACCTGGCAGACTGTGTAATTACACACCTGAATTCACATTCAGGATGAGCAGGGATGATTTTATCTCCTAATGATGTTTTTCCCCTCCTAAAGCAACTCGAGGCTGTGGCCACCTCGCCCTCAGGACTTTTTCCCAGCAGCACAGCACAGGTGGTGCTGCTACCAGGTGTTGGGCCAGAGCATCACTTTAGAGATGGTTTTTCATTGCAGTTTAAACCCAATTTTAGGAACGTTGGCTAAGTTGTGAGGCAGTTTGGTGCTTGTAGGCTTAAAAAATACTTCATTTAGAAGCGCAGGGGTGGTCTGCTGAAAGCCTGGCCCTACAAGTGTTGGGTCTGAGTGCACCACACTGGGCTTGCAGCAGCGGGAAATCCCGGTGCGCTGATGGAGCAAGCTCGTCATTAATGTGAAATGGGAGGGAGCCAGTGATCCAATGTGCTCCCTGTTCCTGGCCTGGGGAGAGGCACCTGTGGTGGGACAGCCAGGAGGGAGAGCGGGTCCCAGGGAGCATCCCTGGTGTGTGGCACTCCAGTCCCCTCCCTCCCCCAAGGCGCCGGATATGGTGGCGTGTGATATTATTATCATATGTTATTTTAAAAGAAAATTTAAAAAGCCAGGCCAGCCCAAGTGCTTTGAAACAGTGTTTGTTATTTTATCAATTCCAGCCCGGTGTGCTGTGGGAAGGGCTGCAAGCAGATCACTCTGGGATTTTCTTTGCCTATTTTCCTGATGTTAGAGACAGTCCCAAAGAAGTATAGCATTGTTTCATTTCCCCTCCACACTCGATGTTTTTCTAAAAATAAAAGCTAATGTCAACAATCCTACAGTAACCAATGAGTGAATATGCATGTTCTGCGCACAGTATTTTTATTTTTTTTAGTGAAAAGCAAGATTTAGCTGGTAATCATGTTATGAGCTGTGGATGAAAATGTATATTTTAAGCCACCTCACGGATGGCTTTTTCTTCTTCTTTTTAAAATGCCATTAATCAAGTTAGAGACTGGAAATATGCAAAGCAGAGACTGAGAAAAGTCATTTGAGGTGAGTAAACAAGTTGGGTTTTTTTATGAAAGCCCGAAAAACGGCCTGCTGCCGCTGCCTGTGTTCAGGGTACCTTAAATACACAGTGCCCTTCAGTGCTGACAGGCATCCCAAACACCTTTTATAATAAACCTCTAATTATAGCTTAGTGACTCCATAGGTTCTCTGGATCAACTTGGGAATATTGCACTGAAATCAGGGAGAATATTTATATTTTCTGTGACTGATGGGTGACCAGATTTAGAGCTGGACCCAGTGAGTGCAGACAGAGTGATGTGTTTCTGGCGTGTTATGGAGTTGTGTTTGCTGCTGCATGATACAATTTTGGGATACAGTTCCTGAATGCATCAGTGTGGATTCCCAAATCCAGACCCCAGCTGAGCCGGTTGGAAGAGGGTTTGGCTGGTGGTCATCCCCTGCAGCCCGTTGCTGTGTCCTGATGTTTGGCTCTTGGATTAAAGCCCAGCACTCAGAACCAGGGACTTCTGTGAAAATCTCGGCTTTTTAAAGAAAAAAGAACCCTCCAGAGCTTTGTGGCTATGGAGAAAAGCTGGAAAATTAGGAGTCTTGGGTAGAGAGTGGCAGGGAGATGCATTAGCCTGGTTGTTTCCCAGTGACCCAGACTGGGAGCTGGTGCCGTGGGTTTCAGGACTTGACTTACTGTGTTAGAAGTTGGCATGGCAGACACTGCTAAGTTGATTCTTTTCTCCTTCGTTTATTTATTTCTTCCCTCCTTCATTTTAATACCGTCTCCCAGGAGATTCCAGCTGAAAGCTATTCATTGCTGAGATGTTTCTTTTCCCCCGTGTCGTGGATGCTGGAGCTGGGTTGGCTGTGGGTTGTTTCTGGCAGGACGGGAGGAGCGGCAGGACAGAAGAGCTGTGCTTGTTTTTGGGGGGGAGCGTGTGCATGTCCTGCAAAGGTCCCCTGTAGGTGTTACCCATGTGTTGTGGGCCAGCCCCACTTCCACAGAGACAGCAAAGCCACCAGCCCGTGTCCCTGGGGCTTGTCCTCCTCCCTCTGGACCTGCGTGTCCCCCGGGCTTTGATGGACCTCTGATGGGCCTCCCTCCGTGAGTCAGCTTGGGGTTTGATTTCCGTTCATATTCCCCTTGTAGGCTCGAGTTGGAGGTTTGTGAGACAGCTGATCTGATGCTGAGGGATAACCTCGCACAGCTTTCTGCTGGTGCAGAAACTCCTGGAGGGGTCTGGCATGTGCTAAGGGATAGTCAGAGATTATGGAGGCAAAGATAGGGAGATGTGGGGGGTGAGGGAGAGCAGAATAAGACCTTCTAGGGTTTTTTGGCAGGATCAAAGTGGCTGAATCATGGTCACGTACCCTGTGTAGGCAAGTAAAGTGTCCCTGCTCAGCTGAGCTCCAAAATCTGTGTTTCCAGCCGTGCAGGATCTCCACGGCTCTGCTCTCACCCCTGTAGCAGAGCCCTGACTGAAGAGCACATGGCCCTGGGCACAGCTGCTCTCCCCCCTTTGCAAAGCATTTATTCTGATGGTGCTTCCAGGGCTGAAGTTGACAGCGTGGTTTCCCCCCAGAATATTCAGATGTCCCCAGTGCGACACTGCAGAATTCTGAGGCTGGATCAAATTGAGTGATAATCCATCAAAGGTTCCATCTGCTTAACCATCAGCCCTTGAAAATCTGGATCGTGTTGCCCTCCAACTTGAGAGTTTTACTCCAGAATTGTGTCTAGACACTTATCTTTTTCCTTTTTCTTTCTGTCCTGATCAAATCTGAGGTTCTCACGACCCCAAGAGCCAAAGCGCCTCCTAAGCTGATGCTCCCAGCAAGAGCATCTTTTCTGTCTCCAAATATTTTGGAGCTCATGATAAAATTGCGAGGCTTTGGCAGTGCCCGTTTGGGCGCTATTTGTGTGCCAGACCCTGCTGAATACATCTTTTATCACAGATTTGTAACAGTAGCTGTTGGAGGGGAGCTTCACGGGAGAAGCTTTCAGAAGAATGCTTTTGTAAAGGAACAGTCCTGCAAAAAAAACCCAAAAAAAAAAAAAAAAGGGGCCTTGCAGGCAAAAACCCCCAACAAAGTCCAACATTTTTCATGTGTTTGTGTTGTAAAATTTGCCCATTAATTTGGACGAGTAAGGTTTTGCTTCCATTTCTAGACAATTTTGTTTGTCCTCTCTGTACAAACAAGCACAGTTGTGCTCCAGGCACTTTTTTTGGGGGGAAAGGAAGAAAGACACGTAGGTTCTGCTCAGAAATGCTGAAATCCTTGTTTTGTGTAACTCTCCCCAGGCTGAGCCCCAGCCAGGTCCCTGCAGGAGCTGGGACCAGGACCCAGCTGGCACTCTGCTCAGACTGGGCTCGTCCGCAGTGTGGGGAGCGAACTGGGCAGAGCCAAGATGGGTCTGTTCATCTGTTCCACCTCGGCAGAAGGAGGGTTTAAGGAAAAAAACAAGGCAAGAAGGTTTGTGAGGAGCGAATGCAGTAAGAGAGGATGTGCAGCCCCTGGGATGGGGCTCTGGTGTGCTCAGCCCTTCTTTCTGCTCTGGGTCCCCACTGACCTGCCCTTCGTGGCACTGTTGACTCGAGCTGTGTCCGGTCTCTGCAGGAGCCTGGTATTTCCCAGTGGCATAAAGCTTGTCCTCCCACGCGTTTGCCTCACAATACGAAATGATTTTCCTTGAAAAAAAAACGCATTTTCATGGAGAAACTCGCTTTGAAATTATATTGGTGTCTGAAAGTGTTTTGAGTGCTGCGTTACACCCAAGGATGCTCTTGGTGAGCATCTGCCCCCTAAGGAGGAGGAACACAGCGCTTTGCTCCATTTCCAGCTTTGGTTTGGATTGTCATACGTTGTTCTTAAGTGGCCATTTACTCTCCTTCCCATCTCTTTGGCAAAGAAGAAAGAGAATAAAACATTAAAAGAGGAGTGTGATTATAATCCTGTAAAAACTGTCAGAGGGATTTGGCAGTGGTTGCAGCCTGTGAGTGTAATACATAATATTATATTCGTTTTTTAAAATGATTAGATTTCAAGCTGACAGCTTAAATGACAAATCACCTTAAAAAGACATTGTGGACAGTGTAAAGACTGTCAGTGTGGTTTTTTCTCTGCTAACTGTGGAGTTTGCCAGGTTTGTGCACCCAAAAAAACCCAAGAACCTTTGGCTTTTGCCAAGCTGCGTGTGGAAGCTGAGAGCAATGAGGTCTCTCATATTAATAATCTGTATTATAATAGCATTGTCACTGCTGGCTCCCAGGCTTTTTTTATCCCCGAGTTAATGGCAGGGCTGCCTGTCAAAGGGAATTTTTTTTGGAAAAAACTTATTTTTGCTTTTATTATCTCCTTGCTTCCACAAACTGTGTATGAATGGGACCAGCAACTGCAGCTGAGAGAGGCTGGAGGTGAGGGCAGAGGAACTGTTCAGCTGTGTTATGGAATGTATTGACTGTTTAAATATGTTATTCGGCATGGAAAGCAAATCCCAGGGGACTGACAGAGTTCCCCATCCCAGAATATCCCAGCTCACAGCAGGAGCTGGAGCTAAAGATGCCAAAGCCTCCAGGCAGTGCAGGAACAGAGCTGTGGCTTCCCACGTCCTGCTGTAGGCTTGGGATTTTTGGATGAAAGGGAAGCCAGTGCTCTTCTGTTTCAGCGAGCTGGATAATCACACGGATGATCAGAGCCCTGTCAGGCCTTGAATAAAACATGGAACAGAGTGATGATTTCTGCTCTCAAATAATAGATAGTAAAATTTAGCCATTTGTATCCCCCTGTGGTCCTTGGAGCATCCTTTGGGCAGTGAAGTGAAAATGAGAGGAGTGGGAATGTGTTGTTTCCTTTCGGTGGGTGAGAAGCTGGCTCTCGTCTGCTGAGCTTTAATGCTCTGTGCTGCATATACATGTTTTTTTGAAGTCCATTCTGAACAGGATTTGAAACTTTTAAAACTCTGCCGTAGGAATTTTTAGTTTAACGGGAATATTCCATAACTCCTTCTCTTTCCAATGGAAAAAATGATTAGTGTAGACGTGGATTGGATAGTGTCTCTATCTGCTTGTAAATTCTTGGAGACCGGACATAAAACTCAGCTGAAAATAAACATCAGCATCAGGAGTAGCATAATGCAGAAGGATGGGGGAAGGTGTCCTCTTCTGATTCTGGCAGGAGAGAGGAGAAGAGTTTGGCTGGAGGAGACCCAGAGAGTTGTAAGGAGATTGACTGCAGGGCTAGAAAACCCTGGTTTGAACAAACCTGAGCTGTTTGGCTCTAGACAGGAGCAGAGTGATGCAGGAAATACATCTTCAGGTGCCTAAAAGGGAAGGTGGTGGTGGTTGCTTTCTGCATTCACAGTGGGAAGACAAGAGGTCATGGTCCTAAAATTGTAGGGAGAAAAGTTCAGCTTAAATATTGGGCAAAATGAGGGCAATACTTTCCTTAAAAGTAACAGTGGGGTCTGATGGTCTGAAAAGCTTGTTGTGAGCATCAGTTCTCGGAACTTATAATGGCTTGGAAATATCTTTCTGATATTTCTTGTTGGTCATTCTTGCGCAGAGAAGGTGCAGTTTATTCTCCTGCAGTGGGAGTTGTCTCGCTGCTGTCCTGTGCTCCCTTCCTACAGTGCTGCCCTGAAGTGATGAGAGGGTTGTTTTCAGTCTAAAATAAGCAAGAGATGAGAAATGATGTTCTGGGGCTTAAATTTTCAAGCACTTGAAAAGACTGACGTGACTAAACATACCGTAAGTTTGCGTGCCTGTCTACGAAAGCAGATGTTGTCTAGAAATATTTTATGCTCTTTGCTTCTAAAATTGAATGTTGTGGACGTTAAATTGTATGACTTGCCTCTCTGGATGGCACAGCTTTTCCAGGACACTGGTTCACTTGAACTGGAAGAGGGGGGTGAGTGCTGGTGCCTTTAGTACAGCTTTAAAGAAATACCAGTAAAGTCAAGCTCCCAGCTCTGTTTAAATACTGGAGAAATAGAAACAGCCACGTTAGAGATTCCAAATGGCAACTTACCAGTCCTTTACTTGTACCTTGGTAATGGGAACCTTTTAAAATCAGTGTCCCACAGGCAGTGGGAGCTGCAGGTCTGGAGAGTCTTTGCTGGGCAGTGTCAGAAGGTCTCAACATGTCTGAGAAGTTTCTTCCATGTGCATTTTTGCAGGTCAGAACCGTGTTCTGCAGCATCCTCTGCACGTTTTTTCCTCCCAAGAATCTTATTAAGATGCCAGTTTGATGCCAACTTGCCTTTTTTTTTTTTTTTTCCTCTGTAGGGAACATTCATTTTATAGTCAAGAGCAGGGAATGGATCTGTGCTATTGATTCCCAACCAAGGTGTGAAATCTCAGGCCAGGTTTCAGAGGCTGCCATGTCTGCTCGTGCAGGTCTCAGGTTGAACAAGGCTTTGCTTAGCAAGGAGGCTTTGTTCTGGGACAGCCTAGTTCTCTTTTCAGTCATGTAAAAAAAAAAAAATCCCAAAAGAGAACTAACAGCCGTTTAAAAAAACCATCTGAGGTGGGGTTACCAGGTAAAAGGAAAACAGAAAACTCTCTGTTTTTGAGCCTTTGCAGTGGATTTGGCTCTAAAATGTTCAGCTCCTCAGTGGATCCTGCACAGGAGTGCTGCCTGAGGCTGGTGTTCACCTCTTTTCATGAACCCACTGGCCCAGCTGGTTTGGCCGTTACGGTGTTAAACCCCCAGATACAGCAAGATGACTTATTCTGTGTTGAGTCTGGTATTTGGGGGAGATATTCTCCGTTCTGGGACTGTTTGCAGGTTTTGAGGTGCTCAGTAAGCCCGAGGGAGCTGTAAGGGCAGCAGTGGGATGGTGGCGATGGTCGGTGGCTCTGGCAGACGGTGGAAATAACTGAGGCACAGGGACCTGAGGGTATCTTGGCTGGCGGGTGCTGGGATTTTGATATCGGAAAGAAGTCAGGGAAAAAAAGCATGCCTTGGTTGTCCTTGCTGCTGCTCCAGTTTCAGTGATAAGCAGCTGAGCTGTCTGCATGTGCCGCTCTGAGGAAACCCCAATCCTGCTGCCTCGCCCCAGCTCTCTGGGTTATCCTACTTGGAGCAGCAGTCCCAGGGAATTCGAGGAGGAGCTGCCAGGGTAATCATGGCTCATGGTGCCAAATTTGCAGGGGCTTTACTCCATATTTCAGAACAAGGTTTTGGGAGACTCAGATTTTTCTCTGCCTCCAGCTTAAGTTTCTATTTAAGCCACCTTTAATTTCTAGAAGCGCGAAGCTGCTCAGACCGCTGTGATCGAGGTCACTCTTTAATTTAGGTATTCCAAGGAACACGAAATCTTGTTTGTTAAAGTCTTAGGCATATGTTGAATCCCTAAAGGAGCGTGTGAAGGATATAAACCTACCATAGCAGAGGGAGAGGAGCAGCAGAGTTACAGAGGGAGGAATGGCAGATAAGCAGTGGGGCCATGCTGTTATCGCCCCGTTTGGGAGGTCATTGCATTGTGCAAGTTGATACAGGACATTTACACCAATTGCTGGAATAAAAACCCACTCCATCAGCAGTCTAGTATTTGTTTCTTATTGTATGTTAAACTTTTTCTGGCGTAGCAAAGGTTGTCACCTGTTATGTCAAGGTCTCGGCATTCAATGCTGGGATCTTTCCAAGTGTGCTGAAACCTAATTGGTTAGGGATAAGCCTTTCCTTCATTTTAGGGGAGGAAAAAAAGGAAAACGAGATAAAACGAAAAAGCTGTGGCATCTAGCAGACATTTAAAGCATTTTTTCTTGTTCTCTCAACTCTTGTGATTTGCCAGACTTGGAGCTCCATTTTTTCCTCCAGTTCTGGGTTCGCTTTGCTTTTGCCGTGAATTAATTTGGGGAAATAATATACAGCAAATAATATATAGCAAATAACATAGAGCAGCCAGCACTGCAGGTCTGGGGGAAGCTTTGTTCAAGTGTGGCTCTGCAGCAGGGAGCATTGGGACACCTGAGTGCTCAGCGAGGGAAAACCTCTGTGTCCTTCTACCCCATCCAATTCCTTTGCCTTTTTTTTTATTATTCTCTTTTCTTTACCAGTCCTGCTGGATTTGGTCTGTGTGATTACAGCCAGAGTGGAAACTTCTTGTCTGCAGGATTTCGGATAGGTTTGGGGAGCACCTTCCCAAGTTGTAATGCATCTGTGCTGGTAATTTGGTGGAATCTCTCCATGCCACTTATTTATTTTAGTCCAAGAAGCTCAGCAGTTGTGTGCAAAGTGTCTGGTCAGCAGGATCTAACCTGAGAAAGGGATCACTGGGCTCTGGCAGAGAACTTCAGGGACTGGAGCACACACGGCTGAAGCACAGGGACATTTCATAGAATCACAGAATGGTTTGTGTTGGAAGAGAGCTTAAAGATCATCTTGTCCCAACCCTCTACCATGGGCAGGGACATTTGGGACATGCTGCTGGGAGAGGAGAACCTGTCACTGCCCATGCTCAGGAAGGAACAGCAAACAAGCATAAATTTTCCTTTACTTGGGCAATCACAACGTAGTTTTCCTATTTTTCATCCTTGTTACAAGCTCTGGCTTACCTTTTTCCAGGCTGGCTCTTTGTTTTTCAATGTGCTGTTTTCTCCCCTCGCCTGAACTTAATCCCAGAAATCCACTTGGCTGGTTATCTCTTTAGACAGTAAAGTTTAGAAATTATGAAATAACATGGGGCTGGCTCTGCTGCTTTTTCAGGGGTGAGGGAGCAGGGACTGGGTGGCAGTGGGGGAAAACGAAGGGGAGAAAGGAAGGCCACAGCTGTGAGCAGAGCTGCAGGTTATATATAGCTGCTGGATGTGGCAGTGACAGCCAGGGTGCTGTGATCACTGCTCTAAATCTGTTCTGGCCAGTTGAGGTTTCCAGCCCTGTAAAGGACCAAAGCCAGCAGCAGTGGCTGACAGATGGACACCAGCGTTCACTGGTTTCCAGCACACCACAGCTGGGAGGGGGTTTCTTTACTGGGTTGAGAGCAGCATGCTTGAGTGCCTGGTGATTAATTCAGCAGACAGAGTTAACGTCTGATAAATAATGTCTTTGCTAATGGAGTGGGGAAAAATAACCAACGGTAGGTGTTTGAGGTGCTTCAGTGAGGATTTACTGTGGGAGCACAGCGGGGTGGATGGTATGGGCTGGGACACACCTGGAAATGATCAGTGTCTTATTTTTACTCTTAGCCTGTGCTGAGCTTCTCCTGGGGAGATGCAGCAGTAATTCTTAGTTGAACGTCTTCTCTTCCAGCCCTGAATCCCAGCACAGCTGAAGCGACTGCAGGCACTTCAAAGATGCGGGTGAGTGCAGAGGAGGAGCTGGAGAAGGACAGGCTGAGGACGTGGTCCCTCCTGCAGGTGGGTCACCGCTGCCACCTCGGGCTCCGTGTGTCGTGTGGACCGTGCAGCTTTCTGTCCTGTGCAGCATGGACAGAAATGTGGTGTATTCCAGTGCGTCCCAGGGTTCTCCTGGGTGGGCTGTCGGGACCCGATGGCTGAAGGAAGCGATCACGCCGTGGTTGGCCCTGTTACTTTCAGCCCAGCGCTGCTCTGATGTAGGAACAGGTCTTGGGTTGTACTTCCAGGTGTCCCTGAGAAGGGGGCAATTTTTATTTTTGCTTCTGGACATTGCTCCTTAGACAGCACAGGGTTCAGATATCCTGTGTGTCTGTACTCTCCTGGCTGGGGCTCCTCTTTCTGTGTGCTAGTCACTGATTTATTTTATTTCCCCACCCCTTGGAAGCCTGAAGTGTAACTTAGTGAATGTCCATCTGTCCCATGGCGTGGATGAGGGGTCAGGAGAGCGATGCTTTTTCCCCTTGGCTCCTGTGGATGGAAGAAGTGTGCTTGGAAATAACACTCCAGTTTTCCATTATGCCGTTCCAGGCTTTTGAAGAAGGAATTGGGTCTCCCAGCAGAGCCAAGCCATTTTATTTGTGTGAAACGAAGCTCTGAAGCTGAGCATTAGTTAGCAGACTGGTGGGGTTCACCCAGTTCGTGGCTGTGTGATAAATGACAGTGGAAATGGGGGTTTTCAAACCCTAGAGTGAGTTCTACCCGGCTTCTGATGTGCCACATCTGGAGACTGCTTGTTCCGAGACTTTATTAAATAATCAGCGTTGGGAATACGGTGGCTGGACCGATGCTGTGTGCTGCAGCTTTCCTGACACACTTCCAGGTCTGCAGCCTAAATGCAGCCTGTTAAACTGGTAGGAATAAACTAAGGGACCCTGCTGCAGCACGTGGGGTGGTGGGATCCACGTGCACCCCCAGCCCCCTGAGAGCTGTCCTGCTTGAAGTTCCCTCATTAATTGTGTCTGGGTGGGTCTCAGCACCGTGTGTCGGTAACTGTGCAGATGCAGAGAGCACCATGGCTCTCTGGGTTGTCTGACTGTTACAGGTGGAGAATTCGGCATGAGGAAGAGGGTGAAGCCTTTGTAGCTTCACTCTGCCTTCATAAACAGAGTCAGGGTCTCTTGAGAGGGAGAGTAGAGGGAAGGGAATTAAATTTTATATCCCTTGGTATCTGCCTCTGAAAGACAGTAATAATGCATGTGGAAGGTCCCTGGTAAGTGGGAAGGATTCCTTTGTGTTCCATCTGCAGAAAATCATGTTGTTCGTTACAGAAGGGCTGGCACTAGGTCTGGATCACGGCCTCGTAGCCAAGTGTGCCACCCCCCCTTGCTCACAGTCCTGTGCTGGCCCACGTGGCTTTTCAAAACCTTCTGAGGGAGCTCTGAGAACCAAACTGAGGATCTCTGCTCTAGGACTTGGCCTTTTTCTCTCCACTCCTCTTCCCCCCCCCCCTATGGTGTCCTATCCCTCCCAGTTCATTTGTTTTTAAAATGATTGTGCTATTGTGTGCATCAATACACGCATGGCCTGTCTTGTTTTTCTCTTGGACTGAAAGTGCAAAGCAAATCTGTTTATGGTTTTGGTGAGCTAATTCTTCCCCACCCTAGATTTTTAAATAGACTCTTTCTTTACCAAGCTTGCAGAGCTCGCAGGATGTATTGAAGTAATGGGAAAAATATGCTGTGTGTTAACCTTCCTTTTTTTGTAAACTTTATTTGCAAGACCCTATTCCTAGCAGTGTATCTGGGAAGTGAACATCTGGATGCTAAAGCAAGAAGACGACTTTGAATTAGCAAAATTGGAGTTTAATGAATTCGGGGAGAAAATGTTTTGCGTTTTCCACTTTCAGCGCTTGGACTGTGGAGCGAGATGGAGCGAGCTGTGCTCGGTTGTCCCTTCAATTATTTATTTTCTCTTCCTGCAAATCCCAGTTCTCAGGCTCGGCTGTGCCCTGGGCTGTTACCCTCAGACAGGCTCCTCCGAAGCAGCTGCTGGCCCAGACTTTGCAGCTGAAGGTAAGAGCAGTGAGGAATGCTCTTGGCCTGTAAATAGTCCCTTGGATTAAGGGCTCGGTATGTCAGTGGTGTGTTGGAAATGTTATTTTTACCTCTTGATTTCATCCTTCCTACGAATCAATCTCAGACCTGTCTGTTTAGGTTAACAACAACCTTTTCTGCATCTTTGTGGGGGTTTGCACAGCTCAGTGTGCAGCGTTTTCATCGGGGTGTTTTGGCTGTTGGAGGCAGATCTTAACCCCGCTATGGGAGCACTAGAGCAGCCCCAGGGACACCAGTGTCCAAAATGCCCGACTGCTGGCTTGGTTCCCTGTGCTGGATCTCTGCTGCAGCCTGTCCACCTCAGTGCTGCCCCTCCTCACCTCAAAACCTGGCTGGGAGTTATTTCTGTTGAAAAGTATGAGCTGCTTGTGGCTGGTCACGGGGCAGGAGCTCCACGTGGAGACACAGGGCTTTGTGCAGCCTGGGCTAGTGGAAGGTGTCCCTGCCCATGGCACGGGGGTTGGACTAGATGATCTTTAAGGCCCCTTCCAACCCAAAGCCATTCTGTGATTCTGTGGCCATTACATGTGCAAATGCACTTCTCCAGCCCCGGCTCTGCAGGGCTTGGCTGAGGCCTCTGGGTACTCCTGTAACATAAATAAGCAGGAGTAGGATTTCAAAGCAAGCAAATTTTTGACATAGTTGATGTCATGCCTCTTCAGCCCTGTGTTTAGGGCCCAAGGATCTGGAGGCCCACAGCTGCTAGTTTGGTCTTGTTGCTAATAGCCCTCTGGAGGTGCTTCTGCTGAGCTGGTTCTCGCAGAGGACTGAGTGGTTCATCCTGATCTGGTGGTGATAGGGAAGCCAGGACCCATGGTGAGAGAAACACGGTGGCTTTGACAAGACTGGGTGCTCTGCATGAAACCTCTGGTCCCAGCTGCAGCATCGGGCGTGCTCCTCGCTGGGGTTTGTGGTCTGGTGGTGTGGAGTGACAGGAAGGTCTTCAGGTGAGTAGTCCTAAAGGAGGATGGGCTGGGACAGGGCTATCCCACTCATTCACCACCATTCCACCCAGAGCCTCTGCTCTGCCGCTGAAGAGCAGATGGGGAAAAGATAAATTTAACTTCCAGACCCAGAGAGAAATTTTTCCCAGGAGCAAATGTTCACCTGCAAATCTGCAGCAGAGCACAAAGCAAAGAATTGCCCACTCGAAGGGTCTGCAAAGCAGAATTGTCCTTTAGCCATGTAATCTGGTAGTGCTTGGCATCTTTCTTCTGTAACAGTCTTTGTGGAGGTGAGGTTCTCTCTGGGTTTTTTTCCTTCTCTCTTCCTGTTAAGCCTGTGGTGTTTGGTGTTCCTTAGGAAGGTGATGGTTGGGGGTTAGCACTGAACAGTGTTCCTTGTTCCCCAGGGGGGTGGCCATAGCCCTGAGCACGGAGCTGTGAAGCCTCTCCTACCTCTCATTTTCATGTCTCCCCAATCAGGTTCCCAACTTGCTGCTCAGACGCAGCTTTCTGATTGCCTTTGTATCCCTTTCCCTCATCCCTCCCTTGCTACTCCTTTTCCTTGCTGACCTGTTTGCTCGGGGCATGTATACAATACCTGTGACAAATTAAATTGCTTGCACTCAGAAAGATGAGGCCACTGGATGTCTAAATGCTGTATGAACTTCTTGGCTAGACCCACACGAGCAGTTTTGATTCCCCCCGCATTGTATTTCATGAAAGGCAAATTCCATTCTACGTGGCCCTTTCCAAACCTATTGCCCAACACTTTCACTGTTTGTCATCAGCTGAAAATGATCTGAGCACTGCAGATATCCACAGATGTGGTTTGATTGTCTGCTGTATTAAAAACCCCCTCTGTGGTCATCCTGTGTCAGGAGGGTTTGGGTGTGCTGTGAGTGCTCCTGCAGCCTGGGCTCTGCTCTTCCTCTTGGCAAGGTGAGCTGTGCCCCTGGAAGGCACGGGGGGGGTGTGGGGAGCTGGTCCTGCTGGGGCTCCAACAGTGGGAGACTCCCAGGAGCGGCCAGCCTGGATGCTGCCAAGATGCCTCCAGCCATCCCTGCCTGTGTCAGGCCTCTGTGCATGCCCTGGGGAATGCTGAGAGATGCTTGGATGGGTTTTCTTTAGGAAGGGAAAACAACTGTGCCCCTGGCCTGTGAAAGCCTGGGTAAAGTCCTTTTGGTTGTTTTGTAGCCACACACACTGATGGCCCCATCAGGTTCAAGGAGAGCCTTTTGAATGTCTGGTTCAGTGCTCAGGCTGCAATATTCTGTTTCATCAGAGGTATTTATGAATGAAGATGCAGATGCAAGGTGAAATGGTGAGTTCTCACTCACTGGAGGCCACCCTTCAAAACAGAGTGATTCACTGCAGAGGAAAATCACCTTCTTTCTTATCTGCCAGCTTGATCTGGAGCCTTGTGAGCACTTTGGTGGTTCAGCTGTCTGCAGCACTGGGGGGTTGTCTGTTCCAGCACACCGAGCCTGCTGCAAGTTTTATTTTATTTCCAAAACAGCCCTTTGAATGTGTTGGGCTGGAAGGGAAACTTGTAATGGTTCCCTGTGCCAGTATAATTCAGTGTAATCTCTTGGCAGTGCGAAATGGGAGGGTTTCTGACTAAAGGTGACCCGTTAAGGGGTGATTTCTGATAACGAACTAGACTGGGGCTGCACAAGTCCTGAGTTCAATTACTTGCTTTGCTCTAAGCTTCCTGTGACCTTGGGCGAGTTATTTAAAATTGCTCTGTGCCTCATTTCCCTTTCTGTGACACTCTGGTGACAGCGTTTCCCTTCCAGCCAGGAGCTGTGTCAGTGGGAAGGTGGTCCCAACCCTTTTCTGTAGCTGGTGTGTGAAGAACATGGATGGAGTAGAAAGCATGACCATCTCCTGGGCCCTTTTGCTGTTCTCCTGGGAAAGCCAGAACAGGATGATCCATTTAAATGGTTTTACAGGTGCCCAGAGAATATGTTCCATGAGATCCTGGGGATCCCAGCGTAACTGCACTAGCAAGGTTGTGCTGAGAAGCTTTCCTTAGGATCTCTTTTAATTTCCCTCTGGTCTCATAGCTGGGTTAACTGTCTTGTGCAGGCTGTTGAGAAGCAGCAGAGTGTAAATTGGGGCCATCTCTTTCATCACTGGTGTTAATATTTTGTATGAATTTTTTATCACCTGTGCAAGAGGCATGGCGCAGCAGTTGGGAAAATCCATCCCTTCTGGACAGAAGCTTTGCTTTCATCTCTGTTCTGCTCCTCCCAGAAACCAAAACCCCTAACCGTTTCTTCTTCAAGGTATCCTGAATTTTTGACTGACGTGCTGGGTGGGATGCTGTGAGGCTGGACAGCTGGGGCAGCATGTGCTCTCCAGGGCAGGGCAACAGGCTGGGGCTGCTTCTGGACCAGGGGTTGTAAATCTCAGGCTGCAGGTGGGTCTGTTGGCTATTCCCTCAGACTCTGCCTGTAGCTGGGAACCCTCCTGGGTTTCATGTTGGTAAAGGGGAAGAAATTGAAGTGTCAGTGTAGAGGATGTGGTATCTTCAAGCTGTTCACCACCTTCTTTTCCCCTTTGGGAAAAGAAGCCCCTCAGGCTGCTCTGCCTGAGCCCGGTCGCTCTGGCAGCAGCTCCACACAAGGACTCGTGATTGATCTGAAGAGTGTTGCCCTTGAGGTGTTTCTCTGCAGAGCTGCCCTGTCTGCTCCTGACAGGATCAGGGGTGAATCCTGCAGGCTGTGAGTGCTGTGTCCCCCTGGACACTGGAGTCACCCACTCGCTTTAGCCTTTGCCGTGGGTGATCGTGGGCTTGTGTATGAGGGAGTTCCCGCTGTCCTGAGCCTTATCCAGCGTGACACGCTGTCGTCTTGGTGCAGTATCACTGAGATGCTTCCAAGTCTGCTCACTCCCAGCCCAAGGAAGAAAGCAGGGCCATGTTCTCTTAACCTGACTGCGAGAAATGAACTGCTGGCCTAGAAATGGAAGGTTCCATCGTGCCATTACCAGTCTGCCATCCCCATTCCTGTGTTTGCAGCCTGCCTGCTGACACAGCATAAATGTCATTTTTACCTTACAGTCCCCCGTGCTGACTCCTGCAGTTTAGTTTTTCCTGCTGTTTTCTTAGCTCTACGAAACAGAGTTAATAATGTTGCTGTGCCCTTCACCCTAATGATGATGATGAATGTTTTAGACTGGTGTAATGAGACCACCCTTCATTCCTTTCTGAAAAAGGAGGAGGAAGTCTTAATTTCTGTCTTTCTAAGGTTATAACATAGGCTGTGATGCCTTTAGTGGTGTAAACCAGGAATATATTTCTGTTATTCATGGCATACTTTGCAATGAGAACTTTTCCATGTTCAGTTGAAGGGCTGGGAAATTTTAAATTCCTGACAGATTTTCTCCAAAGGCTTCAGGTTAAGTCAGCTCTAATGAAATGACAGTCTTCATGTGGCAGAGTGATTTATTTTTTTTAATTGACTCATTTCATTCCCTTATTTCCATGGAAAGATGTTGTTCCCATCCTGCACCCCGTCTCATCTGAGTCACGCAATTTTTTGTGAAGGGTGGGATGGTTTCAAGAGGGCAAAATGCAGCAGCCAACTCTCCTGTAAGCAGTGTAATGATAGAAAACAGGCACAGATTCGTTCTCTGATTTCTCCCATCGCTCCCCTTTCTCACCTGTCTGCAGGTTTGGATTTGAACAAATAAAGCAGCTCGTAGTAAACTCTGCTGCAGGACTGCCCTAAGCAGGCAATGAGCTGGGGCGGTGAGGTGGTAGCAAGTCTCTTTGCTCTTGCATGAATGTATGAAATATTTAGAAAACTCATCTAGTACAGTTATTGGAGATGTAGCAGTAGCTTCACACCTGGCTGCATGATTGCCTCAGGCTGTCATTTCTGCGTGTGTGTTTTTGAAGCCTGTGGGCAAGACCTGAAGATAGGTTTGATATGGCTTGGCAGTAACAGGCATAATGGCAGCAATTTGCATAATGATAGTAATTTCCTTCTTATATCTTAGATTTGATTTATAAGACCATGCTGCAGTGTGACTTACTGTTTTAAGTGTTTGTCTCTGTTGGCAGTTGGCAATGTATTAGCTGTGACTCTTTATAGAAATAAGTGTTCAGTGTTGGAGCTAAATTGAATAATATGGTGGTGGTTGTGTCTTAATCTTCCAAATAGCTCTCTTTAAGTTTGCTACATTGATGTCTGAAAGGCTTAAAAATAATAAACTCCATTGTGCAGAGCTTTGAATACAGAGTGGAGGCTTAGTAATTGCTGGCAGTTCATGGGTAGACTGGCAAGGAGGAAATTCTTCCAGCACGCCTGAGTTTTTTAGAAGAATCTCCTCCTATCAAGGCCATACATTGATGAGGACATCGATATTTTGAATTAAGGCTTGTGGGAGACCTCAGTCCAAAACCCCAAACCCTTGAATTGGGCTGTCATATCACTTTAGAACACCTTCTATTTTTCTCCTCTGCTGGGAACTGTTTCCATCCCCAACTGCTGGCAGGGTAAGTGCAGTGGGTTCATCTTCCAGCTAGCAAGAGGCTCTACTGACTGGTTGTCAGCAGAGAGCTGAGGTCCTGAGCCCTCATCCCCAACGGGAAGGTGACAGACCAACTCCCAACCTCCTGCTTCTTACAGGAAGGGGGGAAAAACCCCAATGCATGGTTGTTTGTTAATTTCTGTAATGCATTCCTGGGGAATCAAGTGTCAAAGGGAAAGCTCTGAAAGCAGGGATCTGGCTTTGCTGATTTTCCTCAGATGTCTGTGTTCCCCTGCATCCTTGTGAATGAATTTTTAAAGGAGGAGTTGCAGAGGGCAGCCGAGGAAAAAGCTGTGTGGACCAGCAGGCATGATTTAAAAAAAAAAGGAGAGGGAAAGGAGGAGAATGTGATTTGTTTATCACAACTGAACTTGAAACTAATTTTAAATGTCTGTTTTCTGAGAGTAAGGAAATTCCTTTAGCTTCCAGCAGTGAATAACTGGGATGCTTTCAGCTCACAGCTGACCTACAGAAGATGGTAAGCTTTCAACTAAAAAAATAATTGACTCTCCAGTAAGGACAAATCCATTCCAAGTGTCACAACAGCTGGAGGAGGAGAGGAGTCTTGACTACCACGGTTCGTATCACAAATAACCCTTGAACTTTGTTCTGTGTCTCTGCTTGCTGTCCAGAGTGTCTTGTCAAATGGTTTTGAACAAATACAGTTCCAAAACAGAGAGAAAATGACTGGGGTTGTGTCTGGCTGGCAAGTGCATGATCTGGATGCCCAGATCTTGCCCACAGAGATCTCAAATCAAGTCGCAAATCCATTTGTGTCTTACTATCAATCCTAAAAGACATGGTGAGCATTTCAGAGAAAAGGGAGAAGGTTGTCCTGTGGGAGCTCTTGGGGTTCAGTGGATGAGGATTTGGTGGTAGGGGTGATGTAGTTCTCCATGGCAGCTCTTCTTGGCAGCTGACAGCTGGGGGATCTCATGCTGGCTGTAAGCATCAGGACCAAATGGTAGTTCCAGAATTAGATGGTGTCCCTAATTTCCCTCTTCAGTTTTTAGTGGATGCAGCATTCTTCACTTACAGCCTCAACTGTTGTGTTGCATTGTTGTATGGGGTTGAACATCTGCCCCTTCCAGCCACAAATGTGGCTGTGTTCCAGTGGTGGGTGGTTTCTTTCTATTCTGGGATCCTCTGAGGCCTGGAAATGCTTGAACATTAGGCATGACATAGTGACAACTGTTCGAGATCCCCTCAGCTCCCTCCTTCCAACATCTGCAAGGCCAGAGTTGGCCGTCTTGGTTTGTCCATGTGCACAGAGCAGAAAGGCCCAGACCCCACCAGCTGCTGCTGCTGAGCAGGGAGTGAGGCCTCACTGAGAACCTGTCCATCCCATGCCAAAAACGTTTGTGATCTCAGCCTGTTGCAGAGGAGAGGGAAGAGCTTTCATCGGTTCCCTCAGGAGGGCTGTGTCACTGGGACCACCATGTCGGGGTCCTTCCCCTCTCAGCACCCTGCCTTGGGATGCTCATCCTCCATCCAGCAGCTGCTCTCTAGCTGCGTTGTCCTGCAGCGTGGCAGGGGATGGAGCAGCTGTGGCACCCAGCAGACCTCGGCAGAAGCACCTTAAAACACTCAAGACGGTTGGGATGCTAGAGCAGAGCCGGGGAGGGAACACAAGGTGCCTGTTTCTCTCACAGGTCTCTCAGCCGGTGTTTCTTTCCCGCACATTGTTCCAGTGATTGACTGGAGCTGGCTTGGCAAAAGCCTTTTGAATATTCATTTGGCTGACAGGAGATGAGAGTACTGTTGCTGCTTGAAATCAGCTTGGGGAGGGGGAAGCAAATAAGACTGCCTTTTTCTCGCTGCTAGTGCTACTTGAACTCTCTCAAATGCCTGCTTCACAGGGATAAATGATTGCGGAGGCCTCAGCCTACCTAACAAGCCTGCTCTTGTGAAGCAACAATTAGAGTGCCTGCGTACTTGCCATCCTTGTTCAAAAGCCCATTCCTCATTAATATCACTTTATACATATTACTGCAGCTCGAAGTGCCATTTCTCTTCTCCCCACCCATTTCCTTGTCTGGCTGTGACATACAGGAACTACACCCAGTGCTTGACTCGCCTCTCCTGACCTTTTGTAACTTGGCTTCAAACTCCTTTTTTTGGGTCTTTTGCAAAACACTGTCAGAAGGGAAAAATCCTTTGTTAAAACACAGCCAACTCCTGCCTCAACGTGGAACAGTTTGTTCTGCTGAAAGAATGAGCCAGTTCAGTGAGCAGAAAAACATTGCCATAAACCAGCGGGCTCAATAAGCTGCAAAAGCCATCGGCTGCGCGCAAGGTCTGAAAGGATGACTCTGAAGCAGGATCCATGGGGATGGAAAAACATAATCCACGATCCCAACCTGCCAAACTCCGTTTCTTTGCGTTCAGACAAAGTATTTTGCAGTTGTCTTTTTGGTTATAGCAACTCTGCATGGGGGAATGGGAGCTGATGCCGAGCCAGAACGTAACGCAGCTCTCGAAGCTGCATATTGCAAAAGGGCACGGGGGATGAAGTAATCCAAAAATGCTCAGCTGGGAAGGGGCTGCAGCACTCCTAGTCGTCAGACTGTGCTGCAGATGATCGGTTCCAAGCGCCTCTGGTACTGTTTAGTAGCTTGGTTTAGTCCTTCCCACCCACATCTTGTTTTAAAGCTCTGGACACTCTTTATTTCCCTGGAATTGCTGCGGGTCTGTCCCTTGCGTGGCCGCTCGGTGCTGGTGACCAGCCTGGCTTCAGCAAGCGTTTCTTCGTTCCACAAGGGACTTGGATACTCGGTGAGAAACCTGTGTGACAGGCTTTTGGGTTAGTGGCTCTGCAGCGGGATCGTTTCGGTGCTGGTCTAAAAGCTGACATTGGGTTTCTTTTAACAGTAAGTGTTGTGCTGGCATTCAGAGCTGTAGTTCCTGAATTTGGGGCGATGGCTCCCAGGTGGAATTACCCGTATGGAGCTGGATGTGCGAGGCTGGAGGTGGGGCTGTGAGCAGCAGCGGGGGCTCCGAGGCTTCCCCCAGAAGGGCTCCCTGGGACAGGACAGGCTGCAGCAGCTCTGAGAGCACGGCGGGCTGTGGGCGCTCTGGTGCCATCGGGTGCTCACACCTGAGCTCCTCACCAGCTGGGCCGAGCGTTGCCTGCTGATCTGAAAGCCTTGAGTGTCCTTGTCAGAAATTTGACATGGACTAAGATCTACCTCTGGTTCTTATTCATTACTCCAAGCTCCCCAGCAGATTTTTGGCTTGGAGCCAGTCCAGCAATTTCAGATAATAAAACCCCAAAGAAGCAGATTTTAGGTATAACATACCCCTTTTCACCTGCACTCCTAAAGGCTGCTTCTGCCAAAGCAGCCCTACCTAAGTGGTGATGCTTGGTAATAAGCTCTAAGGGGGATATTGCAGGGGCTGTGGCACATCTGAAGGTGGTGTGGCAGGATATTGGTGACCTGTGAGGGGCTGTTTGAGATGCCTGTGGTGAAGCTGAAATGGCGAGCAGAGTCCTAGCAATGCAAGCAAAGAGAGAACCTCCTAGAGAGAGCACAAGGGACCGAAATGGGACCTCCTCTGTGTTTATAAGCATGGCCATAATGTTCTGTTCAGGCACAGACCGACCCGCTGGCATTCCCTAGCTGAGTGTGAGGTGATGGGAGACCCGGATACGGATGAGCTGAGGGACTTCTTGCAGCTCCATTAATGCTTTGTGGTGAGCTGCTGGTAGTGCTAACCTTGGAGCTGGTTCTCTCGAGACATGATTATCTGTCTGCTGGACCTTTTCCTTTGGGGGAATGCCAGGAATGTTTTGCAACATGGACAGAATGTGAGGATTGAAGCTATGGAGGTGGGTCCCTGGATGCTGGGACTGTGAACTCTGCTAAGGTAGTTGTAACGCGGAGCAAATCTGTAATGAAGCCTCTGTGCCAAAAGAGATTATTACTTTTTTGGAAGATGTTAATGGTGTGATTGCATAACGTTTATTTTGTGCTCAATCAAATGGAGGAGGGCAGAGGAAAAGGAGTGAATTAATGTTAGTGATGTTCAAACAGAAGCACGCAAAGCTGCAAGGGATGATCAGTGGTTTTGTTTGGATGTGTGTCGTGGTGGTTGTTTTTTATTCCTCACATTCTCCTGAAATATAGCACACAGGCTTGTCTCTAAGGGGGGCACATTGCCAATAGTCTAAAGGTTATATTATCCCAGTGACCTATTTTTATACTGTAATCGCGTTCTGTTTCAGCCAGCCCTTTCTAACCTTCCCTCTTGCTCAGTTTTGTGCCTGTCTGGGAAAAAAAAAAAGGGGCAGAGATAACTGCAATTAGTCCCCGAGTGCTGAGGCAGCCTCTGCCCAGGTACCAACACACAGGTGAGGTGCTGCTGTTAGAGGAGCACGAGAGCAATCCGAAATGGGAACAGCTTGGAAATGGGTGACAACTTGAGACCGGGGTTGAGGGGCGTCGTGGGGCAGAGGAGAGAGGGCTCCTCTTAAAGGCAGATTTTAAATGGAGAAGTCCAGCAGTTTGGGGAAGGGTGAAATTTTAATGAATAGCTCTGTTTAACTGGCCTAAATGGAAAAGACGCTTTTCTGCTCTAGGCCTGCCAAGGAATGGAGAATGAATTCGATTGTTCGGTCAACCGGCTTCCACTGCATTTAGACTGTACCCGCCGTTTCAAAGCCAGGCTTAAGCTACAAAGCACCCTGACCAGTTGGTATAAAGAGAAATTGTTCCTTAGTACAAATGTTGACTGTGGTGCTGCTTGAAGCTCAAAACTGCTGAAATTTGTGCGCGTGTTTGTACATTTGTGCAGCGCAAAATAATAAGATGCGAAGAGGCTTTTCTTTGGGGTTGTGCTTATTGTGGTGCTGGTGGCTCCCCTTGTTGGTGTTGAGATCACCTGAGCTTTGAGTGCCTGCAGGGGTAGCGTGGTACCGATCTGTTCTGCAGGGGGAAATCTCACCGATGGGAACTTTCAGTCCTGTATGGGGTCAAACCCCAAAAGAATTAAGTCTGTCATGAATTCAGTCTGGATTGTGAACCAGGCTCTGGATGACAGATGCTGCCTCCAGGTGCCAGCCCTGGGTGAGGGCTGGAGACGTGTGCTAGGAGCTGGGGTGATGCTCTGCTGCTGGCATTTTTAGGCTGCTGGAGATGTTCCCATCCTGTGACTTCCTCCCAGCTGCAGAGACACTCAGGGAGGATGCTGGACTCCAGCTAGCAGGGATGCACAGCCACAGACTGGGAACAGAGGAGCTCAGCCCTGCCAAATCTTGCCTTTTGTTGCCAGCTGTGCTGGCCCAGCTAAAAGAGAGGTCCCATCCACACCGTGGAAGTTTCTGTGAAGAGGTGCTCTGTTCCCTCTGTGTCTGTACTGAATTACAGGGATAGGGCCTGGAGAGGTCTTTGAGTTACCAGAGCGTGTCTGTCCACACGGTGTGTCCCTGGAATGCACTGGCAATAGCCCCCACTGGGCATGTTTTGGCAATAAATTAATCAAGCTGGTGAGGTTCCTACATGACTTCTCATGAACAGACTCCAAATGGAGGATGAACGTTAATGCCCAGCCAAAGAGGAAGAGTCCCAGGACTGCCATGGCTGGCAGCAGGGCAGCCATGGAGCTGTTTTCCTTCCCTCCCCAGCACCCTGGGAAATGCACCCAGTGCTGCCCAGGGCAAACTGAGTGTCTGCTGAGCTGGGGGACCTGCTGTGACACAGTGGGATGTTCGGTGCTGGGAAGGGGAAGGTGGCTCAGCCCTCTGCTCTGGGTGCTGCAGAGAGCATCCAGTTGCTGGTGTTGGCCACAGGGATAATTTATTTAATGGCCTTTCTAATTACAGTGGGAGTTGGGAAGTCATCTGTGGAATTCCCAAAGACAGCCGTGCATCTTCTGGGCCTGGCTGGAGGTGGAGCCTGAAGGGGAGAGACCAAAACTCAGAAACATCAACTTTTTTTGCCTCCTTTGATTTTTTTTTTCCTCTTCCCCCCCCCCCCCCCATGATGCGATCAGCTGGGGCCTGCAGAGTTTCAGCTTAAAAACAAACCACTTTTATTTAAAGTGCCAATATTGTGCTTGGCTCCATGAGACAGAAACATCAACTTTGTCTCTGACCTGGGGAGCGTGTCTGCCTGCCTAGCAGGCACTGAAAGTGTTGAGAAAACTGTTATTTTACTTCTATTTTGGTGCTGATCTTTTTTAAAAATATGATTTTTTATTAATTTCGATTTATTTTAACTGAGCATTCCGCTCTTCAGCAGGGCACCAGAGCACGTAGCCATCTCTTGTGCCTGCGTGGAGCCTGTCGGTGTGGGCACCCAGGAGCTGGCTGGGCTTGGGGGCAGAGGAGGGCAGCTGTCCTGGCATCCCTGTGCCTGGCTGGTGGGACTGGATCTGCTCTGTCCTGGCTGGTGATGCTGCCTTGGTGGGTTTGCTGGTTGTTGTTTCTAGGCGAGGTTTGCGAGAGGTCACAAAAATTAATCTTCTAACTGGGGACCTTGGCACTGCGAGGAAGGAATGTTTTGCATTAACAACCTAACTCGTTAATTCAGTGAAACATTTAAAACCAAACCAGTTATATCCAGCCAAGCTGGAAAAAGCTGAAAGTTCATGCTCAGCAGCGCAGATTTCGAAACCTCCCTTTGTTAATCTCTGCAGAAGTAAATTTTCTGCAATTGCAAAGCTCCCTGTGACCAGTCTGGGCATTGTTTCCCTCAGTGGAGGCAAAGCTGCTCTGCAGAGCGTTGGTGCTGTGTACCTGGAGCTGCCCATGAGGACGGGAGGGTTCCTGTGCTGGGAGGAAAGAGGTTTTTTTTGGGAGCATTGCAGGAGGGGGTTGATCATACCGGTGCTGTAAGTTTAGGACTGTCTCTAGCAGAAGTACTGCATTGTTCTCATGGATTGGGCTGATGGATTTCACAGCTTCCGTCTTCCTCTTCTGTTGTGATCTTCTGAATTGCGTGTGGCCAAAGTAGCCTTTGGTCCACCTTTCCTTTCAGCATCCCTGTGAGCATCACAGAGACTTGGCTTGACTCTGCTTTAAAGTCAGCTTTCCCTCAAGTTTCCAACAGCACTGACAGGTTTAGGTGCACTGGTCATTGGCCCTGCTTACTCTGCCACCTCACCATGAAATTAGTAGGTTTAAACGAAATAACAACCGTGAATTTAGGCGCAATCCTCTGTCTTCTTGGCTGCCAGGTAGCTCTTCCATTCAGCTGATGGCTCATTGCTCCAGCTAATCATAAAATAATACATAGGAAGGGAGTTCTTCACTCGCGGCTGTGCAGATGGGTCTGAGGCATCTGCAGTGGTGGTTTATGTACTGAGATCAGTTGTAAAGATGTTTTTAGGCTGATTAATTTTGCTGCCATTAATTTACTCTATCCATTAAAACAGTCTCACTTGCTTTAATGGTGAAGAAATAGTTGAATTATCAATTCTGTTATGTATTAGCAGTGTATTAAAGTATTAAGTGCATTCCAGAAGGTGAGCAATGAATAAAATACACTCCCAACATGTGGTTATGCAACTGTTCCATGGAAATGAAATGGACAAACAGTATATTTGATTAATTTTTTTCTCCAGTAAATTGCCACTGTGATTCACTTCCAGCTAAATTTGCAATCTGTGTTCTCAGGTGGGCATTAATATTGGAGCCCCACAGGAGAGCTGCGGTGGCTGGGGCTGCTTTGATTGCATTTTGAAGGAAAGTTGTTGGAGGGAGCACAGAGCTTCATGCAAATGTGCTGGTAAATGAAATGCAGAGCTTTTAGGTTCTCTGTAGGTGGGTCAGGCCGTTCACATTTACTCAAAATAAGAGCAGTGGAGTGCTCGGGAGAGGCACTTTGTTAACGGGGCACAATGGGGGGCTTTGTGTATTGCTGATGTTCTGTATCAAATTTACTCTGTTGACAGATAAAAATCATCTTTTTTTGATATCTGGCGACTCCATAAACTCTGGGTAAGATCCATCTGGGACTCGAGCTGTCTCAGTAATGGAGACTCTGGAACTGGATCTCTATCTGGAGTTTGCTTGAAAGGAAAAAGCTTGCAGAGGGCCCAGCAGCCTCTCCCTATGTCAAAGCTGCAGGACAAAATGAAATAAGAATTCTCTTTTACCATCTCTTCCCTGACATGAAACTTCTCTCAGCTGTGTTTTGTAGCTTTCAGGCTGGTCTTATTGTTTTTTCCTTAATTGACTCGACTTGGAAAGGTCATTGCACCCTGCTAGACTGTGTAATATTTAACGTAGCATCAAAAACGAGGATCTCAGGATTGGTGTCAAATGGATGCTGTTCCCCTCTGAATAGCACAGCCCATTCATAGTCATCCAAGTATTCCACTTGCTAATGCTCATGGATAACTTTCTGGCCCTCTGCAGAGGGAAGGACTAACCACAGGAAGGTGGGATGAGAGTGGCATAAAGCAGGTATTGAGACGTGCGGTCCTCGCTGTCTAAATCCAGCTCGCAGGTTTAATACCTCTGTTTTATTTATAGATATTTTTTTAAAAGTCATAATTTCTAGCTCTTCACAAAGCTTTAGCATAGCAAGCAGTCTTTTCTGATGCCAAGTTCAGTGATGACTAACACTATTTACAGGACTGTTTTGTAATCTCAGATCAGCCCACATTGACAGGAAGTTACGTTTTCCCATCAGTCTTTCAAATGGTGCTGGAGAGTTGCTGAGGCCAGGGCTGCCCATCCAGGCTCTCCCATTTGGAAAAAATGATGCCAGCTTTCAGAACAATTTTTAAAAAAAAAATTCAGCGAAGCTGGGGAAGGTAAAATTTTACTTCCTCCATTTGTTTTTTGGGTTTGTTTTTTTTTTTTTTCCTGAGGACCTTTCATTCCTCTGTTCTAAAAACTACTGACAAAACTAAGCACAGGAGGTATTGCATAAGCACCACCAAGTCATTTGCCCGATCTGCATTTCTCAGTGCATGAGATCAGCTCCAAATATCTGATCTGGGAAAGCTACTGGTGCACAACTGGTGTAACTGATAGGAGTTACCTCTGTGACTCATCTCCTAGGATGGTAAGTAATTTTTTTTTTTAAGTTCAAGTTTTTATGAGTGTTTTTATAAAGCTCTGTTACTGTAAATCCCAGAAAAGTCTGGCACAGAGTCTTTATGGTATGAATCAGTGCGTCCATGTGCTTCCAAGTGACCTTGCAGTTTGGAAAAATACCGTTTTAACCCCCTGTTTAAGAGAAAAAAAACCGCAACAGAGTTGCTGTAGAAAAGGTTGACAGAGGGGTGTCACCAGGCGAGTGATTCCTGGTGCCAGCCTACAGCAGCTTTACTGCCCTTGGGTCATGATCTCAGGCACAGAGCATTCACTGTGCACATGGGGAGGCCGCATCGGGCCAGGAATAAGGTTATGGCTAAAGCCCCGGCCAGCCCTAGCCTTCCACAGCCTGGAGCAGTTTGGGGTCTGCTTTAGTGAGCTTCAGGGAAAAAGGAACACCGAACAAAAACAAAAGAGAAAATGTTATTCCTTTTTTGTTTGTTTGTTTGTTTGTTTGTTTGGGGTTTTGTTTGTTTTTTTTTAAAATGTATCAAATCTCTGGTCACATCAGGCCCAGCAAGATGGGCTTGCCTTAACAAGAAATTACCCTTTCCTAGGGAATATCCCCAGTGCATTGAGTGGTGTGAGTGCCAAAAGCTGCAGAGGTGGTGGGAGGGGAAGGCTGGGAGCCAGGAACATTGTGATGCTGCCCTGGAGTTTTGGAGCCTCTACCTTCTCTTGCAGCTCCACGTGAAGACTCACAGATGCTGTTGAAGCAGTAATGAAGTGCACGGGGTGGGAAGGGAATCTCCCAAATGCTTTGCAGGCTTGCTGAGCAAGGAGAGCTAAAATATGTGTTCCGGTCTGCAGCCTCCTCGCTCCCTGCAGCAGAGCTCCTGTGTCTGCAGGCAGAGGCTCTTGGCACGGGCACAGTGCTTGGAGCTGGCGAGAAACTTCCCGACGGGATGGGTGGAAAATGCTGAGTTTGAAGAAATATAAGTGTTCTGTGGGGACTGTGTGGATTTTTCATCAGGTTCTGCTGATGGAAAGCGGGCGGCTTTCCCAGGTGCCCTTGCCTGGTGTCACCTCCCGCGTGGGGCTGAGCTGGGATCCCGGGCACACAGGGTGCCCGGGCACTGCTCTCCCTGCCGGGGCACCACAGATGGGTCCTGACAGGGCAGGGGGAGCGGAAAATTCAGTGGTTTTCCTCCTCGAATGAGAATTTGATGTGGGCTGTAAAAGGCGCGTGTTTATTTTTGAACAGGGAATTCACAGGCTGTAGGTGTGAGAATACAGTAAATCCAAGGTCAAGTTAAATTTTTCAAGCAAAAGGGGCTGAAAAATGATTTATTGAGGGGAAACAGTTAAATACCAGGATAGCTGTGCTTTGTCAAATGCCAGAGGAACTAACCCCTTCTCCCTCTCCTTGTCCTCAGGTTCAGTGGCAAATATGAACATTGGTCAACATTTGACAACAGCTCCTTCTGACATCATGAATCTGCTGGAATCCGGACCGCAGAGCACTTGCAATAGCGCTTTTTAAATTTGAATTTCATTTAAATGAAAAAAAAAAAAATAATCATCTGGATCAGTCATCGTGATGGCTAGCAAAAGGAAATCCACAACTCCCTGCATGATACCAGTGAAAACGCTGGTGCTTCAGGAGACTGAGCAGGACGCTGCGGAAGACGGTCACGAAGGAACACAACAAGAGGCTCCCGTGGAAGGGCCGGCAGGGAGCGATGCTGGCGCCAGTAACAGTAACAGTGGAGCTTTGCCCAACGGGCACCGCGGCGCCGCCGACAGCGACACTTACGTCTGCAAGTCTTGCGACTTTGGATCCCAGGACGCTCACCAGTTCTTTGGCCACTTGGACTCTGAGCACTCGGAGTTCAGCAAAGACCCCGCGTTCGCGTGCGTTCCGTGCGGCTTCCTGGCCAACAGCCACGAGGGGCTCTCGCACCACAACGCGGAGTCGCACGGCGGCGAGACGGGCTTTGTCTGGCGGGTGGCCAAGCAGGACGGGCGCACCACCGTGGAGCAGAGTCTGTGTGAGGCCACCGGCAGCCACGACCTCCCGGGAGAGGTTCCTGAGGAAGGGGCAGACGGCCAGTCTGAAATTATCATTACCAAAACCCCCATCATGAAGATAATGAAAGGTAAACCCGAGGCCAAAAAAATCCACACGCTGAAGGAGAATGTGTCAAGTCAGTTGGGCGGTGAGTCAGAGGTGAAGGATGGGGAGCATTCCTTCCCGAACGGGTCCGTACCAGCCAGTCAGCCCACTGCAAGTTCAGCAAAGTCATCCCACATAGTGAATGGCTCCATCATAGGAAACGTGCCCGTTCTGCAGGCAGGGGTTGCACAACTTGTGTCGCTGCAGCAGCAGCCCCCGTTGCATCAGCAGCTGCCTACATCCAAGTCCCTTCCCAAGGTGATGATTCCCCTGAGCAGCATTCCGACGTACAATGCCGCCATGGACTCCAACAGCTTCCTGAAAAACTCTTTCCACAAGTTTCCCTATCCCACCAAAGCCGAGCTCTGCTACTTGACCGTGGTGACCAAGTACCCAGAAGAGCAGCTGAAGATCTGGTTCACTGCTCAGAGGCTGAAGCAGGGCATCAGCTGGTCACCGGAGGAGATCGAAGATGCCAGGAAGAAGATGTTCAACACGGTCATTCAGTCCGTGCCACAACCCACCATTACAGTTTTGAACACGCCGCTGGTTGCCAATCCCGGGAGCGTCCCCCATCTTATCCAGGCAACGTTACCAGGCCACGTGGTGGGGCAGCCGGAGGGGACGGGGGGGCTGCTGGTCACGCAGCCCATCATGGCTAACGGGCTGAAGGGCACCAGCTCCTCCTTCACCTTGGCAGTGACGTCTGTCCCCAAGCCGCAGCCGGCGGCGCAGCACAGCACGGTGAGCTCCAGCAGCGCCTCGGGGGTGAAGGTGGTCAACAGCGCCCAGTCGCTGCTCACCGCCTGCCCTGCCATCTCCTCGCAGACCTTCCTGGATCCCAATGTCTACAAAAACAAGAAGTCCCACGAGCAGCTCTCAGCCCTTAAAGGCAGCTTCTGCAGGAACCAGTTCCCCGGTCAGGCTGAAGTGGAGCGGCTGACAAAGATCACGGGCTTGTCCACCAAGGAGATCCGAAAATGGTTCAGCGACAGGAGGTACCACTACAGGAACGTGCGAGGCGGCCGGGCCGTCTTCCCTGGAGACAGTGCTCTTGATTCCCTGCCCGAAGTCACCTTTGACGTCCCACCCAGAGGAGCTGAGCTGAGCCCCGCGGTGGCGGCGGCCACGCCGGCCCCTCAGCACCCGCCGCGACGGCAGTCGTGGCACCAGGCGCCCGACTTCACCCCAACCAAATACAAGGAGCGGGCGCCGGAGCAGCTGAAGGCCCTGGAGAGCAGTTTTGCCCAAAATCCTCTTCCTGCAGAGGAAGAGGTGAACCGCCTGAGGGGGGAAACGAAGATGACACGGAGGGAGATCGACAGCTGGTTCTCGGAGAGGAGGAAGAAGAAGGTGGCGGAGGAAAACAAGAAAGTGGAGGAGACGACTCAGCAGGAAGAGGAGGAGGCGGAGAATGGCGGCGGGGAAGGGGAGGACTCCTCGGATGAGCAGAGGGCTGCGAGTGAGAACGGCTCAGTCGACGCCTCGGGCAACAACGCGAACTCGGCGGAGCGGAAGGTGAGTCCCATCAAAATCAACCTGAAGAACCTGCGAGTGACCGAGTCCAACGGCAAAAACGAGGTACCGGGGACCGGCGCAAACGAGAAGGGGGAAGGCAGCTCCAGCCGGCCGCCCACCCCTCCCAAAACCAAACTGAACTTCAAAAAAACGGCCCAGCAGCGGCATCTGCTGAAGCAAATGTTCGTGCAGACCCAGCGTCCCACGAACCAGGAGTATGACGCCATCGTGTCCCAGACGGGCCTGCCGCGGGCCGAGGTCATTCGCTGGTTCGGGGACAGCCGGTACGGCTACAAGAACGGGCAGCTCAAGTGGTATGAGAACTACCGGCGGGGGGTGTTCCCCCCGGGGCTGGTGGAGGTCAGCCCTGCCAGCAGGGAGGTGCTGGAGGACTACTACGAGAAGCACAAGGGGCTGCGGGAGGAGGACGTGCCCGGCCTGTGCGAGCGCTCCCGCCTCGGCGCCCGGCAGCTCAAGGTGTGGTTTGCCGTGAAGGCAGAGGAGGAAGGCAGGGGCTCCGGCTCCGAGGCCTGTGCCGGCAAGGGGAGCCGCAAAGGGCCGCGCGAGGCCGGCGCGGAGGCGTCGGAGAGCAGCGAGGCGTGGGAGCCGGTCGGCCCGGAGGGCAGCGCGGGGACCCCCGACGCCCCCGGCCCGCCGCCCGCCACGCGGCTGGGTAAGGCCCCTGCCTTGGCAGGGCTGGCTCCCCGGGGGAACTGGGTGGGCGTGGGGCACTGGGCCTCTCCCGCGTGGGAAACGGGCTTCAGGAAGGGTTTAGTGTTTGAGAGTTAGCTGAGGAAGCGGTGAGGAACTCTCCTGTGAAAGAACGGGGGGAAAGGAAGGAGGATGAGGAGGGTCAGGCGGGGTGACATTAGTGCCGCTGCCTGCCTGCCCCTTTCTGCCTCGGTCACTGGGTGCTGACACCACTCAGAAACCAAATCCTGGCTTTATCTCAAGCCTAAGGAAAACAGCAGGAGTGTCCAGTCCTTTTACCTGCCCTGTGGGAAAGTGGCCCATGGATTTATGAGGGGGATAAGTATTTGGGAAGGAGGGGGCCTGGCTACTTGTCCCATGCCACTAACTCCTTCCATACTCCCACCTGGGCAGCACACAGAACCCCTGCCTGCCCTTCCCTCTCCTGCTGCCAACTCCTCAGGTGTGAGCATCCTTGTTTGGCACGGAGCAAGGCTCAGGTAGTGAAGGTGGAGGGTGCAAGAGGGGAGAGGTTCTGGTGTTCCCAGCTGGTGGCCCTACCCCTTCTCCAGGACTCACTTCTGGAAGGCACGTGTGTGGAGGAGAGGTGCTTTCCAAGCCCTCTGTGGGCTCTTCCGTAGTGCAGCTGGGGGCCATTTCCTGCCTGGTGAGGTTCCCACCAGGTGGGGATGGCCAAGCGCTGGCCCCGTCCTGCCATGGTCCACACATGCAGCCCCCTTGCTGGTCACCTGGGATCTTCTGTGGCCTCACTGCCTTGCTTTGGAGCTTCGCACACACCTCTGCCATGGCTGCAGGCCTTAGGAAAAAAATTCTAAAAATCAAGTAAAATTCCTTGCTTCTCTCCTCCGTCTAATTTGGAGGAGGGGAGTGTGGGTTTGGGAGGGCCCTGCCCTTCCTGTAGCTGCTGGGTCTGGCTGTGCATCACCACCCCACGTGCTTTTCTGGGGAGCAGCGAGTTTGGGGGTGGGTGGGTGGGCCAGCTTTTGTACCCGTGCCAGGGAGAGGTGCCCCTGCAAGCACCCTCTGAGCTTGGCTTTAGGCTCCCAGAGTGAGGTGGTCCCGTCCCCCCTCACGGCACAGAGGCAGGAGGTGCTGGGCAAGGGTGTGCACGCTGTGGACTGCTGCAGGCTGCATCCCTCCTTAGCCCTGCCAGCCCCACTTCCACGGGATTTTGTGTTTCCTGGGCCCTCTGAGAGGGGCCGCCCTTCTCTGCAGCTGACTCTGTCAAGGCTCAAGTTTTGCCCATCCTGAGGCACTTCTGCACCCCTTCCTCCCCACCCAGCATCCCACCTGGGGTTGCAAGGCCCTCGCAGCGGGCTGGAGCATCTGACACCTCTGTTCTTTTTCAGAAACAGAGTGAACTGAAACCAGCAGCCCTGGAGGATCCGCTCTTACCCTTGGGAAGAAATTTGTGATCTTTAAGCAACCCACGGGCCGGCCTGATCCAAACCCGAGGAGCGGGACGTGGTGATGAAGCACTGCCGTGAATGAGACCTTTGAGCACAGCACCCGGGACAGCACGTGCACAGACTGGGCCCTCGGTGCCGAGCTCTCGTGGCCCAGCCGAGGACACGGCTGAGGGCTGCCCGAGGCAGGGGCTCGGCTCGCTCCCGGGAAATAGGATGCTCCTGTTTGCTTTCCAGTGACAGACTTTCAGATTCCTTATTCATATACCGATGCCTACAGCTGCCTATACAAGCATAACAAATCTCAGACATTGTGTATACGAGGTCGTTGCTTAGATATGGACTATCATGGCATAGTACTTGTTTCTTGTTTCCTTTTTTTTTTTTTTTTCATCTGTCCGTTAGGGTGTTTGTTCTCTAAAGGTTGGCATGGCTGCACGTATCCTCTCTGCCCCTTCTGGTCCTGGCAGTGCAGGGCTTTGTGGGCACACAAGTGTGTGTGAGTGTGTTAGGAAAGGGATCTGAGAAGAAAACTGCCAGTCTTGAGTTTAAGTTGAGCGAGATTGTTATCCCTGGAGATGAGGTTCGAGTCAGCGTTGCTCTGATAAATAGCAGGTTCCCAGACCCAGGCACCCAGTTTGGTGTCATTTTGTCCCTTGCTGGCTGGAACACTTTCCCCTGTGCTCCTGGAGACTGACTGTAGCGGGCTATTAAATCTTTAATCACTGAGAACTAGCACATAATAATTTTTGCATCCTGACCTGGAATCCTTTTCATTGTTCAGAGGGAACAGGCTGTTCTTCGGAGAACAAACACAGGGACTCGCAGCGTGGCTGTGAGTGGTTCAAGTAATTTCTGTCTCCCAGAAAGAGGCAGCGGCTCTGCTGCAGTCGGGAAGTTTCCTTCTTGCAGCCCTACATGGCAGATCCTCCTGCAGCACTGCTGGTGACTTCAAGTGTTTGTTCCAGTCTTTTTTTTAACTTTTTTTTTTTTTTTTTCCCAGGCCATGTGCAATGTTTCTGGCAAAATAGCAAAATAAATTTCCCAGTTAACCTGCCTGCTGCCTGGTACCTGTACATTTTTCATGTGTGTTTTCTTGGGTGGTTGCTGTGTGATGCAACTGCTTGAAGATTTTTTTTTTAAATATTCTTTTCTAATAGAAAGCAAGGCCTAGAAGGGGAACTTGAGCTGGATAGTCCAGCCAAATGCTGTGTCAGACCATCCTGTCACAAACTAATCAAATCTCAGCTCCAAATTGATTCCATGTCTTGCCTTCACTTTTGCTCTTGGAAGGCTCTTCCAGAACTTCACTGCCTTTGAGTGGTTAGAAACTTTATTTAAATTTCTAGTTTGAATTAATTCGTGGCTGGTTCATTCCTGGTTTGTTTTGGAGCCAACATTGTCCTTTAACTTAAATAGTTTTGGTGTTTATCCGCTGAAGTATTTATGGAGAGTAGTCATAGCTCCTTATTTTTGCCAAGCTAACTCAGCCAAGCTTTTTCAGTAGAAGTTTTTTTATTTAGTGAGAGCTTTTTAATGTGGGAGACTTTATTGTTGGTGGTAAATGATATTTATTAGGTGGGTGGGTAGCAAACCCTGAAGGATCGGATCCAGAGATTTACAAAAAATCTGGTTTAAAAACAAAAACGCTCTTTCAGAACCTCTTCCAAAGATGGTGTCTGATTTCTACCTTTAATTGCCCTTGCTTTTGCAATTCTTTCTTCGTCCCCTCTTTGAGGCTGCCTTGCTCAGCTGCTGGAAGGGGCTGTATCTGCTCAGTGCTTTGGCAGAGAGGCTTCCCCTCGCCCGGCGGGACGTGTTGGGTGCCTGTGCCCGAGTTCATGGTGATCTCTGGCACACAGGGATGATCCCCATGGCCAGCTGTGACCATCTGCTGCAGATGGAGATGACCTGCAGCCCAAAGAGCCGGGTGATGCTTTGGATGCGCCCACTCACACTGTGCCCATCCCACAGCAGAGGGGTGAACCATCCCCACCGCGCTCTGAGCAGGGGTGGCACCCACCCGGAGCACCCTGCTGTGGCACCAGGCTCCCTAAATTGCTCTTTACCGATGGTCATGGCATGGCTGGAGGTGTGACCAGCAGCCATCCCACCTTGGCTTCGTGTTGGCTCCTCCGGGTGGCTGCACTGCCAGAGCCCCCAGGGGTTCGCCTGCATGGCTGCAATCCTGCACACCCTAAAATACCACGGGTGATGGGACAATCTGGGTGGTGCTAGAGCTGGAAAGCAGAGGTGTGAGTCGTGTGGCCTGAGAGTTGGGTGTATGTGCAGTGTCACCTTCAGAGAACAAATACAGGTAGGTCAATTTACTCTGTAGTGTCTATGTACATGCAGGTTTATTTAAGTACACATATATACAGTTCAGGTATGCCATTGATTCTTTATTGCATTAAGAGGTACATTAAATATGTACACTTTTACTAACTACTTGCTATATAAATATGTTGGAAGTGTAGTTTGCCCATTCAAGGTGATTTTCTGTGGGATTTTTGGTGTACACTTAAAGGCCTAAGGCTAATTGGAAGAGTGATTCCCCACTCCATCTACAGAAATGCTTAAGGACTATGGTATGAACTGGTCCCTTCAAACCACGTTTCCATGCACTAGCTGAAATATTTTGCACTTGGATTGTATTCAGCCAGTTTTCCAGAAAAATTGAAAAGCAGTCTTGTGAGCTAGAGGGAGAATTTCTCGGTGTACACAGAAAAACCAGCCTTGAGGGTTGGAAGCTGCTGAGGTTTCTGAGCTTTGTCTCCATGCATTCATACAAGCACAGCAGGAGTTTTCTTTCTTTTGGGTCAGAGGAATTTTAAAAAGTGGTTCCATGCAGACTCCCCTTGGACGTGGCGACGGGGCTGGCAAACGCCACTGTGTGGGGAGGGTGAGATTTAGAGACAAAAAAAAAAAATCAAAAAGTGATCGAGTTCCCTTTCTAACTCCTACATTCCTTGTTATCTGCATTTTTTTAGTTGACTTGAAATCTCCATAAAAGTATAAGCTGAAGATTTTTGAGGGTCTAGCTCTGTGGTCCCCTGTTTCTCTGCTGTGAAGGAGAAGCAGGTGCCATCTCCAAACAGACTCGGGGTTTGGTGCAGGACACTGGGAATGTGTTTGCATCCGAAACTGAAAGGAAAAATTGAGAGGTGGCTTAACAGTCCCAGCAGCAGCTCTTGTGGTGTCAAGAGGAAGTGTCACCACAATTCTACACAGTGTGTGAGTATTTCTCATCATCTAATCAAAGATGACTATCTTGACTTGAAAGGAGGGTGTAAGATCGAGGTGATGTCGCCAGCATCAGTAAGGAAGGGGAATTATATTCTCCACCTCCATCGGCTGTGTCTGAGCTCGGGCTTGGCAGGCACAGCAGTAACCATCATTTTTAATCCGTGTGAATCTTGTTACTTATGTCTCTGAGACTGCTTAGATTAAGGGCACAATCCAATTGCTTAATAACCCGAAACCCTGATTTGTGCCAGCCCTGGACAGGGCTCCGTGTTTCATTTGGGTACTTTATTTTTCAGGTTCATAATTAGCATCCTGGAAATCATTCTTTTTTCTTTGGTTTTCTTTTTTATTATTTTTATTTTAAAGCAGAGCACTAAACAAACCATAATCTACAGGCTCCTATTTCCACTTGCCTGAGAGGTGAGCGCTGATGGACACCAGGCCTGCAGTGTGGTGGGAGGACGGGCACAGGTGCTTGGAGGTAATTTGTGTGGCTTCATGTCCCCTCCCTGCCAGGGATTTGTGTTGGTCACCATGAGAAGGAGCTGAGAGAAACCCTTGTGATCCTTTCCCTGGCTGGAGCTGCAGGATATGTGCTTGGTGAATTTTTGCTAAGTGTTCCTTTGACTGTTCAGGAGAAGGAAACTGTAGAAGGCACGTTTTCCATATAGGGCTTTGTGTATTTTTTTTTTTTTTAGTTGAAAAGGAACAGTTTGATCACATGTAGGAGTGTTGTATTCTGTCTTCCCTGCAGCCCCTCTCTTAGGGATGTAACAGAGACAACCTGAATGGAAGCTGGATCACTGGGAATCAGAAAAATGATTTTCAGCATTTAGGCACAAATTACAGTATTTCAAATACTTGTAAACTTCTCTCTCCAGTTACCCTGATAACTTTGGCTTTGCTCCTTTCAAACTGATCAGGGGCATGATGTGATTCACCTGTAACCACTGGTGTCACTACCCAGCTGATCCCCAAAACGGCAGGGAAGATCAGGCAACACTTCACATGGAGAGGAATGAGGCATTTGCAGGCTCTCCCTTTTTTTTCCTTTTTTTTCCTTTTTTTAAATTGGGAGGTTTAGTTTCTGCTCTGTTTTACTGGCAGTGGTCCTGCCAGGAGTGCTGGATTGGCATCCCAAACTTTAAGGCAGAGCAAGGGAACTGTGTTACCTAAGCAGGGATTTTTTTTTTTTTTTTTGATGGCACAATTAAAGCCCTTTTTCCCTTTACTGATGGAGGGCAGTGTTAGGAGGACTCTTGCTTACTGGTGCTAGTGAAGGTTGGGCGAGGAATCCGTGGCATAGAAAACTTCTAGCTAAAATTGCACTTTCTCTCTGCCCCATCTGGCTCGTGGTGGTGTTATGGGTACGTGGCTGTGATTCCCCTTGCACATACTAACATTGCACTAAAAGAGAGACTTTGGGAACAGCGTGTTGATCACCTTGTTTCTCAGCAGACCACAAAGTCAGCCTAATGGGGTCTCTTTTTTTTTTTTTTTTTTTTTTAATTATTGTTATTTAGAAATCACGCTGGTGCTGAATGACCTGGAATTTTTGCTTGGATTTATCCAAAGGAAAATGTAATTGTAGCTGCAATGGGACCTTTCATAAGGGTGGCCTTGCAGTGAGGGAGCAGAGCGAGGGCTCTGCTGTGTCTTTGTACCGGGGAGGTGTGGGGGGTTCCAGTGGGGTTGTTACTGTGTTTTTTTTTCAAGACCACAATTTTAAATGGTCACCTTGGCAATCGTGTGAAACAGGAAATAGTTTTTACTTTTGGTAAAGGTTTTAAAGAGGAAAAAAAAAAAAGTGAAGCTGCCTGTGATTGTGGGCTGTAGCTATTATTAGGGCTAGGGTAGCTTGTACCTGCTATGGACTTTACCTGCTCTTATTCTGAGGGCAAGAACTCCCTGTAGCAACAATGCCACTTCTGAGAAGTGAATGGCAAGTTTCCCTTCCTTTTGTATATGTGGATGTGAGGGTGGGCGAGGGGAAGAGCTTGCTTGTACAGTTTGTTGAAATGAAACCAGACATTTTTGGTTGTTCCTAAATAAAGAGCGTAAAAGACCGGCGTGAGTTGACTGGTGCTTGCACTGGGGTCTGGGGAGGCCAGCAGGAGCTGCCCCCTGTGTGGAGAGGGCTGGGAACGCTTCATCACAACCTTCCCGTTTGTTTTAAGAGCACGATGGGGTAAGGCCCTGGGTAAGAGAGCCAGCAGCATGCTGAGCTCAGACACCTCTGTCCTACGAGCCCTTCTTCATCCTGGGGTGCTTGTCCCCAGGCTGGCTCAGACCTGCACGGCCAGCAGTAGCACATGGCCTTGTTCTACCCTTTTGAATGAAAAGCATTACACCTGAGGCCGCTGCTTCTTATTTTTCCCCTCAGCAGTTGCAAACCCCCTAAATCCAGGGGGAAGGAGGGAACAGTGCGAGCTCCCATCAGGAAGGGCTGCCCTCCCTGTGCAGGGCACAGCCCACCAGACACCTGAGCCACCACGCACGTAATACTGACACTTTTATTGTCGTTTAAAGCTAGAGCGGCCCCGTAAACACAGAGTTTCACTACTGGACCCTTAGGCAGTGGCTATACAGGTAGTAGATCCGATGCCAGGACACAGGGATGTGCTGCCTCGCTCACCACAGTCCCCCCCGCCCGGAGTGCTGGGAACAGGTACAGCGAAGGATGGCTGCACAGGGCCGCTGGCAGCTGCACAGGAATACAGGCAGAGCAGCGACACACAGGGCTGGATGGGGGGTTTTTGGGTCTCTCCTTGTGATTATAGGCAGTTTGGTCTCTCACCTCAGCGGCTGGCAGCCTGTCCGCACCGATGCGCGTCATTAAGGGCTTGGTGGTGAAGGTTGGAGGGTGATTGAGGTTGGTTTTGGGTTGGTTTTTTTTTTTTTTTTCCAATATTTTTTTTTTTTAGTTCTCCACTTGAACACACTTCAGCAGAGAAACTGGAAAAGCTGCCTGAAAGTAGGCCATAGCAGTGCCGTTTCCATAGAAACCAGTTCACAGCGTGCTGTGAGATTCACAAGCACTGGAGGTGCTTTCGCCCGCCGGGATGGGCTACAGCCGGTTGTCCCCGTTGACCCGGGTCCTCCGCAGTACCCTGCAGGGGGGCACAGAGAGGGACAGCTCAGCCTCACCAGGGCTGACCAAGGGCATCCTCTGCTGTCTAAGGTCACCCCCTCGAGGGGGAAAGAAGGGACTCAGCCCCATCTCCCATGCCTGAGGAAAGTGGCACCAGCTGCAGGGTGGCAGCTCTTTGTCCCACCCTCCTCCCACAGACCCCAAAGCCGTGACTCCCCTAAGCACTGGCACAAGTTCCATGCTGAAATTTAGGGTTTCCGTGCAGCAAACAAGGCTGCAGCTCCGCTGTGGGTTATGGGGAGGCTGCATTCATCTGCCTCCACGCCAGAGACTAAATGCTGGGGGAGGTTCCTGCTGGGAGGAGCTGAACGAGCACTGCCATTACCTTCGCTCCCGGCTCTCGAAGTGGTCAGCGAGCTGCTCCTGTGACACCCGGAAATCCTCGAAAGGCTGCTGGTACCGCGACTCGAAGGAGCCCTCCCTGCCCCTGCTAGACAGCAGCTGACCGGAGGCATCCCCTGCTCGTTCCCGTAGGGCTGAAGCACTGAAGAGGTTTATTTCACCATTCTCCTGCTTGGATCAGAAAGAAACAAGCATAGCAGTCAAAGGACTGGGATTTCAAAGTGCACATCCTGCAGTAAGGGCAGTCCTGCTGCAGCCGTGTGAGCTGCCACGCAGTGTGTCCAGCGCTCATGGGGGCTTGGGGTTTGCAATATGAAACGGCTCTAACCACCACTGCTGGCTCCACCAGCATCATTTTAAATGAAGAAATAAAAGAACCATCTGTCTCTGAAGAAGCCCTGCCCTCCACTTATGCCAACACAGACAGCCCCAGGCCAGCCAGCTCCGTGATACTGAGCTGTAACCTCCCTGGAGAGCAGACAGGCACTGGGATGGAGTAAATCCGCCTCTTCCAGCTTTTGCTGAAGGGATTTCCAGGCAAGTCAAATGTGGTCCTGGCAGGACCCTGCCTGAAACACCCTGACTGCTGCAGGAGGCAAGCCCAGCACTTGCCCTCCTACTGTGCATCACTGTGGAGCAGCATTGGGAATTCAGACCAGGCACAGCTGAGCTTTGTTGCCCTGACCAGAGCAGGAGCATGGGCAGGGCCAGGCAGGGCTCACTCGCTGCCTCTGCTCCTCAGCCCTGAGGCACAGTCACCTTCCCGTGTGCCACCCCCGTCTCACCTTGCTGGGGAAAATGTCTATCTTGACCAGCAGGGAAGCCAGCTCCAGGTTCTCACTGTAGTTGTTCTTCAGGGGAACAGCTCGGAAACCTACGGCAGAGACAGCCCTGGTGTCACTCGTGGCACATGTCAGTGTCAGAGGAGGGTCCTCACAGAAAGACCCTTCTTCGCTTCTGCCCAGAGCAGCTGTGGCTGCCCCATCCCTGGAAATGTTCAAGGCCAGGTTGGATGGGGCTCTGAGCAACCTGATCCAGTGGAAAGTGTCCCTGCCCACGGCAGGGGGATTGGAACAAGATGGTCTTTTAGGGTCCCTTCCAACCCAAACCACTCTATGATTCCACGATTCTCCAACTCATCCCAGTCAGCCCCAAGGGCTGTTAGCAAATGGCTTCTGCCTTGCTTTACCTCGTTGGGGCTGTGACCTGTCATGGGGATAGGAAGGACTGAGCCAGCCTGGGGCATGACAACGTCCTCTCGTGAAACTCAGCATCTTCCTGGCCACTGCTGGGAACTGGTGAGGACCACCAGGACCACCCTTCCCCCTTTCCCAAGCTTTACCTGTCTTCAAGCCTTTCACCAGGAAGGTGGCCTGAGCCAGGAAGTTCTCATCGCTGAACATGTCCTCCTCGTACACCACAAAGCGCAGGAAGGCAAAGTCAGGGTTGCTGACCTGGAAGTGGAACTGCTTCGGGGTCCAGAGGGGGTTCAGGCCGTTGTCAGCTGCTCACAAAACACGGCAGTCAGTGGGCAGTCCCCGCTCAGCCCCCTTCCCTCACAGCTGATGCTGAGCTCGGGGCAGCTCCCAGCCCAGGGCCAGGCTTTTCTGCAGAACCCATGGCTCACAGCAGGATGAGGAGTGCTGGTGCAGCCCTCTCCCTTCCCTTCACTAATCCACTCACCCACGATCTCGGTTTTCTGCTTGGCATTGTCATACTCAGCGCCAGACACCTCCACCTCCACGAAAGGACAAACGATTCCTCTTCCATTTTTGGGAAGGTGCCGAGCCCCCAGGACCTGGGCAGAGAGCAGGAGACACTTGGTAAGAGACAGGAGCAAAGGGAAAAAAAATGTCTTTGCATACCAAGACATCTTTCCAAATAAACCACCCTGGCTCTGCTAACTGGAGAGAGAAGCGACGCTGACAGCCAGCCCAGCACAGCCTCTCGGAGTGAAACAGCTCCCAGCCCTGGAAGCTGCACTGGTGTTCCCAATCACCAGTTTGATTTGTAAGCCATAAAAAAACGCAGCTGAACTGCCCCAGGTTCCTGCCTACTGCCTGCGCAGCCAGGCCTGGGCCACAGCAACCCTCCCCCAGCCTGCCAAGCTGGAACTGGGCTCCAAGCCGAGCCCCATTCCCTGCCTGGACTGCTACGCTGGACACCTTCTTCTTTGCTGAAACTTCTCAGCCCTCCTGCCTCGGCGTGAGGATGAAAAGGAGCTGCTCTGCCTCCGAGTCGTAGCACAGTCTGTGCCCAACTCCAGTGACAACCTGCCTCCTCGCAGGAGAAAGCAAGCGCAGCTCCCTCTTGCCGGTGGCCATATGTCGCTCCAGCGTGCTGTCGGCACGCTGCTGCTGCAGGGGAAGGACACGCTGCCAACGCTGGATCATGTGCTTTGAGTCATGCTGGGCTCCAGACAGCTTCTCCATCCGTGAAAGCTGGCTTTGGTGGGGACATGGGCAGGTTTGCCAGAGAACAAAAGGCTGAGCCCATCTCTTAAAGGCAACAGTGACTGGCTATAGTACAGTGACTCCTGACACCTGCTGACTGCAGCTGCATTCTGAGGTGCAGGAAGAGCTGGGAAAACAGGTGGGGAAGGGAAATGGTGCCAAGGATTTTCAGGGAGACAGTGGATATGGCGTTAATGGCACAGATAGGACACGATGGGGTGTCCTCATGGGGAAGGGCTGTGGCTTTCTTAGGTGGGACACTCTGAAACAGGTGGCCTCAGAGGAAACCTGTGAGCACCTAAAGGTAAGATCTCCACTGCATCCTCCCCAAGGTCTGCATGAGCTGAAGGGACTGGCAAAGGAGACTGCTGACCCACAGCTTGCTTCTGGGACCACGAGGGATGCCTGTACAGGCTGCTGCAACAGCACTGGTCCAAACATGAGAGCCACCTGCTTTGCAGCCCCCCAGGAGCTTTGCCTGACAAGCTGTCCAATACCCCTGCAGAGCCCCTGTGGTGCAGCTCTGTGAGCTGAAACAGGAATGACCCAGCTCCAGTCCCACCATCCGGGAAGAAAAAGATTCAACCAGCGCCTGCAGTCCATCCTCTGGCACCCCTCACTCACAGCTGCCCCCTCCTCTTTTCATCACCAGCAGTGCAACACAGAAAACAGGGTGAAAAGATGCTCTGTCCTTCAGCATCTTCCCCTGGGGGGCCACAAGCCGAGGGGTCACGGACACCTCGAGCCCGAGGAACTGAGTGACAAGGAGGGGACAAGGCACAGCTCTTGAGTTATCCCGCTGGAGTGGCCAGGCTCTGGGGACAGGGATGCCACCTCAGCAGCTCATGGATGCCACCTGCTGGCACTGGGCCCTGCACGGGAGGGATCCAGGGATGCTCCTGATGGTCCTTTCCAGGTACCCTCAGCAGCGAGGGCTCCCCAAGCCTGTGCTGTGGGACAGCTCTTGGGAAGGGCTGAGGGGTTTGGAGAGGAGCAAGCAGCTGCAGGCAGAGCCAGGAACCCAGAAGATACATTTTATCACCCCAAATCTGGTATGACCACCTGGATCGAATCCCTCCCCACCCCGGGGAGCAGGTACTGACCTCAATGGAGATGGAGAGCGGCTCGATGCCTCGCAGTGTGCTCTTGTCAAAGGGGTCAAAGATGTCATCTCGCATGTTGGTTGGCTGCAGGACGTACCCACACTGGCCACTGGACATGAACAAGGCCTGATTCATCTGCATGGGCTTGTCTGGAGAGCACAAGAAGGAGATGGAGGAGATGGAGGAGACCCTGTGCCCTTTTCACGAGCTGGATCACTTGGATTATCGGTCCCTCACAGGAAGCCCTTGGCAAGAGGAGCTGGCCCATCCTTTGGCTGTGCCTGTGCTCCACGACCTCACTGCAGCCTGTGCACATGCTGGGGACATGGGGTGATCTTCTCATGCACGATCTGCCAACTACCCAGTGCTCCGTGGGTCACCTCCTCCTTTTCCTCCCTCTCCCTTCAGCTTTCCTTGTGCTGACTCTAGTGTTTGCCAAACCGCCCTGTGAGATGCTTGAATTCACAAAAGGAATGAAAAAGCCAGCAGGAAAAAAGAGGCAGGTTGTTTGCTGGTGTGTGGGTGAGCTGAACAGGCTCACAGCAGGGTTTGGCAAGGGCCAGGGAAAGGGGGAGGCTGGACTGCACGGCAGGAGCAGGAATGGAAGCCGGGGAAAGGCAAGAGGAGCAGCCAGCTGGACCCAGACCATGCATCCAGCTGGTGTCTAACCCTGCAACCAGCTGGAGTTCCAGGGCTGGGGCTGCACCATCCCCTTTGGCACCTTCCCTGCCTGCCTTCCTTTTCACCAGGGACCTGGGGAAAACTCTCTGCCTCCTCTCCATCTCATCTTGCTCTCGTGGCACATCCCTGAGGCTCAGCCCAGCTCCCTGGGTCAATCCAGCCCTCAGGAGCACATTTTCCCTGCAGCAACCACGTGCCTGGACATGAACACTGGGTCTTGTTGCCTGCAGACCCCCTCCTACACCCAGAGCCCCCCCATTTGCCAGGAGCAGGTTAGCAGGGGTGCAGGCTCAGAGGAGACACAGGGCACCCCAGGAACGCCCCCCACCTTCCCTGCCTGCTGCCCTCACCTGGGGTCTGGAAGTTGAGTGCTACCAGCTGGCTGCCACAGATCCACATGGGCAGGGGGTCGTAGTTGGAGGAGTCGAGGCGCTGGCCCTTGGGGTAGATGCGGGAGAGCTGCAGGCGGTTGTACTGCAGGAACTTCTTGCCTTTGATCTTGTTGACGTACTTTTCCGCCTTGGTCTCAGGGAAGGAGGACATGTCTCGGTAACAGGCCCTCTCTGTGCCGATCTCTGGGGGGAGACAGCGCTGTGTAAGCCAGAAGAATATTTCCTTTTCAGGCATTTCAACCACCCTGACTGGCTCCTTCCTGGCACCGTCCTCTCACCCCTGGCTCAGCCCCCATAGCAGTGCAGACCCTGTTCTGACCTGGTGGATGCTTTCCAGGGGCCTAACACCAATGGCTGAAAGCATTGACACAGCTCTTGTGTCAGGCACGATGCTCCCCAACCCCACTCCAGCAGCAGCTGCTCTGGACGGTGACAGACATGAGCAACAGAGGGATGTGGAACAGAACTTCCACCCTCTGCAAAAGGATGTTTCCAGAACTCCAAAGCAAACTGGTGCTTTGGACACCTTGGACACCCGGCCTCTGTTGAGATCTAGCCAAAGCAGCCCCTCAGGGCACACCACGGGGTGGGTAATGCCACAGGGACTGCCTGTGGTGCCCCCCCAGCCCGGCAGGTGCTCACTCTCTTCATCAAAGGGCACAGGTCGGCAGTAGACCACCAGCTCCGAAAGCTCCAGGGCAATTTTCTTCCTCCTCTCCATCATCTTTCCTTCAGAGAGCTGCCAAGAGAGGGTGAGAGAGGTGTCAGGCCAGGTAGGAGCAGTGGTATTGGACAAGCCAGCTCATAAACTGATCCACACTGCTTGGTGAGGCTGCTCCTGCTCATGCTGAGGGGACCACTAGCAGGTCTGCCAGGTCTGCACTGGGGGACACCACAAAACCCCCACGGGAAGGGCCCTTAGTGGGTCCTGCCTCCTGCTTGGAGCAGGGCAGGGCAGCTGTGGCCTTGCCAACCTCCATGGATGGAGATCCCCTGCCTCCCAAGGCTGCAGCACCCTCCCAATTGTGCATTCTTCCCAGATTTCCAGCCTGAACCTCTCCAGCCGTAACACCCCTGGCCACATTGTCAAAGATTGCTCTGCCTTCGTCATCTTTGTAACTGCTCCACCATCCATCCCACGCTGCCACCTCCCCGCTCCCCGCCAGCCTCTGCCTGCTCCTCGGCTCCTGGGAAGCCCAGGATTGGCAGGGAGACGCCTCTCCAGGCTCACCCGTGCATCAGCTGTCTGAGCTGCCTCCCGGATCTTCTTCACCCAGTCCAGCAGGTCCTCGTGCGTGTCGGCCGCCACGTCGAGCGACAAGCGCGACACCGAGGACATGCTGATGGAGAACACGAAGAGCCGGTTGTTCTTCCCCTCGGGGCGGATGGCTGCGTGGGGAGAGGGAGCACAGGGCAAGGTCAGGGCAGCTGCTGAGCCGAGCCCTTCACAGAGCAGCCCTGCCCTTCAGCAGGAAGGGAGAAGACAGACCCGGGGGCTCAGGGCTGACCCAGGACTCTTCAGCTACAAGAAGGTCCCATTTCTGGTCACCGGAGCCCAGGAAGTGACCGGTGAGGGTGCAGAGTGTATCCCCAGGGGGCTGAGGAGCCTCAAGGGGCCTTTGTAACGCTCTCTCCCTGGCACTCACCGATCTGGCAGGAAGGCACGTCCAGGACGCCTCCGAGCAGGTCTCCCAAGGGGCTGTTCTCATCCAGCTGCTGCAGGGAAGGAAGCAGAGGCAGGATGGTGCTGGGCAGGGTGCTGGGCAGGGTGCTGGGCACAGCAGCCAAGCTCAAGGGGCACCAGTCCTCCTTGCCCCACTCACGTACTCACCTCCCGCTCTGGCTCCAGGCTACTGGGACTAGTAATTTCCTCCACATAGTTGGAAGGGAACCACAGCTGCTTCTTGCCACCATAATCTCCTCTCCACCTGGAAAGGAAGGAAGGGGCAGCATCAGCACCTGCCATGGGACCTCAGAGCATCCGGAGTGGGAGTCAGGGGGACAGACAGCTCCTCCATCATCTGCCTTTAGGGTTCCTGAGACTTTGGGGCTGTGCAGCTTGTGGGCAGTTCCCAGATAAACCCACTCCGAGAGAGGACACACCTCTGTATAGATGGTGACAGCAAGGTTTGGGCACGTCCCTGAGGGAAAAGGGAGGCTCAGCACCCACTCACCAGCCTCCTTCCTGCTTCTCCACATTCTGGATGATGGCATTTTTGGTGAAGGTGAGCTCGTCCTCCCGCTGTGCCTTGTAGTCGAACAGGGCTTTGACTGCACACTGCAAGGAGGAAGGTCCCATGAGGCTGGGCAGGGGCTGGACACACAGACAACGAGCCCACAGGCTGAGATCACCTCCCACCACAGATGTGTTTGCAGGGGCACTGTGAGGCACGTTGTGTGCAGGCAGCATCCAGCCCTGCTGCCAGACCCTGCTGACACCTCGCAGAACAAATCAAGGCCCCCACTTACACCAAAGCAGAGCTCACAAGTCTGGTACAGTCCCACACAGGCACTTTCCTTTACCCCAGAGCCACTGATGGATTGAATTTGGAGAGCTCAGAACAAGAGGCAGCCCAGCCTGGGAACCTGCAGGTTCAACCTCCAGTGTTTCTCCCCTCATGCTTTAAAAATGAGCGGGCAACGTAACACAACTCTTGGAAAATGAAATGAAGAGACACTTGCTAACCCTCAGGCCCTGCAGGTTGTCCCACCCCAAGCACTCATAGCGTACCTTGAAGGTGGGCATGGGGTTGGCTTCCACATAGAACCCGGGGTGGCGTCCCTCGTACAGGGCTCCGTAGTCTGGCTCCTGTGGAAGCAAAGGGCCAGTGGTTACAGCAGTGACAGGTCCCCTCCCTCGGGGCAGGGAGGGAGAGCACCCCAGGGAAGGCACAAGACCGGAGATGATGCTGCACACAGCAAACAAGCAGCCCAAGCCCACGCTCCCTGCCAGCCGGGCTCAGAGGGGCAGTAAGTGGCACAAAGCCCCAAGAGGTGAGGGCTGTGGAGCACAGAGGCGGCTCACACACCAAGGCACCAGCTCAAAAACGACCTGCCCCTCCCTGTTTGGCTCAGCTCTTCCAGCGGCCCGCCACACTCACCGCAGTGCCGATCTTCTCCAGCGTCTCCTCGTTGATGGGGTACCGCAGCTTCATCTTGCGGTACAGAGGGTGCTTCTCGTAGTAGCTGATCAAGTCCACCAGGCTCTCGAACTCAGAGTTGCCCAGCAGCACAGTCTGGCCCTCCTGCTGCACCCGGCAGTGCTTGATCTTCCCTTCCGCCCTGGGAGGAGGAAAGAGAGAAGCCACCTGGCACGAGAGCCTCTGCCAAAACAAAGACACCCAAGGAAAAGGTGCCCCTGGGCTGATGGCTGAGCAAAGCCATCCTCCATCGGAGGACAGGAGGAGGAGCAGGGCCCTAAGGGCTCCCAAGGGGCTACAGGACTTATCCAGGGTCATCTGAGACCAGGAGGAGCTCTGGGAGGGCCACGTCCGGCTGATGGTCCCCGTCCAGCTCTCTCATCCACCACAGCATCCCGGCCACAGCTCCCACACCCTAACCCTCCCCAGGGACACACCTGAAGGAGATGGCGTAGGAGCTGGGCTCGCTCCTCTTGCGCACCAGGAAGGCTCCGTCGCGTGGCACCCGCATCAGCATGTGCTCAGCCTGGGCCCGGGTCAGGTTGGCGTGGTACCACCTTTCAGCAAAGACACGTCACTGTGCACAGGCCTCCACACACCCAGCTCATCCCACACCTCTGCCATGGCACACGGCTTCCCCTCAGCCCCTAAAAGGCTTCCTGAATCCTCAAAAGGAGGACAGGGAGCAGAGAACATCCTATACATGACACGGGAATGGGGCAGAGCCCTTCGGTGATGCGTGGCATGGGCGAGGGCGTCCCAACCGAGCCCAGCACCTCTGCTTTGCACTGAGATCCACAACAGTCAGCTACATGCACAAGGGAGCTGGCCAGCATGGCTGCTGTGACAGGGCTCCACGGGGAGAAAAGGGGGACCAGAAAGTCCCAGCAAGAGGGGAATGGCTGAGGAGAGATCTGGGAGGGTTTCCCACAGGGTCCCAATGGACACAACCCCCCCCCTCCCTACACACGCACTCACTCCTTGCTCTCGTGGGCGTTGGTCTGCGGCACCGGCTCCGTCAGCCTCATCTCAAACTCGTTGCACCTCAGTGGCACCCCCTGGTAGTGGGTGATGAGGTCGTAGAGGCTGTCGAACACCAGGTTGTCCGTCAGGAAGAACTTGGGGCTGCCGGCATCCTGCCGGGAGTGGATCCGGCAGTGCTGCACCTTCCCGTTGCGCCTGCGGAAGAGGGAGGGGTAAGCCAGGGTTGTCCACGGAGAGATTTTGCACCTGCCTCAGGCACAGCTACAGCCTGACACAGCATTCCTGCCCCACAGCAGAGTGACTGCATACGGATCCCAACGGACTTGACCCTTCTGCACCGGCACAGGGAGCTGAGGTGGTGCTGGAGCACAAAAAAAGGGGAGAAACCTGCTCACAGTCCACCAGGGAACGGGACCCCACCACCGAGCACAGCACCAAGAGGAAACTACCCCCAGAGCGGCCCAGGGCAGCGGGGCTGGCAGCCAGAGCCTCACCAGAAGGAGAGGGTGTAGTCCCCAACAAAGGTCTCGCTCTCTCTGACGAGGAAGGAGCCGTCGGGGGCCCCGGTCTCGATGCAGTACTCGGTGAGCAGCCGCTCCGCGATGTGCCGCCCGTCACGGCCCGCTCCCAGCTTCCCGTGGAACCACTTCTCCGTGGAGTGAAGCTCGGTGCTGTTGCTCACCTGGAAGGAGGAAAACCCACCACCTTGGGTGACTGAGTTGTGGTGCTGGAGTCTGCTCAGGGGTCTACCAACCAGGACCGGGGAGTTTCTGAAGCAGCTCCCAACATTCCCAGCACAGGATCTCCCCCTGAAGTCAGCTGGCACTGGCCAGCTCAGCCCCTTGGACAGTCAAGTCCTTTCCTTAGGGGAACAACACGCTGTCACGCAGGGGAGCCCTCACCTCCTTCTGCTCTTCCTCATCCTCGTTTCCTTGGTCACTGGTCGTCTCCCCAGAGTAATAGATCTTGCTGCTGGTCAGCACAAAGTAATGCGGGTTCCACTCCTGCAAGGAGACAAACTCTGGCAAAGAGACCCCCGAGGAAGAGCTGAGCTGGCCCACCACCCACCCACGGGATAGCCTCTCCCTGACCAGCACAAGCAGGGAGGGGTGATCGGCTCTGTGAAGGACAGTCACCAGCAACACTGATTCCACCGAGTCACGGGAGCTTCCAAGGCGTCCCCCAGATCTGAAGCACAGACTCACCAGTAGCAAAAACCCAGCATGTGACAGGTCTTACATACAAAGTGACTGCAGATCACACTGCAAACACCCCAGCACGTATTAAAAGGTGATGACCAAACCAAAAGCAAATCAATGCAAAAAAATCTCACTCTGCACGGGCTCAGCACAGCTGCTATCGGAGGTGAGGATTGCAGAGATGTTATGTGGATTTACCATTGCACTGTCCCCTTTTCCCAAAAACCCCGTTTCGTTAGCAGGTGGCTTTGCATGACAGACCCTCAGCAAAGGTGCTGAAGAAGTGGGCTGTTAAGTAAATGCACACAGTAAATGAGTAATCAGAGCTTTACAAAGCAGAATGCTCGCTAAGGTGTGTCAGGAGTGCAGGCACTTGGTAGGAGGCAGGGCTGGAAGCACAGCCATCACCAGAACCTCCTGCAGCACAGATCACAGGCTGCAGTACCTTGGCCCAGAGCTCCCTCTAGCTCAGCCTTCTGCCTCTAGCAAGGGCCCACAGGAGATGCCAAGGGAAGAGCACAGGAGAGAGCCAGCACAGAACTCCCCCAGCCTTCAGGGATGCCTGAGGAACCAGAGCTTCTTTGGTCATTTGCACCACAGCCCTTCCTTCCAGCACACACAGCACACATCACTTATGGAGCCCTCAGAGCAGGGACAGGGTGACAGCAGCAGAGACATACGTGATTTATGGGGTCTTCCAGGTAGAGGATGCCGTTCTTGATGGAGTTGCTGATGTCATTCTCTGAATACATCACAGACGTGGGCAGCTCCTCGTAAGCACTGCCCTCCGCCAGCTTCTTGTGCTGTGGGACAAGAGAGCAGGTCAGGCACCCTGAGAGGAACAAGCACCCAAAAAGCAGCATGCATTTCCTGGTGAACAGCCCTAAAACTCCAGGTCTGCTGCAACAGGTTCCTCCAGGCTAAAAGGACCAAGATCTGTGCCTCAGAGATCATTGAATGGCAGTGAAGTCCTACCCTTTCCTCCCAGAAATGACTCTCCAGAAAGGCAGCACCCAGCTGCTCATTTCCCAGCAGCTCCTCTGAAGCAAGAGAGCTCTGTCTCCAGCTGGTTTGACATCAGTGCTCCATGTCAAACCTTGTACTGACAACCACTCCCTTCTAGAGGCAGGTCCATCACCCTCATTCTTTCATTTATGAGCCTTGCTGGGGACAGGAGTTCACCTTGATGAGAATCTTCCTCTTGAGCTGGTTTGGAGAGGGAAGGCCATCAGCAGAAATATCGACTGGCTTGGTCAGGAGCATGTCCCCAAAGACTTTCTTGAAATTCTGAGCCATGTTCCTCTGCTGAGCAATGCTGCAGTGGTCCTCGATGGACAGAATGACAGGGAAACTGGGAGAAGGAGAAGAGTCATCAGAGCCCGCATGGGCTCTGGATGGAACCAGGGACTTCTGAGCTCTGTCTCAAAACCTGGTCCCTGTGCCCTCCAAGAGCAGCTCTCATCAGCAGGGATCTCTCTTGCCTTGAGCACCCAGTGTAACCACCCATCAGGAATGTGTCCCAGCACTGCTGGCAGGGCACAGGGTGGAGAAGGACTAGCAAACTACCTGGGTTTACCCAAAGCCCTCCCTCCCACAACTTTTTCCAGGAAAAATCTCCTTTTGGCTGGGAGAGACGAAATGATTTTTTTCCCCACCAAATCCCAGGCCTTGTGCTGGATCTCTGGATAAAGGTGGGCTTCACTGTACTACAACCCCGGCTCTACATGCTCTCTGCTCTGCCAGCTGAGCTGCTGCTGCACTCACTCCGAGGTGACAAAGGCGTGCTCCTTGATAGTGACCAGGACGTCAGAGAACTTGATCTTGGTGGTTAAGGTGTGTCCGTGGTAGATGACGGGCATGCCATCGGGACCATCCCAGCAATCCACTGAAAGAGACCCACGGGGGAAACTTAGCCCAAGGGCTGCAATACAGGCAGGACACGGCATGAGGTGGACTGAACTCAGCACTGCTGGGAAATGCATTGGGTGGCCACACAGGAGGTGAAAGCCCAGATCTTCCCCCAGGACCAAAAGCTCAGGCAGGTCCCACAAAGCAGAACGATATCAGCCCTTTCTGCACATCATGGCCATAATGTTGCCAGTGGCACGTCAACCTGCAGCTCTGCCTTCCGTGCAAAGCCTTTCCCAACCACCACAAGCTGTCCTGAGGATGGAGGCAGAAGGACGGGACAGAACTCACGCTCGATGCAGCGGCAGCCCATGCGCAGGCAGCGGGCGTAAGCCTCCAGTGAGGACTCGCTCGAGAACTGATCGCCCGTCAGGTACCTGCCAGGGACACGCACATCAGCACAGGGACACACACACACACATATCATTTATGGTTAAACAACACAGGGAAAATTGAGGCACCAAGAGGAAGGTCTCTAATGTACTGACCGCTGTTTGGAAGTCTGCTTGACCCATCGCTGGGATCAGGCAAAATCAGGAGAATCTGCCCCTGGCATGGGACAGGACGCTGGGAGCAGCTGGGTGGAGAGAGCCCTCCCCTAGTCCTTACGTGTTGTGCGAGGAGGAGATCCAGTAATGGGAGAGGGGGTTGTTCATGTTCTCCAGACACACCATGTCCAGTTGCGAGTTCCAGATGCTGTTCTCTTTGGAAAACAGGAAGGTGAGAAACTGCTCAGGAAGAAACAGAAGGGTGTTAATGATGCGGAGGGGCCGGTGCTGTGGTTCAGCTCCACACGCACCTCCCGCCCTGGGCCAGCGGCACAGGCTGACCAGGGGCCACCCACACGGCACACGGGCTACCTGAGCCAGGTGCTCGAGTAACCACAGCCTGGGCATGGCCACCTGCCCTCTGAGCTCTGCCAGACATCTGTGTGCCAAATCCTTTGACCCAACCGGAGACAAATGAATTGCTCTGCATTTATTTTTTACAGCTCACATGGCTGGCAGCAGCTCACTAAGGCCATGTGGGTCAAGGGACCTTGGCTTGGTCCAGAGTGCCAGTGACACGGTCATCTCTAGTTGTTTTTACCATTTTGTTTTCAGTTCCTCTTGCTTTGAAAAAATCCTTACATGCCCCAAAGCAGCATTAAGCCAAACGCAGCCCCTTTCCTCCCCCAGACGAACTGCCTGATGAGTACTCCCAGCTGCACACACTTAGCACAAGAAGAGAGCCCAGAAGTCACTCTCTTTGTCAGTCAGCTCCTGTGTAACACAGTGACCCATCACGTCCATCTCGCAGGAGCTGTGACCCTTCCAGCACCACCCTCACAGCACAGGCAGCAGAGCTGTCACCCCACAGCACGCTCTGCACCAGGGATGACCCCCTGTGTCAGCCCTCTCCACACACACCACGTTCAAGGTGTCTTACTTCGTCCAGGGTGAAATAAGGCTCGTCAATCTCCCTCAAAGGGTCTCTCAGAAAGTTGAACATGAATTCCTGTACCTGAAGGGTATCTGCAGCCCAGAGCTCCTGCAAACCCCGGGAGAGACATAAAAGAAGCCATTTCAGAAAGTAATATTCAAAACCACGTGCAGCTCCTCCAGCTAGAAGCTTTAACCATTAAGGAGGCGGTTTTTGATGCAAGACCATCTCTGCCAGGAACCCAACTGTCAGCACAAATGCCGGATAGCACACAATGAGGAAATCTGCCCTACTTCTAAGTGGGATTAATTTTCTCAGTGCTGTGCATTTTCCTCTCCACATCTGCCATCCCTCCTTCGGCAGCAGGAGCTCCTTTGGCTCCCTCTCCCTGGGTTTCTTTCATTGGCCATCGAAACTCTGCATCTCCCTGCTGGTTAACTCCCTGCTGGCTGCAGGGAGGCAGCGGTGGGGCAAGAGCAGGAGGCCTCACACTCCCCCACCTGCCCTCCTGGAGGAGACCAGCAAGGAGATGGGAGCCCGGCAAGAGCCAAAGGGTCTGTGCAGCCCACAAACACACTGCTTGTGCCTGCATGAGTGTCTGTGCATGCTGTGCTTGCTGAACAACCCACGGTCACTTTGAAATGCAAAGGTCAGCAACTGAATCCATCAGCTGCTCCTCAGGATCTGCTGACAACTCCCGAGCACACAGGATGGACATGACTTTTTGGCTGCTCCAAACCTTCAGTAACCAGCTGAGGTCACTGGGTACATCTCCAGTGACCAGTCCCTTCCTCCCGGGACCTCCACTCCCCCCAGATCTCTGGTTCCTTCTCTGACCAGGGTGCCTGGCTGAGGACAGGTTTGCCCTCCCCAGTGCTCCCCCTGCAACACCTCCTGCTCCAGGAAGGACGTGCTCAGGTTGAGGCCAGGCAGAGCACCCCAGAACCAAACCATCCCAGCCCCACAGCAAGGTTACCCACGGCACACTGGATCCACACTGACACCAGTGCCTGTCCCGTGCTCCCTCCCCATGGCCCCTGTTGAGCTCACCCTCTGGTACTCCAGCAGGAACTTCTGCAGCTCCAGCAGCGACACCCTGAAGTGCTCAGACCTTTCCCCACCCCTGACAAAGAAAGAGAGAGAAGCTTCAGTCACTCAGCACATCACGTGAGATGCCATTTGCCACCTCCACGGCACGTGCAGCCAGGTGTGCCCCGAGCAAACAGGCTGCAGGAGCAGAGCAGGACGGGCAGAGAGTCCAGGACACCATGACAGCAAACAGGGAGCAACTGAGATCATATGTCCGTATCTCAGAGCCAGGGACTGCTCCAGGAACAGGCCAGGATTGACACTGCCCAGGGCTCAACAACATGAAACTCTGGCAGAGGGCAGCAAAAATCACCAGAGGTATAAAAAAAAAAAATAAAATGAAAATTGAGGGTCTGTATATGAGTGAGAAGAACTGAACAGGTGCAGGGCAGTGTAGGGGTGACTGCAGGCAGGACAGACATGGAAGACAAGGACTCAGGAAGGCAAGGCACAGG
>JAWMRA010000050.1:4876817-4901026 GCA_035584735.1 Pseudotriccus pelzelni | reverse complement strand
ACAGGTGCAGGGCAGTGTAGGGGTGACTGCAGACAGGACAGACATGGAAGACAAGGACTCAGGGAGGCAAGGCACAGGGTATGAAGGGGGAATGGTTTGAGGCTGATTATGTCTAAAGACTGGTCCATGACTGCCCCAAGCCACCACGGACAGCCAAGGGCCATGCTGGGCACTAACATCACAAAACCCCAAAGTGGACCGGTCAGTGCTGGCTGCCCTAGGCAAAGGGATGAGCCAGATGATCTACCGAGGGTCCTGCCAACTCTTTTCTATGGTTATAGGAAAAAAAAGAAGGAAACTATTGAGAATTACCTGAACAAGTTAGTAAGTGTCACTCTTGAGCTCCTGGGTCTAAATTCAAGCTCTTTTTACCACGGCTGAGGTATGCAGAGGGCACAGCTGGCAATGGCACCAGAGGCACTGCCTGGGGAGGCAGGGCCCTGCAGCCACCACAAGGACAACCTCTGGGGATGGTTCCAGACCTGATCACTTCACATCAACCAACTGACCTGAGCTGGGTCTCAGGGGGATGTCTGGGAGGAAAAGCTCTCACTGCCCCGACCTGAAGTGTCTACAGCAAAGATGCTCATTCAGAGCACAAGCCCACAGGCAGCGTGGTGGCAGGAGGAATGCAGCATGTCTCAATCCAACTGCTGCAGGCTCCAAAGCGTGATATAGAGAAAAAAAACCCAGCCCCTTCCCCGGTAAATACAAAAAATTATCCACCTTTCCAGGAATGGGACATCCATCTGCAAAAGAAAGAGCACAAACATTAGGTTTGCACTCAGTAACTTCCTTACTCCCAGGAGACAAGAACTCACCCCAACAGCAGCAGGGTTAAAAACACAATTAAGAGGGAATGCCCAGCAGCAAATAAGGTGTTTCCTTCCCCTTTCCACCCTTGGAGAATTCAGCTCTTACCATTTTCTGGGCGCTGAACATCAGGCTGCGGTAGAGCTGTGCAAACTGCCCATACGTGATGTCTCCGTTCCTCTGCTCCACGTCCTGAGGCAAAAAAAAACCCAACAGAGTTTTTACAAGAGCCACAGGCAACTCTGCATGGCCTGAGGACTGTCTCCTTCCACCAGGACTCATGCAGAAAAAAGGAGGAGGAAAAGGCCAAAACCTGCCCAGACATTGCCTCCTGCACAATGGCCTCCAGTTGTGCCAGGTTTAGACTGGATATTATGAAAAATTTATGGAAATAGCGGTCAGGCATTGGAATAGGCTGCCCAGGGCAATGCTGGGGTCACCATCCCTCAAAGGTTCAACAAGCACGTGGATGCAGCACTTGTGGACATGGTTTAGTGATGGACTTGGCAGTGCTGGGTCTTGGTTGGACTCAGAGGTCTTTTCCAACCTTAACCATTCTGATTCCATGACCTCTGCCAGGGCCAGCGGGACTCTGCAGTGCCCAGGACACGGGCACATCCTAAAAGGAGTTCCACAATTGCCCAAGCTCGGCCACACAGAGGCATCACCACTTACTTGAACAGTTTCCAAAGGATAATTTAACCTCCTGTTTGCCAAGAGCACCTGAAGTGTCTGGAAACTGCATAACCCAGAGCACGTGCCCTCCTTCAGATACACCACTCTTTGGCCTCCGAGTTCCATGCTGGACGGAGATGACCCTCCATCCCTGGGCCTGCAGTGATGCTGGCAGAGCACGGCTCTGTGCCAGTGGATTACAACTCCCAGGATACAGGACCCAGCAGCTGCTCTCCTGTGCTTTACCCCACTAGCACCAAGCCCACAACCAGAGCCAGGAGCAATGTGGGGAGTGTGGGAGGCAGGGTGGGGTAAAGAGAGGGTGCTGGCCACAAATGGGCCAGGGTGCGGCACCCAGTGAGAGCTGGCACCTCTTCAGTCACCACCGTGGGTGGGGGCCCTCCCAGGAAAGGCTGGGAGGCTCTGCAATATGCAAACGTGCCCTGGGAGTCTAACCACCACCAGGGTTTGCACAAAGGTGGGTAAGAGGCTGCCGAGGGTCCCCAGAGCTGAGGGGTCACACACTCACCGTGAGTCTCTCCCGCAGGAACCTCATGTTGGGCACCCGGTAGTTGACCTGAGACAGCATGTTCTTCAGATCCTTGGCAGAGATCCTGGCTCAGCAGGGGAAAGAGGGGAAACGCGTTCAGGAGGTCTGGGATGGAGGGGTCTCGTCCTGGGGCTGGGACACCACACAAACAGAGCAGCCATGCCCAAAGGGCCACTGGCTGTGACACACAAGGATGGGTGTGTGACCCCAGAAGGATGCCGAGGTTGGGACCGAAGGCAGAACAGTGGGAAGCACACAGGGAAGCAGAGAGAGACGTCTGCATGACAGTGGAAATGGCAAATACCACTCCTACAAGCTCCTGACCCTGCAGGGCGAGTCCCAGCACCCTCAGCCCACTCAAGCCACAGCGACAAACAGCACCACTGCTTCACGAGAACAACCAGGAAGAAGCATTCTTCAAGTGTCTGCACCCCAACAAGGATGCTGAGTGACCAGTTCCCTTCTAAAACCCACTCCCTGGCCTGCTGGAGGAGGGCAGGCTCTGTAGGGGGTTTGGATTCAGCTAATTTTATCCTAAGAGGAAAAGAGCCGTTTTCAGTGCACAGCCACAGGCACAGCACTGCCACGTCGTGCCCAGCTGTGCTCTCCAGCCACACACGCTGCTGGCACAGAGCAGCCAGCGTGGCTGTCCTCCCCCTGAGGCCCTTCACACCAAATGTGCAGGTTCCTGGCCCAGGGAGAGCTCCAGTGCCAGCCCTGAGCAGGACCCTGCACCCAGGCGGGCAGAGACAGGCAGCAAAAAGCCCTTAGGCTGCCCTGCCTGCTCTGGAGCTGTTCCCCAGACGGGGCAATGGCCCCGCAGCCAGAAAAAACATAAATGCCTCCCATCTGCAGGATTTAAGAAGCCGAGAGGTCTGTGTGCAATCATTTTCTGGCAACTTCTGCCTTAAAAGCAAGTCCTGGGAGTCCACCCCTGCAATCGCAGATGCGGCTTTTGCTCCCCACAGAGCGCGTGGGAGCCCAGGGTCCTACAGGACACTCCTCCATCCTAGGGCAGGTCTGACCCTGGAAAACCCTATGGCTTGGGCTTCCCTGGCTGTACCTTCACCCTGTGAACCACTTCTCTTTTATGCTCCTCCCTGGAAATGGGGTGATCTCAAACGCCACAGGAAGGAGCAGGGATGGAGGGAGCCCCACGGAGAGGGAGAAAGCGGCTGGTGTCAGGCGCTGCAGAGACGAGGGCCCGGCAGGCAGCGGGACACAGAGAGCCCTTGTTCTGGAGCTCAGGGCTGTGGGGACCAGGACACACACACGGCCAGGGCAGGACCTGGCCCGGCTCCCGTGCGTGCCCAAGGCCAGCACCCGGCCGGCCGAGGACAGGGCAGTGTCCTGCCACTCACTGGCAGGACAGGGAAAGAAAGAGGGGAAAAAAAATAGCTGGCAAATGGCCCCAGCCTCCCCTTCTCACCCAGCTGTACAAGCTGCACAGCCAGCAGCACACACTCAGCACGGGCAGCAGCTCTGCTATCTCCCCTGCACCTCTCCCTCCCCAGCAGGTAAAGTTACCCCGGCGGCTCAGGGGGAGTGTTTTGGAGAGGGAAGACTACCCTTGCCCCCTCCAGCACACCCAGCATCCATGGCCACGTGCGGGGGGCTGTGTGATGCCAAGGGCAGCAGGTCCCAGCTGTGGGGTCCCAGGTGACAGGGAACCGAGCCAGGAGTGCAATGAGAGATGCCCTCACGTGTCAAGGACCACAGTGTGTAACAGCTGCCATGGGACCCCTGATGGGACACCCGGAGTCCCCACAGCCATCCAACAGCAATCCCTCCTTGGTGAGAGCCTGGCACTGCAAAAAAAGCTCATGGAAAAAAGAGCAGGAGGGGCTGGAACAGCAGGACCAGCAGTAGGCATCGGGCTGGAGACCTGTTGGAGCCAGCATTCAGGCTCTGGTGATGCTGAGCTGCTTCACAGGATATGCTGGCCCAAGGCACTGCTTGTTGATGTGACAAGAGCAAGCCCTGTCAAAGCTGTGACCAACATTTTCCTCTCAGCTTCGGAAGGAGGACAGGGTACGGAAGGATTTTATTTACCGTGTGTTATTAATCACGTTAAAGTGCTGGAGACCTTGGATAAACAGCTCGGCAGTATTTTCAGACTAGAAAGTAAAAACCAAATAAACAAACTAACTTTTTTCTACGGAAGTTTTCTAAGGTTTCATGACAAACAGGCCAAAGCACCGATTCAGCCCTCTCACAGGGGATGGAAACATTCCCCTGCCAGCCCCCAGGGCTGTAACACTGCTCCCAGCCACGGGCAGCTCTCCTGGCCAGAGGTGAAACAGCTTCTTTGGCAGCAGCTAGGAAAAAAAACCCCAGCATCCTGTTATCCTCCTCTTTCCACCTAACCTCCCTTGGAAAAACAAATACCCAAAGGCCCAGCAGGCAGTGAAAACAGTCAACATCTGCCGGCGTGCTGCAAGGTACATCCCGGCACCCAGCCGGGGCAGGCGGAAGGGAGCGGGAAAGGCTCCGGCACAAGAGGCTGGGGCACGGGGTACACAAGTGCTGGGAATCATTTCTTCAGCTGCCAAAAACCTGCCTGTTCTGGAAAGGATCAAGGATGGTGTGCAAAAGAAGTGGTTTTATGCAAAAAAAAAAACAAACCACCAAACAACAAAAAAAAACCCCCACACATCTCAGTGTTCCCTTTGAAAACCCATTTCCAGGCTGAGAGGCAAAACCAAAATGCTCAGCAACGCTAAATTTAATGCTGAAACGCCTCATAAGGGCAAAGATTTAATCCAGGAAATGTGCATGTTCCACAACTGCTGCCTTTCCTTGCAGAAAACACATGGATGCTTGGAGAATGTTTGTAATATGGGAAGAGCCCAAATCTTTCTGCATTCCCCCTCCGTCGCTGTTTTGCTCCTCTTGCTGCCTGGGCTGGAGCAGCAGCTCTCCTAATTAAGCATTTTGCACTGAAAGCTCTCCCCACGGTTGACAGGTAAGGAATATATTGGATTTTGCTGCCTTAACTCTAAATTCCAATAGAAAGATGATGTTCTGAAAAACAAGAGAGATGCAACAGGCCGGCTGTCAGCTCTGCCTCGGGCAGACGGATCTGGACACGCAATCTCTTTTTGTCCTAGTGGGATGCCATTTCGTCAGTTTTACTGCATAACCAGAGGAGAAGGTGGCCTGATTACTTCCATTTTTCCTGCTCTCATGCTCCAAACCCCCCACGCAGACAGCCCTACACCTGCCCCAGTGCTCTCCGTGGCTGCATTAGGAAATACCGTGCCCCGTCACCGCTGGAGAACAGTACACTGCATATCCAACCCCAGCCTGGATTGGAAAGGTGTGCGGCATATGCAGAGCAGCTGCAACAGATTAAAGCTTCTCTCCTTCCCTTTCTGCCTCTGCAAGGATTTATCCCTCCTCCGCTAAATCCCTGCACACCCAGCGGTGCTCTCGTCACGCCACAGGATAAATCATCGCAAAGGCAAAAACGTCCAGTGCAGTGGGATTTCCCCCAGGCAACACACTCCTGCTCTGCTCCTGGACAGGCTGGATGTAGCCCCTGGCAGCAGGGCTGTCAGTCTGTCCTGGAAGGGACACAGCAAGGACAAAGCAGAGGATGCTCCAGAGCCCAGGGACCTGCCCGATGTCCAGGTGGGACACACGTGCTCCACCAGCCGGGGGCACGAGCTGTGTGTGAGTGATGTCTCCAGCACTGCCCTCTCCAGAGCAGGACTGGAGGAATCTCCCTGCCCCAGGGGAGCACATTAACATGGAAATCAATGCTGAAAGGTTAATGTGCTCAATAAACATCACAGGGGAAAAGCCTTGTCCCAGGGATGAAAAGAGGCAAATAACAGCACCTCGGGAAGAGGAGGCTGGCAGCCAGCATGTGGATGGGAAAACTGGCCATGGAACCCACCTCCCTGACAGGGAAATGTCCCTTCCCTCATCTCCTCGTGATGAATCATGACCCAATTCCCCTCCCTTATCTCCTCATGGCAGGTTCAAGCATGACATTTTACCTGCTAGGACACCACTCAGCATTCACCCAAGAACCCCACAAGCAGTGGCCTCGCTGCAGCCCATCAGCCTAGAAGCCAAGCAGTGGGATGAGCCATGGCCTGATGGACCTCAGAGGAGGAGAATGAAACAAAGAGGGTGTAGGGTAATAAGCACAACCCAGTTCAGCCCTGATGGGGTGCCCCGAACTGCCTCTTGGCTCGTTGATGTCTGCTCCCTTGGGAAGCTGGGGGGAAGGTGTTTCACAGCTGTGGGCTCTCAAGGTGTTACTGGGTCTAAACAGCTGGGAAATGGGTCAGGGAAACAAGACAGCTCTTTTATGCTTTTTTAATTCGGTGAAAATCAGCCAGGGAAGTAAAGGGACTTGGATTAAGGCTGCTTGGATATGAATATTAAAAGCATAAAGAACCCAAGAAAAAATCCAGACAAAGGTTGGGGTTTTAAGTCAAACTATTCCAGCTTAAACCCTTCCATGAACGTGACTGCGAGTTCCCCTCTCCTTACCTGTCCTCCCGGTTGCGATCCAGCGAGTAGAACTGCTTCCGGAGCCACCTGACCAGGAGGGCACAAACAGGCACACACTTAGCCACAGCCCCCCAACAACCAGCCCGGGTGCTTTGCTGCTGTCTCTGGAAGGTGCTCAGCGCCACACCATCCCTTCCCACAGCCCTCCTTCCCACCAGAGAACCTGGCTCTGCTCCCCATCCAGAGGCAGCCAGCCCTGTGTCCCTGCAGGCGACCCTTTAAAAATGTCTCTGCCTGAAAGTGAGCCCACAGATAAGACAAAAACCAAAGGGGTTCTGTTCCACGTGCCTCTGCACTGAACTGCTACAGATAATACAGGCTGCTCACATGAAACATCAGCTCCTTCTCCCTGGCAAACCTGAGATCAAACTCCGGGATCAACAGGATGAAACCTCTGCAGTGCAGAGGCAGCAGCGTCAGGGCAGCGCAGCTCAGAGAGGGAATGAGATGTCACTGTGCTCACCTTTCTCTGTCAAAACAGACAGAAAAGGGGAAAAAAGGAAACAAGAGCAGGACAAGGACGAGCTTTCCTCACCTTTCAATCTGCAGGGGGGTGGGTGCCCTCAGAGTGTCTGCCACCAGCCAGTTCAGCCCCTTGATCCACATATTGACCTCATCCTCAGAGGTAGCTGTGGAAAATGCAAAAGAGAAGTGGGAGGAAGGGACACAGAGGCTGATCACCAACACAAACCTCTTGGGAATGTCCTCAGCACCTTATATTCCCTATTCTTTGCTTCATCCCCTTTCTGGTAACACTCCCCTGCCGTGCAGCTGCTCTGGCCAACTCCAACCCCTGCCAAGCTCCTGCTGCCCTCCCATGGGATGTACGTGACTGGAAGGATGTCCTGCCCCTGCACATCACACTCCATCCTCCTTCAGTTCCCAGGGATGGGGGTCTCTTTGCCCCCAGGCAGTAAAGCTGTTTGGGTCTGGGGGTGCCAAGGTGCCCGACCAACCCTGTCCTGGCACAACCCTGGGGCCACAAGTGCTTTACCTTGCAGGCTGAGGGTCTTCAGCCGGAATTCTGTGCCATAGAGGACCACGAAGCAGTGAGACTGGTCTGGTCGGAAACACGGATCCTCCTGGTACCGGTCGAAGTCACGCGAGTTTCTTCCCGGACGAATCTCTTTGATTTCACGAATATCCACTGAGAGAAAGGGAAAACGAAAGGGGAGTTCAGCAGACAGCTTGAAACTCCCAGGAAAAAAATAAAGTGGCCTTCAGGAGACCCAGCTTGCTCCTCAACCTTCCAAAGCAGCGCAGAGATCTCACCACTCACCTTGAACATCTCTTTGGCTGCTCATGTGGCTGTGCACGGCACAGCCTGTGAGCACAGCCCCTTCTTACCGCTTCCCAAGGAAGTTTCCCCAGCCACTACCCCCCTATTTACCTCTGTGTTCCCCAAAAATGGCTGGATGTCTCCCTCACACGGATCCCCAGCAAGGGGCAGCTGTTCATGCCTGGAGCATTAATGCCCAGCAAGGAGAAGGAGATGAAGAGACACTCGTAAGGGAGCATCTCACAGCCTCCCTCCCCAGAGGAAATTCTGGGAAAGGACTCACATTGCCAGAGAACAAAGAGAAAACAACAGCAGCAACAAGGCAAAAAAAAAAAAAAAAACCCCACACCAAAACCAATCCAAACCCAAAAACCTTTGCTTCCTGGAAAAATAGTTTCTTAAATGCTCGTGGGAATCAAATAACAACATTTCTGAGTCACGTTTCCAAAGCAGATGATGCTTCTGAGCAATGCGGGATGGAGATTACTGCAAACCTGGCGTGTAATTCATCCCAATTAAACTCCACTTACTGCACTCACTGTGGATCGACTCGCCTTTCATTGCAATTTCCTGCAGTTTAAAACTAGACAGAAATGTGACCAGCTCATCACCCGCAGCAGCCACGGCAGCACTAAACTGCATCATGAGAGACGATGCTCTCTCCAAACCCCACAGCAAGGCAGACACAGGGACTGACTTTGGGAGGACTTCTAAGCCACGAGGAACGTGGGATCCTCTCTTGGCAGATTCTTGGGGCTGCAAAGGGAAGACAGACAAGTTTCCTAAAATAAGCAAGGGTGGGACTTTCTAAGGAATCTCCTACCCTTTGGAGAGGAGCAGGCTGAAAGTTCAAACATTAGCATGCCCTATGTTCACATCCTTAGTGACACAGCAGGTTATTTCAGCCCTTAAAAACCCCTATCACAGTCCAGGTCTTTGTATCCAGGACATGCACAGTGGGACTGAAGGCTAATCCTATCTTTAGAGGATACAGGGCTTGACCAATGCAACGGGAAAGAACTGGCAGATGGGTTTTCATGGTAGTTTACCAGGCAATAACTCAAATGGAGGAAGGTGCCATGCCCTGTGCTCACCTCTCACTGCACGGAGCACCGGCAGGGTTAGTAAGTAAGTGGTAAGACAGAGCTGTTATTACAGAGTGCATACCTAAAATCCACCCAGCGGAGAGAGCCCTGGGGCAAGTGAGGTGCTTATCAAGGACAGAAGCACGCAGGGAATTCCTGGGGCGAAGGGCAACCTCTGCGGGGATCAGGCACTCGCAGGGAGCGGGGCAGAAACCTCCAGCCCACGCACGCCTGCAGCTGCTTGCTCACCTCTCTCATCCTCCCAGACATGCCTGCCTGTGCTGGGGGAAGGCGGTTCAGGGTTTGGTTTGTGCAGCCCTCTTCTCACCACAGAGCAGCTCTGACTCCAACACCTTCCCGGCCCCCTCGCAGAGGGAAGGAAATGACTCTGAGCAGGAAGCGCAGCAAGCACAAATGCCACCATCCCCAACAAGCACGTGCTGAAATGATGCTTCCCTGCACTGGTCCCAGCCTCCACCCTGCTGCAGGTCCTCCCTCTGCCACCATAGGACCGGGAGCCACCGTGCAGAGGGGAAGGAGGGCTGGAGACACTCGCTATAGCCCAGGTCTCGGAGGTGCACCCTCAGCACCAGCGAGCTCCCCGGTGAGTGCCGGTGTGGGCTCTGTGACACGGCCCACGCATCCCACCATGGCTCTGCACCCTGGGCACTTGCTGGAAAAGGCCGACTAAGGCTGTGGTCAAAGACACGGGGATGAGCATCAGATGGGGCTCCAGCCCCACAGGTCACACAATGCCTGGGAAGGGGAACAAGGGCAGGTAATCGGGGATGATCCCCCCAAAGACGAGTCCCCTGTCACCAAGGTGAGCAACATCTCCTCCTCCCCAAGCTGCCCTGTCCCAAAGCATGCTGTGGGAGACAGAAGATACTAACATGTCTTCATCCCATGCAGGATGTGGCAAGAGAGGAAGGACTTGGTCCCACAGCAGTGGCAGTGGCAGAGGGAGGATCTCTGATGGAACACGAACCCTGCTGCAGCCCGGCAGGGCTGGATGTCCCAGAGTAGGAACCAGCAGCAAGCAGGGACAGAGGAGCAGCTGATGAGATGGGAGGGCTGGAGTGGGCTGGCTGTTCTCCAGCCCTCCCAGGCTGGAGGCAGGAACAGCTCCAGGAAGGAGGCAGAGACACCCATGAGATGGTCTGAGCTCCCCACACGGTTCCACACCGAGCCGTGATGCGGCTCTGCAACCACGTTCTGTACAACAGCCTCCCAAACTTCCCCCCAGCCCACTGCCAGCAGAAACAGCCTGGCCCTCCCCTTGCCTCCAGCATGAAAAAAAAGGGACACAGTCACATTTCTGGACAAAGAGCCTTCCTTTTGGAAGGAGTGGGTTGCACCAGAAGGAAAAAGCTGACCCCAGATCCACCTCCCTTGTCATTTAAGAAAAAAACCCCACCAAATTACCCTCTGGTTACATGAAAACCAGATCCACCCTGTAAGTCATTTAAAACTGAAACTTCATCCAAGCCTCATTTACCCACTGATGGATAGGGTGTTGTAACATGTAAGGATAAGGACACCCTGGAACAGGCTCTGAGGGTTGCAAAATCACCACCTCCAGAGGATTTTTGGAAAGATGTAAAACTGATTAAATAAAAACATTTTAAAAAAAGCTGTCAAAAGGAAATTTAGCCAGATTACCTTCCAGGGTGGGTTTACTGGGGACAGCCTCCAAGCAAACACCCATCCCCTCAAGAGGTACTGCTGGGTGTATGTGACAGCCACATGGTCACTGCCAGCCCGGCCTGACCTCAGCTGGCTGACACGGTCTGATCCTGCCCCAGGGCAGCGGAAAAGCCTCCAGCCTACTCGCTCTGGCAAAGAAAAAGAGGTTAAAAAAAGAGCCTTCCTGCTGTTTAACATTGTGGATCCCACTGAGCACAGCCATGTGGTCATCCCCAGGCTTCCCATCACTGGAAGGGGCACTGGGAGGTCAGGCCCCCAGGGAGAAAGAGGAAAGAGACACAAGTACACGTGAGTAAAAAATAAGAAAAATCTATTACGCAACAGCATGAAGAATAAAGTAGCACCTTATCCCTCTTAATATTTCAGTGGAAATACCTCTGAAACACATATTCAGGCAGCAGTGGGTACCAGGAGCTGCAGGCTGGAGGAGGATGCCGGTTCCCTTGCGCACGCCTGGGTCAGCCCTGCCCGCTGTGCCGCTGCAACCCAACACCGCTGGGCAGGCACAGCCCCACAGCCCTCCCCGGGAGGGAGCACTAAGTGCTTCTCTGGACGGGGGCCAGAGCCCTCAGCACCTCCCAGCCTGGAGCCCTCGCCCGCCCTGCGCTGCTGATGGAGCCCCTGCCAGGCTGCGGGCACACACACCTGCCCATCCCCGAGGGCTGGGGCAGGAACGGGCACAGGTACCATCCCAGCTGGACTGTAGAAATCACAGTGGCTCTCAGGACGTGCGTGCTGCCCCCAATAACGAGCACAAACCGTGACGTCCTCCCCTTTGTACCCAAGAAGCCGAGCGGTCACCCCAAGCGATGAGGAACAGACTCCAGAGGGAATAGCTGCGTGTCTCACATTCTCAACCCCGCGAGCTTTCCCTTAATCGACAAGGCTAAAGCAGACAGAGGAACAGGGGATTGAACGTCTCTGCTCAGGCACAGCGCCGAGGTTACTGCATCCCCCACTCCTGCCATCAGCGCTGCTCAGCATCAGCTATCAGGTTTCCAGAGGACAAGCCCATGCCATTAGCAGATGGCTTATCCAGACAGGACAGCAAGAAACCAGCTGAGGCCTCTCATTTGACCTTAACTGGTTTTTCAGAGGGCAGGAGGCCTGGCTGAGGCATCCAAACACCAAACCAGCAGTGCCCTGTGCCCCAGCACAGCCCTCACCCCCTGTGAACTAAGAAAGGCCGTGCTGCCCTTTCAGTGAGATGCCAAAGTCCTGTAAAAAGCTCTCTCACTCCCACTGCTGTACACAGCCACCCTGGTGTCCAGGGGACCATTGGGTCCCACTGCTCTTGTTGCTGCAACACACAGGTACTTCTCCTGCCTCGGGAGAAGATGCAGGTAAAGCTGTTCTCCCCTCCAGGCTCAGCAGTGCCTCAGGTTGCTCCAGCAAAGTGCTTCATCTCAGTGTTCAGCAAACAGCATTTTCCTGTGAGCCAGTGGACTTTGCTATGAAGCAACTGTTGCAATAGTTGTACCCCAGAAGGAGGAACATCAATGCAGAGCACACCCTGGGAGAGGAGATGCTGGGGAAAAAAAGCAGCTTGACGGGCTCGAGGTGGGACAACAGGGAGCTCCTGATGAGCCGGCATGACTGGGACCAGCCTGGATCTCGACTCAGGTCCTGGCTCACCTCTCAGACATCCCTGTCAGTCAGCCTGAAGCAGAAGAACTTGGCAGAGAGCTGGCACACCACCCTGGGAGCTGGCAGCTGGGCAGATGTGCTGGCAGAGTGCAGTGGGCAGCCCACACAGGGACCTGCCAGCTGCTCTGCGGGCACCGGCGCTTCCTGCCCGTGCCTCCAGCTGCCACTGCCTCCCCTGTGCCCCTGTGTCACATGTCCTGTGGCTTCTGAGCTCCTCTTCCTCCCTCCCTCCCCTGTTGCCCCCCCCAAATCCTTATCGACTGCAGAGGAAGCCAGAGATGTGCAGGGAGATTAGGAGACGCTGAGCTGCTGCTCTGCTGTGAGGGTTGGAGGGTCGGACGTGAGGAGCCACCCTTCCCTCCTCCATCCCACACACAGCCACACGTACCCACGCTAGGGGCTGGAGCAGGGCGGAGGAGTCCTGCCCAGACATCACTCAGCTTCTGCAGGGCTCAGCAGACCTTTCCCCAGGCTGCCCCGGGCCCGGCTGCTGTGCCAGCATCAGCCTCACGCAGGTGGCCTTCAAGAGCTCTCAAACATCCTCCCGGCACGAGAAGCAAAGGCAGCCGTGGGCTGGCAGCTGCCTGTGCTGTGTCCTCAGCACACCTCTCCGGCTGAAAGAAAAGCACGAGTGAAAAAAACCAAGGCTGATCCCCCAGGGGGGTGAAGCAGGACGCTGCTCTCACAGCCCCTGTGCAGAGCTCAGGCAAACATCAGGCCAGGGCCCAGCAATCCCCCTCCTGGGATGCTTTGAGGCTCCTTCTTTGTCCTCCACAGAAATTTTGTCTGTGTGAAGCTGTGGGGTTTTGTACCAAATCCCAAGCTGGGCGTCCAGGGCTGCTGGTTGTACCCACTCCCATATGCAAGGCTCCACCCAGGAGAGCCCTGGGCTTGTTGCACCTTCATCACACAGGACACGGGAGCACATTTCCATCTCAAACTGAAGCAGAGCTGCTCCAGCTGGGGTAAAACACCGGCTTTTGCTTGCACAGATGCTGCTCTGAAGGTGTTGGTGTCCCTGGCCCAGATGAAATCAGGCTGGCAGCAGCCACTGGAGCGACTCTTCAGTCATCAGCCCAGTCTGTTTGAGAGGCACAAGCTTCCACTGACTCAACTGGAAAGGGGAAGCTTGGCACTGGTGCTCCGGACAGTCTGTCTAGGGAAGGCTCCACAAGACATCCCCAAGGTGACCTTTTCCCGGCGTGGCATCGTGGGTTCCACCCCCCTCAGCCCTGCCTGGCTGAGAAATGTAGAGAGCATAGGGTAACACAGCAAAACTGGAAGGAGGACGGGATGAAGACCTGGGAGCACAGCTCCTCCATCCTGCCTCTGCCCCCTCCCTCCCTCCAGGGTGGACACGGAGCTGGAAGGAGAGCAGAGAGGTACCACAGTGGGCAGGGACAGATCGATGGGGCACCGACACAGAGCTGTGTCTCGGTTTGGAAGAGGGTGAGAGGCTCGAGAAAGCTGCTCCCCAGGCAGCTGTGCCTTGTGGAAGGGCCCAGCAGGGAGCCCTTCTGTGAAACATCTCTGCATCCCTCTCCTGGACCTTAGAGGGTCACTGATGACCCCAGGCCCAGACAGGAGGAATGCTCCTACCCACTGCCAGCAAGGGGAAGGGGATTGGATCAAGCAGACTGGCAAAAAACAAGCAGGACAGAAGGGCAGACAGGGAATCCACCAGTTCCTGAGTGCACAGCTCACAGCCTGACAGCCAGGAGCTTGGCAGGGCCAACGAGGAAGCCCTGGCAGATGTGGATTTGGGGACCTGAGTGTCCAAGAGCAGCAAGCTCTCCTTGGAGCATTTTGGGGATTTTTGCACTCAACAAAGGTGCTTTCTTGACTCTTTCATGCCCAGGGAGTCATGCCCTCTCACAAAACAAACGGAGACAAGAGTGACCACGCACTGTCCCCAGGACAGGGCACAGAGGAGAGGAGTGAAAACTGAAGGACAGAAAAGATTTGTCACACTGGCAGCAAATGCCAGCGGTGTTTGGATGCCGTGACTCAGTTTTCACCCACCCCACCAGACCACGCAATCGAGTTTCCGTGACAGCGACTTAACAACAGAGATGACTGTTGGCCAGGACAGTGGCAGCAGGGAAAGGGCTTGTTCCCATCCCTACCAGGGCTTGAGCGCCTCAGGGTCAGGGTAATGCTGGGAAGAGAAGGACAGGATAAAGATCCCATCTGCAGCTGAGCCAGTCGAGGTCACCACGACAGCCCGACCTCTTCCTGCCCCACGCTCAACTCAAAAACTGCTCTGAGACAGCAAGGGCCGAGTACTTGCCAGATGTGATTTCCAGATGTGTGCCCCCCCCATCTCCCTGTGTGCCACTGCCTCAGGAGAGGCCCTGAGGACTGGACCTTCTCCAATAACCCAGGGAGGCACCTCCTGGTGTCACCTCCTCTTCCTCGGGCTCTCCCTGTGAGTTCCTTCCACCCACCCTGCCAGGAACCAGAGCCAGAGTTCCAGAGGGGCTGCTGGTGAGATCAAACCTGCTCTGGTCACAGTGGCTACAAACGGAAACAGCCACTCCTCCCTTTCCACCACTTTTGCTGCATCTGCACTAACCACCACGGGCCCCCTGGCTGTGCTGGCTTCCCCTTCCACCCTCAAGGCAAGGTTTTGGTGGCTAACGAGCCAATGGCCCCTCCTGACAGTCCCATCCCACTGTAAACGTCCAGGCACTGAGCAGGCACCACCCAAGCCACGCAGGTACCACCATTTTCAGTTTATGTGGGAGAAGCACCAGCCCGTGGTGTTGGTGTGAAACCACTTGGGACTGTGTTTTTCTTAAAATGCCTCACCTGGCATTTATTTGGTCCCTAGAACTGGAGACCTGCTGCTGCCTGCACACCAACCTCCTGCATGGTTCATAGCAAACCCCATCCATGTACCGATGCTCCAAAATTTCACGCCCTCATCTCCAGATCTCTTCACAACGTGTCCCAGAGTCTGAGCTGCTGGGGGGTTACGGGGACCACACTCCAACCAGCACCAAGACCCTAAGAACAGGCTGACACAAGGCATTACAGGACACGTGAGACATAAAAGAAGGAAAAAAAACCAACAACAAAACCCAATTTCTGCTGCTTTGTTGGGGGACAGAGCCGAGCTGTGTCCCAGCAGAGCCAACTCCCCACTGCCCTGTAAGCCTGGCACCACTTGGGGTCTGCTCTGGGGCCTTCAGGGACAAGCTTTTGGGTCCTCTGAAGTTGAGGAGGGATGTGAGCACACATTAGCAGGACAAAGACTGCAGGCTCCCAGGAGAAGGGAGGTGTCCAAAGGGCCCTGGGATCCTGCCCAGAGGCACCAGAGGTGGGTGAGTGATGCCTGCAGGATTAGTACCCGAGCACAGCAGCTCTGAGGCAGCAGCTCTGTGTTCTGCTCCAATGAGCCCAGGAGCACGAGAGCCTCACGCCAAGAAGGACCACGACAAATGCTCAGCAAACAAACCGGGCCAGTCCCCACCTCCTGCCAGCTGGGAAGCAGATTTATGGGGCACAGCCTTCCAGGGCAGGGAGCCAAGGGGGAGAAAGTCCTCTCGGACATCCTGTGCTCCCAACGTGGCCAAGCTCCCACCTGCAGCCACCCCATTATCTGCCCTGGGCTCAGGTCTACACCCTCAGAGAGGGGGAGGAGGAGGAGGAGGAGGGATGAAGGACACACAGGCACATGCAGGAGGGATGTCCTTTAATCACCACACCATCAGCACTTCTGGGAGCAAGTAAACAGGAAAAAGGCTCTCAAACAGCTGCTCTACCGAGCTCCCTGTGGAGCACAGCCTGCAGGGACAGCCTTCCCTGACATCCCCTCTCGCGGACGATTTCCAAACCTGGCCAGTCTGGCCACAGCACCGGGAGATGCTCAAAGGGAGCAGGATGGGGCTCTGCAGGAGGCAGTCCCAGCAGAGGAGCACAGCACACTGCAGACTGAAGCAGAGGAGCTCCAGCAGAGACGGAGAGCAGGACAGCCGTGGTGACAGGAGGCAGCAGAGCAGCCACAGCATCGCTGTGGGCTGTCCAGAGCACAGAGACCCTCCCACTCCCACCCCTCCAGGCACCAGGATCCTGGCAGTGCAGGGGTCGGACCACACATCCAGCTCCAGGGGGTGGGGTTTGGAGCTGGAAGGAAAAGGCAACGCAAGGCAACCCCTGACCCTGAGGACAATTCACGGGTCGCTCCCCCAGACCATGGGTGAGCAGGCAAGAGAGGCAGGAAGGCAGGAGTCCTGCACACACCCCCAGACAGACAGAGGCTGAGGCTGAGATGAGAGGCTGAACTACAAACATGAGGCAGCCCCAGACCCGATGATTCCATGTGCCACGGCAGGGGAAAAAGAAAAAAGAAGTCATATTCCAAGAAAAAGAAAATAAACGTGTTTGTAATGGGTTGGGCAGCAAACACGACTTGTAAGGCACCATCCTGCCCCTTCTGCCAGGGCTGTTGGCCATTATATCCTTGAGGGCAGCGGGCAAAATCAGCTCAGGACAGCATCCCACAGCGCAGGAGCTCACGTGCTGGACCACAACCTTCCCTGGGACAGTTTCAAAGCGGTGCCAGGGGCAGCCAGACGTGCTCTGGGGCACCCTATTGACAGCGCCAGAAACACTGACCAAAACCACAGAACCACAAATGTTTGCAAACAGGAGGGAGGAGCTGCAGAGGAATACAAGGGAGAGGTCCATGCCAGACTCTGGAAGGCTTTCCCCAGCTCCCCAGCCAGATCAGGTCAGGGCCCACAGTTCCAAATCAGGCTAAAGAGCCACCAGACCACAGGGGCAGCAGAGATGGAGCTGAAAAGCAGTTTGAAAACCACTGAGATTTCAGAGTTCAGGCTGGCAGCATCCTAAAGCTCTGCTGACTTCTACAGGTTTAGAGTGGCCAGCTTCTGCCATGCCCATTTGGGTACTCAGGGTGCTCCACAATCCCACTGTCCATTATCTTACAGTGTTTGATAAGTGGCAGGGATGTACCAAGAGGCAAAGGTGCCCAGGGATAAGGACACCTGGGACAGGAAGGATGAGCCAGGCAGAGCCAGAAGCAGACAGCCCTGCCTGCAGCTCCAAGTGCTGGGGCATCTTCAGAAAGGCCAAAGTTTCACAGAAATTCGGAACTTTCTCAGTTGAATCGATGTCAAAAAGCTTTTCCCATGTAAAACAGCTCTTTGTGCGATGTAAGAATCATCAGAACCTAAAGACTAAAACTGTTTCAAAGGACAGCCTTCTCCAGCACTGCAGAGTCCCTGTGGGAATGGCTGCTGTCACTGTGTCCCTTCCTAAGGGCTCTCCCTGCTCTGGGAGACACCCTGTCACCACTGCCTGACGTAACAGCTCCGGCTCGGAACAGATGAGCAGGGACAGGGAGCGCAGGGAGAGCTGTGACATCACCCACCCCCGCGGGAGGCAGGACACGGTCACGGGCAGAGGGTGTGCCAGATGTTACCCTGATCTCAGGAGTGACACCAGCAGCAAACACTGCAACCTGGTGAGCTCACGAGCCCTAAGTTTGCTGGGAGGGCTGCAGGTTTCTGAGGCATCCCTGCATGTCAGACACCACATCACCTTCTCCAGACAGCTCCATGTACCTCTTGAACACACAGACCTTTCTCCCTTCATCCTTCTCTAACTAGGTTTCCCTCCAGCTGCTCCACTTCAGCATCATCTTGCACCATCCGCTCTCCAAGCCTTTCTGACCAAGGGAAGAGGGGACAATGTGGGAGGTAACTTTTCAAAAACATTGAAAATTTGATTTCTATTGCCCTTAAACCCCAGAGCACACTAGAAAAGTAAAAAGTCTTCTCCAGTGACTTCAGACATTTCCTTTTACTGTGTGATGAGGTTCAACCAATGGTTTAAAGTCAGAGCTGCTCGGGTTTTCTGTGCTTGAAGCTCCACACCTCCTCACCACAAGCTGCAAGCTCTTCCTGGACTCCCCACACCCTCCTTCACTGTGAACCCTGCCCTGGGTCCTCCCAAACCTGCACCAGCTCGGGAACAGGGACACAGCACAGGGACTGATTGCAGCCCTGCCAGGCACCAGCACACAGCCCTGAGCCCAGACCACCAGCCCCGCTCTTGGCTCACCCAACGCTACGCCCAGACTGCCCCCTCACCTAACAAACCACAGCCCACCCACAGTGTGGTCCTGGGGTGTTCCTACAGCCCTGCAGGACAGCAATCACTGTGCCCAACAACGGGCTGATCTGGAAGAGGTCTCGCAGCTCCTGCCAGCCATTTCCATGGCCAGGATGAAAGGCTCAGCACAAAACTGTCACACCAACCCCAGCAGCACCCCGCTTTGGCAGAGACAGAGGAGCTGGACACACAGTCAAGTGTGCTCCACTTCCAGCAGCTTCTGAAGCTGCCAGCCACGGGTCAAGCTGCTGCAGCCTGTGTGGCAGAACTCAAGCAGAAGTTTGTGATATAGCCAAAAGTAAGTCAGGCAGTCGCAAGTGAGCACCCGTTCTGAGAGCTCCTGCTCCACCCCAAGTGTTGGCAAGTCCTACATCCTGGACAGGCTGCCCATCATGGTGCAGTGGTTTCACCTGGGTCTGTCCCCAAGGGTCACAACAGTCCCAGTGCTCTCTGGAGGGGAAGGTCCCAGCCAGAAGCAGTGCTCGAGTTCCCAGGAACACACACATTACATGAAGACTGCGCCACGGGGCAACTCAGTGGTCAAACCTGCTGTGCCACACACACGGCTTGGGGGCAGAGACCTGAGCACTGCTCAGGGACAGGGATTTCAGCACTGACTCCCACCGAGGCTGCAGAGGAGCCTGTCCTCCTCTGTCTGCAATCTGTAAGATATGCAGGAGGTCACAGCCTGCTCACACAGGCCATGGGGCTGACAGTGATGGTGTCTTGGGGATGTTTGTGATCAGATAACAGAGCTGAGCAAAGGCTCAGAGATAAGGATGACCATCCCTGCTGTGCAGGCAAGGGAGCTGAAACAGAGCAGTAAAGGGATCACAGACTGGGTTGGGCAACTCCTGGCTCAGCTCTGAGATGGGACACATTAAAAGTCCTGCAAGAAATCCCACCACAAAACTGCCCCAGGGATGGGAGGTGACGGAGCTGAGCGCTGTCACCTCTTTGCACACACTGTGCCAAGCCAGATGTTCAGATCCAGCTTACTCAGGTGCTCCCTGGGCCACACACGTGTCCAGCCAACAGGCAGGGAGAAAGCCAAGCCCTGAAAAACTTGGAGTGCCCAGGCCCTCGATGTAGGTGAGAAGCAATCAGTCCAAGAACACCCAAAACCTCTCCAGCACATTTTAATTAGTGGGCTTGAACCCCGTGACCCAATTCCTTCCACGTGGCAGATGAAGGAACCAAACAGATGGACAACATAGGTGCAGGTATCACAGGGGAGCACCCGTCTCCCAGCTGGCCAACCTCCAGCTGCTCTCCAGAGAAGCTTTTCTTTGTTGCAGAGAAGCTTTTGGGATGCCAAGGGAGGAGGTAATTTTTGATGTGTCTCACTACTGCATGAGCAGGGGGTCTCCTAACCTGTTCCTCCTGGAAGATGCTACCCAGAAGAAAAAGGGGATGACAAAGGGCTGCAAAGAGAGGGGAGAGGCTGTTTTGGTATGGAGGTGAAGGCAGAGCAGAGCTCACTTGCCTTCCCCTGTGTGACACAAATACCCTCACGAGCAGGAAGGGGACTGGTAACGACACAAAAAAACCCACACTCAAGAACCTCCCACAGCAGAGCGTCAGCAGGGGCAGCTTTAACCATCCCAACAGTCACAGCCTCGCTGTCCCACTCCCACCCCAACCCTTCTGCAGCCCCCTGCTCGAGGCACCTCAGAGAGAGCTCCCTCCTCCCAGCTGCGCCCGTGGGCGCTGGGGCAGGGGGGACCCACCAGTGCAGGAGCCACCCCGCACCCCTCGAGCTGCTGCTCTGAAGTCAGTTTATCCTTGAAAGCCATTCCTGGCTTGCTGGCTTCTCCAGAGCCCCAGGACCCCCAGTTTAAGCAGATGGTCTCAAAAGAATATAAGTAAAAAAAGAAAAAGCTGTGCCTTGGTGGACTAATGGAAGAGGCAGGTACAAGTCACACTTCACAGCCACTTTGCATTAATATTTTACAGCCTTTCTCTTTTCTTTTACACAAGCCACGGCTTTTCTTCGCCTCCGCGGGACTGAGCTCATTTCACGGAAAGCGAGATTGCAACCAGGGCTTTTTTGGAGGTAGTTTTTTTCCTCCTCTCTCTCCCCTATAAAACAAACATCTGTTCCAAATTTTCAGCTCACTCTCTGAGCAAACTCTCTGAATTTTCTGATGCGTTTCAAGGCAAACAGATCAATTAGAAGCTGGCCTATAGCCTCCCCAGCACACGAAGGTAAGAACACGAGACCCTTTTATATTAAAAAAAATAGTTAACACAGGAAGTTAAAAAAAAATATAAATGCATAAAAGACAACTGACTAGAGGGATTGGCTCTACTTTGCTTTGGGTGATTAACAAAAAGAATAGAAAATTATTAGCGTTCTTCCCATCATAGCAGCCAGGCCCTCTGCAGAGTTGATTAGCAAGAAAGCAATGCATTGGTAATTAGAGCTGGCTGGAACCCTTCGGATAAAAACAAATATTAATTGAAAAAAAATGCCCTTTTTTTTGGCACAAACTAGGATTGCATTTTTCAGTTTCAGTTTTGAAAAAGCAGCACAGGGGAAGGAGGCGACCGCTTTCCAAAGGGAAAGGCTTCCCGCACAGGGAAGCTCCGGAGCAGGACCAAGAGCTCGACGCAGAGCAGGCGGCGGGTCCTGTCCAAGAGAAGAGGCTCCTCCTCGGGAGCCCAGCTGGCTGCAGGCCCTGCCGTGCCCCTGCCCCGCTGGAGCCGCTCAGGGAGCGAGACGTGGGGGACACACACGCTGGCCATCCGCACACAAAGGTCACTCTTCATGCAGCGCTCACAAAGCACTACACAAGGGTCACAGAGCAGGGCACCACGACAGGGCTGTCACACCAGCAAAAGGGCTCCCCCCGCTCGGCACCCCAGCCCTTCCCAGCCCAGGGGCAGGCCGGGCAGGGTGGTGGCCAGCCAGGCTGCTTGGCTGCCTGTACACCTACAAGCACTTGGGTGATGTCACCCAAGGCCTTTAAGACCATCGAGTCCGGTCATTTGCCCAGCACTGCCAGGTCCAGCACTAAACCACATCCCCAGGTTCCACACCTACACAAACTCCTCCCCAGCCAGTGTCCCCCTGATCCAGCATCTCCCTGCTGTTAGGAGATGATGATGCACGTGAAGGGCTTTGTCCTTAAAGTGCCAAAAGTTCCTTCCACAGGACAGCTCAGCCCCTGCTTGCTTCAATAAGTAACTTGAAATAAAGGATGGCCCATCACCTCAGGGCAAAGCAGTGAGGCCAGTGGAGAGATCAGAAGTACTGACAGGCCAGCACGTGCAGATCCTGGGGTGACAACTGCTCCATGACATCTCCCACAGCGATGGCCCCTTCCCGGGCTGCAGCCACGGGGGCTGTGCTCCTCCCAGCAGGGTCAGTCACGGAGCCAAGTCCCCCAGCACTGCCCACCCCAGACAAACACACATCTCCTTTCTGCAAAGCCCACCAGGCACAGAGAAAGGAGCACAGACCCTCTGTGCTTGGTGTTCACAGAGACAGACACCTCTCCAGTACATGGCCTGTCACACAATGTGCCCCGAGTCCAAGACCTCTGTGTGTGATACACGGGGGATACTCACCCGTTCTGAAACGGATAAAACCCCAGGATCACTCCTACTTAAGACAACTAACTTGTATCCAGGGTGGTCTGAAGCTCCCTGGTGGTCTCCACGTCTCAAGAAACACATAAACATCCTACAGACCCACGAACACCACACGCTCAGTTTTTGACCTGAAAACCCCCAGACTTTGTCCGGTGGAGATGCTGTTCCAAAGGGATGAGCCAGGAGGGGAATACATCAGTGTATTTGCCACTGAAGTGGAGCTGTCACACACCTGGCTTTTCCCAGGCATCCTTTTTCTGCCCAGAAAGCACATCCAGATAAAAATAGGGAAACTGGCCAAGAACCTGGTACTGCTGGCCATCGATCCCGTGGCTTTGCCTTGCCTGCCTAGATACACAGTCACTATTTGTGTACACAAGTTGATATTTCCACCTAGAGCTCCCACACTTCTGTCCAGGAAGTGTAAAAGCAAAGCTCTGCTCCTCAGCCCTGAGAGGGAAGAGGGGCAAGGGGATGGGGGCTGCTCAGGGGGTTGGGTGACACCTGAGGAGGGGACTGAGGACAGGGTGAGATGCTCAGGCGCAGAGAGGCGGCCATGGAGAAAGCATCCAGCATCAGAGAGATGGGGCTGAAGGCATGGCAGCTCTTCAGGTTGATGTCCTCTGTCTCCAGCATGGCCCACCTTCCCCCTTGGGAGGGTCACACACGCTGTGGGAACACCACATGTGTTGGGAGGCACACAGAGGGAACCCAGAGCCCGTGGCCACCAGCTGGCCAGCTCACTCCTGGATGGTAGAGGAGCCCCAAGTAATTTTCCACTGTGACATGAAAAGACTATCATTGTTACCCACACAATTCTGGTATAGAAGTCAAAGTTCTCTAAGGTCCCCGCTTACAGGGGTGTGCCTTGCTCTGCCCCCAGGAACAATCACCCATTCACACACTGGGGGTACCTCTGTTCCACCACTTACATCACGTTTCCTCCATTCACATCCCCTCTTCCTCCGCTCCAGCCCCAAACAGAGCCCTTATCCCGTCCCCGCGCTAGTGCATGTGGGGGTGGGAAGGGCCGGTTAAGAGAAGGAGCAGCAACCTGGGAAACCAACACCGAGGTTAAAAGCGTCCCAGTGCGGGGCATCCCGGCTCTCGCTCCCTTTGCCACCCGTCTCTGTGGCTTGACACTCAGGTTTCCTACGCGCCCTTTCCTGTGCCCCCTCATTCCGGAGGTCTCCATCCTGCGCGGGACCCGGAGCCCCCGCGGTGCTGCCGGCACAGCACCCGCTCCAAGGAGGGGGGTGCGGGACCGGCCCCACGCTCCCCGCACCCCGTGCCGTCACCCCCGGCCAGATGCGCGGAGGGGAACGAGGAAGAGAACGGAACTACAATATTTTGGGTTGGTTTTCCTACTTTTTGCCTTTTCCGTTCCATCTCATCTGTTGCTCCGAGGTGCAACCGCAAAACGGCTCACACCGGCCCTGCCTCCCTCCGAGGCTCCCTACGGCTTTTAAGTGCCGTTGGCCGACGCACCACCCGGGAAAACACCTCGTTTATCCCAGGGGAAGTTCGGTGCCGAAGAAGGATGCGGAAAGTTGGGAGGCGGCGCTGGGCGGGGGCAGTGGCGGTACCGGCCCGCGCATCCCCCGCACATCGTGCGGCCGGGGCCGGCCCCGGGCTGGGACCCGGACCCCGCTGCGCCCCCCGGGCTGCCCGCGGGCAGATGCTGAGCACGGAGACCCGGGAGTTAATTCTTTTTCCTTTTCCCCCTTCCTCCTCGCCACCCAGCCCCCGCCGCTCCCCGAACGGCGGCTCCAGCCCCCCACCCAACGCCCCGAGGGACCGCACCCCCACACCCCCCCCACCCCCCCCCGCCCCGCACTCACCGGCCCCCTCGACCTTCTCGGAGCCGCGGCTCCAGGTGACCTGCCGCGTCTCCAGCTTCACCTGGAAAGTTTTCCGCTCGGGTCGCTGAGACTTTTTGGAGTAGAAGAGGGTCATGACGGTGCCCACCTCCAGGCTGCGGCAGAGCTGCACCGCCTCCGCCTCGCTGGGCGCCCCGGGGCCGCCGCCCGGCCCGGCCGCCATCGGCGCGGCGAACAAAGGGGAGCGGGAGCGCCCGAGCCCCGCCGCGCCCCGCACCGCTGCCGCCCGGGAGGAGCGGGGAGAGCGGAGGGAGGAGGAGCGCGGAGGGAGGAGGGCGGAGGGAGGGAGGGACGGGAGGGAAGGGAGG
>JAWMRA010000050.1:4755962-4876429 GCA_035584735.1 Pseudotriccus pelzelni | reverse complement strand
GGAAGGGAGGAGGGAGGAGGGAGGAGGGAGGGAGGGAGGAGGGAGGAGGGAGGGAGGGAGGGGAGGGAGGAGGGAGGGACGAGGCGGGCCCCGCGCCGGGGCGGGCAGCGCAGTGCGGGGGGTCTGCGGGGGGCGCGGAGCGGGGGGTGCCCATGCGGGGCATCGGCGTGACGGAGCACCCCGCGGGGTGGCCCGCGTGGGCAGCCCTGTGGCATCCTGGCCCTGGGGGACGTGTAGGGAGCCGTGGGTCTCTGGACAGTCTTCAGCCCCTCTCTGGTCCCGGCAGGAGACCACACAAAAGCAGGGTTAGTGAGGGGATAAGCGGTTGAATTGGGAAGCGTTTCAGAGCGGTTTGCTCCATTCATGTGGTTAAACCCGCAGTTTCCCTTTCTGCTGCCACTGGCCTTCCTCCCTGTGCCCTGCCCTCCATCAGGACACCCCAGGACGCGCTGGGCACCCGGGTGTCCCGGGCTGGGGACAGAGCCCAGTGGCACCTCTGCCCAGGGCAGGCGATGACTGCCAAGGGCAAGCACAGCCCTGCTGCAGGTGAGGTGGGAGGGGATGAACCCCACGTAGGAATGCACAGGTATACGATGTATGTGTATGTATACAAGATACACACACAGGCACACGTGTGTCCACAGGCCCAGGCAGCCCCCTTACCTCACACCCCAGCTCATGGGTGGGCATCATTTTCTGAGTGAGGGGCCCCCATCCCCAAGTGCACCCCACACATGAGTCCCTCTGTCCCTACTGCTTCACTCACCTCCAAAGGGACACGCTGGAGCACACACAAGAGGAGCCCTACAAGGTTGTTTAGGATCCCACCCAGTGCCTGGGCAGCAAAAAGGCAAGGACACACCAGGGTAAGCCCCTAAACCTGCCCTGATAGAAACAAGCACTGTAAGAGCTGACAGGACGCTGGGGACGGGGCTCAGCTGACCCAGAGGCACTGGGGTCTGTGCTTGGTGTTGGCACAGGATTCTCAGCCACATTCTGTCCGGGGTGAGCCGCCATGGAAGTCGCTCCTGGCTTGTGGAATGGCCTCGCTCGGGACCAGCAGGAAGCAGCCGGCTCCCAGTGGTCTTAAAATAGCTGAGCATTATGGGCACACCCTTGTTTTTGAGGGCAAAACCTGAGAAGGGAGCGTGGCCGTCGAAGAAGCAGAAAAGGTAACTCCCTCACTCCCAAATCCTGCCGGTTGTGCGGAAGGAGAACACCCGGCACGGCGTGTCCCCAGCTCCGGAGCGCTGCCTGGCTGGGGCTGCTGCGTGCAGGATGTGGTTTGCAGTGAGGTGTCTGCAATGGATATTTTTTCTTCTCCAGGTTTGACTAATCACCTTTTAGCCTTGCATTAGCTCTCCACGTCCGAGATGCTGCACACCAAGGAATTTCATCATTTCATTTGACAGTACATGAAACCACCTTTGTGTGCCTGCTGCCTGCTAGCCCTGTTCGGTGGTCCCAGCTCCTGTATCTTCCAGGCTGTGGGCAATCATCATCCACCCCTCAAGGCAGCAAAAGCTTCCATTACATTCCTGTTTTTGATTCCCTGGATCGTGTTCATCATGTGCCTGTGAAGGGCTGGGGATTCTGCAAACACCTTTGGGGAAAAGGGGATTTTCCCTTCTGAGTGGCTCCAGCACCTTCCCCCTTCACAGTTCCAAATCACGGGATGCCATCCCCCATATCCTGCAGGATTCATGGAGCAGCTGCATCCTCCCCCCAGGAACAGGCTAACAGCCAGGTGACCTCTGACTTCAGGACAGCCCCTGGCCATGCTCAAGGGCTGGGGAGCAAAATCCAGGGCAAGAGCACTCTGAGGCCACCCCACAGGCAAGTGTGGGGGTCCTTGCAGCCCAGTATCCCTCTGACACCGGTGTCCAGGAATGGACATGTCTCTGTCCTGCCCTGGGGACCGTTCATTGAGAGAAGATGCTCAGTTATCATCTGAGAAAGGGGTGCTTGGCGTCTTGCAACCCCTGGGAGAGGTGGCCCACTCAAGGTTATTCATTCCTGCCTGCTCTGCACTGCCTGGGATGGGTAAACGTGACATCAGCCCGTGGGCTGAGAAAACCACCATCAGGGAAGAGCTTCCTTGGTGCTGCCGGCAGCAAGATCTGGAAAACCAGCAGGGAAGGCGGCGCGGAGTCACCTCCTGCCCGGGCTGGTGTTGGCAGACGCAGAGCAGTGTTTTGCCGGGGATGGAAAGCAGACCCGCCCGGGGCTGTGGAGCTGCTGCGGATGCTGGCGCGGTGCCCGCCCCGTGCCGCACGCTCCCCGAGGAGCTGGGCAAAGCTGTGCCCGCGGGCAGGGCTGCCTCCCCGCACACCCTCCTGCCCCTTCCAGGCCCCGCGAGATCCCTCTGGATTACAGCCGGCACCTGATGGGAAGCCCACTGCCAGCTCCAGGTTCCCTGTCCCTGCTCCCTCGTGTTGCACAGGGAGCACAGGCTTTTTTAATATCCTGAATTCACCTGGTTTCAATTTCCAACCCTGGAATCCTGTAAGACTTCAAGGGGGATGGGGCTGCATCCTGCAGGGTTTGCAGCCCTCCCTTGGCTGTCGGGCCCTGTCCATGAGCTCACAATGCACAAGATCCAGTTTCAACCTACATTTTGCCTCCTCCACTGGCCACGTCACCACTGCCTCAGTTTCCCCGACAAGCCTTGTTGTGGGGCAGGAAAACAGGACTGGGGTGGTGGCACTGGGGCAGGCGAGGACGGGCACCGCAGCGGTGGGATGCAAAACGGGACGTGGCACATTCGTGGCCAGTTCCCTGTTTGCACAGTGAGTCAACGAGGTCTGGGGAATTGTCCATGAAAGTGTGGGCTGTGTGGTCCTCACCCTGCCATGCAACAGGCAAACCCACAGATCAGCCCCTCCTCGGGTCCCTGCCAGCAGAGCATTTCCTTGCTGACAGGGAGAGGCACGGCACGCTCCAGCCCGGGACATCAGCCTGGCCTCACACCTCCAGGCCTGCCCAGGGCACTCTGCCATGCCCGGGGAGAAAGCGGATCTGCCAGCAGCGACGCTGGGGTGGGAGATCCCTTCTGTGGGAGCACATCCCTTCCCACTCCATTCAACATTCCCTGCTCAGCGGTGCAGGGTATGGGAACTTAATTCGGCCAGGTCTGAGGCTGTATAAATAGAAAGGATATTTTTACAGGCTGCATTGTTCCAGGCACGGGCAGGTCGGGAGCACAATGAGCCCCTTTCCCTCTCTGCTGGCATTTTCCCGGCTGCACCTTGGAAAGGCCCCAGAGAGCAAACGGCAACTGCTGCCAAACGGCGAGTTTGTGCAGCCACAACAAAGCGCCTCAAAGTCGCAGCGGGCAGCAGGAAGCCCTGCTCGGGGCTGGCTGCCCAGAGGCTCCTCAGCTGGCTCGGCCACCCTCGGGGGTTTGGGAGCCCACCCCCAGCACTGGGGTCAGCGGGAGGTCCTCGTGGAGGAGCCAGGGCCCATGTCTGCTCCAGGATCCTTAAAGGACACCGGGCCTGGGCTGCTCTCAGTGCCAAGGAGGTGGTGGCATCCATCAGCCTCATCGTCCCTGTCCTTGCCCAGCCTCCTGCCCTTCCCACCCAGGGGTCTCACCGGGGGTCTGGCTACCCGACCACACAACCTTCCCCAGAGCCCCCGTGACTCCACACAGGCAGCAGTGAGAGCGACCTGAGAAGCAGCTTTAGCAGCCATGGAAAGCATCCCCCCCTTCCCAGAGCCACGGCCTGGTGATGCATTTCAGACCCCTGGCATCGCAAACCCACGCCGTTCTCAACAAAACCACGACGAAGACACAGCTCCTGGGCCAACCCCAACCCAGCCGGCCCTTGCCTTGGCCTCGGCATCCTCTGCTGTGAGCACAGTGCCCAGCCCAGCCCCTGCCCTGGCACAGCGACCACGGGGACCTCACGGCCCAGGGCCGGGGCTGAAAGAACACGCAGACGCCAACACTCAGTTAAGTTGTAGGAATTTATTTTAAATAACCTACAGTTGATTAAAAGGGAATTCATGATAAAAATAGAAGATACTTGTTGAGGAAAGGCTGCAGGAAATGGTCTTGCACACACACTACGCTAACAATGCCTCTAAGACTAATGATTATAGCAAAAAAAGGTTTCACATTAAAATTCTGCTTTTTAATTTTTTAAAATTTTTTTACACAATTACAAAAGAAAAAAATAAAAGCCCTAAAATCTTGATTATTTTCCTTTTTGGACCAATGCTCATTTCCCTCGAAATTCATTGACCTGTGAAACTTCTTTTTACACAATAAAATCTTTCAAGTAAAAGAGAGGAGTGGGGCTTAGAAAAAAAGGGGGGAAAAAGGTAAAACAGTCTGACAAACCTAAAAAGTAGATAATTCTGGAAGTGTACAGAGCATGTTCAGAACAAAGGGTGATGGGAATGTCATTTGTTTCCAATTTCACTTGTCCTCAAATTCCACACGCGTCTCCCCATCACACGGCCCCCTCCCCCCACCCACTCCCCAAATCTACACGATCTTTAAGATCAAGAAAGAAAGAAAACTGTTTAAATATTTTAAAATAATTAAAAGAAATAAAAATTCACATTTAAAAAAAGGAACACTCAAGTCAGGAGGCCGATTTCCCATCAGAATTTGCTCTGAACAAATGTGTTGGATATTTGTAATTCATGTTCCAATGCCACGACTGTTTCAAGTGACAAATTGAAAAAGAATCGGGTATTCCCATGACTATAGTGACAGCTGTAACAGGTGCGTTGGGTTCCTTACATTTTGTTTATTTGTTAAATTCTGAAATGGGGCGGGAGGGGGAGGGGAAGGGCAGGGGTTAAGGAGTCCATTTTCTATTAAAATATAGAAGTTATTGCAAAACCCTAACTGTAAAAACGCACCAATATAATTGGATTTTGTATACAGTAGCTAAAGATTCCCACGCTCTCAGTGTGATGGTGAATTTGCCTGGCGGAAGGTTGACAAATCCCCCATCCACTTGCCCTGCCTCAAGAGAAAAACCACACAAACCAGACAGCTAGAATTTGGATCTCTGAAACATTTTTAAATAAGTTGTCCATAGGACAACTGGCTCAGCTCCTTTAGGATATTTCCAGGTTATGCTTTCTGCAAGATGTTGGCTGTTTTATCTGATGCTCACTTGCCCCTTTCCTCCCCCTTCCCCAGCATCCAAGGACAAGTAAGGCTCACAGTTTATCAATCTCCCTAAAAACCAGGCTACTCCCTTTTCCCATAAAATTCAGCTCAATAAAAACAGGTTAAAACTCATAGTCTTCCTCTGCCATGTCGATAGCCCAGGCAAATTTCTCTCGCTGGGTTTTGTTATAAATCTTCTCTATAGGAATTCCCCACTTCTTACACCTGCAGGAGAGGAGATGCTGTTAGAGCTGGAGGTGAAAGGGAAGGCCAGAGACACTGCCCTTGGCCACAGCCCTCACCTGCTACGTGGGGGGACACAACACAAGAGAAGGGTGGAGGGGATCACCCCAGCACAGCCCAGGCGGGTGCTTACCAAGCAACAGAGATCCTGGGGTCCAGATAGTTGAGTTTGGAGGTGCCCAAAGCGATCTGCTTGTTCTCCTCCCTATCTGTAGCCTGAACCTCCAGCTTCATCAGTTGCTCCTCAATCCTCTGCACTGCTTTCTTCTTGCTCTCCACTGTCCTGAGGTGGGAAAGAACAGATCAGCGAACTCCTAAAGCCCTGCCAGCACTGTGGGAACTCAAAGGGACTCAGCTCAAGGTAAGCAATGCCACCAACCACACAGGGCAGCTGTGTCAGCACAGATGGTGACACAGAACACTCAGCACATGCAATTAAGAACTGACATTTTCAAAGAGGTAGAGCAGGAATCTTAAGCAGCAGTTTGGTTTTAAAAGGTTGGAAGCAACAGCCTGAACTGTTCTGATGCTACACCCACTCCCAAGGCAGCCCATCTATCCCTCAGGAACAGTCACGCTGTGATCCTGCTTTCAGAGCTCCCCTAACTCAGCACCCCTGGGGCTGCTCTGCAGAGCCCACACCGAGCCGAGCACATCGTCTGCTCCGTGGGCTTCCCACGGAGAGAGCAGAGCTCAGGGAGGGGCCCGTGCATTAACTGTGTAGCTCCCGGCTCCCCAGCCAGCCAGCAGTGCTGCAAACAGGGTCACTGGGCAGCACTGGGGCGGGTGAGCTCTGGGGCTCAGCTCCGAGGGCTGGGCACGAGTGACCGCGTCAGGACCTGCAGCGTCAGACCAGCCCTTGGGTGGCCATTTCTTCGTGCACAGAAGAAAGAGGGGAAAGGATGGCCTTCCCAACTCACAGGCCAGGAAAATGGAATACAGGAAGAAGGACCCCTTCTGGGAGCATTGCAAAGCCCAGCAACACCAGCCTTACTTTTTAGATTTCTCATCCCTCCGGACCTTGGCATCAGCTTTGGCGCTTTTCAGTTCCCTCCTGGCATCAGCTAATTGCTCCTTCTTGGCATCAATCTAGGAGAGGCAAAACCAGACAGCAGCACTGTGAACAAGCTGCTGACAGCTGTGGCAGACACCCCTGGGCAGCATGACCAGAGAGTGAGTTTGTGACCAGGTCCAGGCTCTGCCAGGGGTCAGAGCCAGTCCTGCAGAACAGTGAGGCCACTGGCCCTTCACTGCTGCCCAGCCCAGAGCGGGGAGAGATGCCCCAGGGCCCCCTCACTGCCCAGGACAAGGTGGTGCTGGGAGCTTTCTAATGCAGCTACAACCAAGCAGGCAAAGGAACTGGCTTGGTCTGGCCTGGCCAGTATCCTTCTCTGTATCCTTCTCTGTATCCTGCCAGTACCTCTCATGGCAACACGGAAGGATGATCCCTGTTCCCTCAGCAGGAATCAGCCCCAAATCCTACACGCTGAAAGCTGTTAAGGCTTCAGGCAGTTCTTCCCCAGTAAGTTTGGGATTCAGGGCGATTTAGCATTTTGCAGCCCCTGCTCAACCATTCCCCAAGCTGTAGGATCCAGGGTGGAGGCAGCCATGTTAGGTGTTATGGAAGCAGGGGACACTGCAGTGCCAAACCAGAACTCCTTATTGTGAAGGTTATTCTAAAGCCAGACCAGGAACAGACCTAACCCCTTTGGACCTCATGGCCTTCACCAGAAACAATCTGCAAAGGAAGAGGTCGAGTCAGAGGGGCATAATGTACTTGGTGCACACTGACAGTGGCCTGAGATTCACACGACACGGGTGGATGCCCACTCCAGGCTCTTCAGGGGACACAGAGCTAGAGATTGCTGCTCTGGAGTTTCAGTGGCAGCAGAACACGCAGCTACGGCATGAAGGGCAGACAAAGGGTCTGGTAAAAGACAACTCCCACAGTCCCCTCCAGCTCTCTGCTCCTCTCCAAGCTGGCCCATCTCTGATGCAGCACTACCCAAATCCTGACAGGGAAAAGCAGGCTCTGCTTCCATTTCACCCCGAGGGAAAGGAGTCCTGACTCCCAAGACACAGGACGTGCAGCCCTGCCCCGACCCCCGAGCTGGCAGGAGGGAGGTACCTTGGTCTGCAGGTTCATCATGGACTTCTCGAAGGTTTTGGGCGGAGCTCTCTGGTGGTTACACAAGATGGCCACCGCTCTGTTGGCACGGTTGTAGGAGAGGATCTTCGCTGGGATGTTGTCGTCGGCTGGGAAGGACAGCAAAGCGGTGAACGTGCGGGCTCTCCAGGGTGTGCAGCCCCAGCCCGTGCCCCAGTGCCTGCAGAACCGACACTCCCCTCCCCTGCCATGGGCCAGCTCAACACTGCACTCGAGTTACAGTCCCAGGAGCCCGACCACATCCATCCCGGGCCCAAACTCCTTCTGGCAGGTTTTTATTCATCACCATCGACACCATCTGCCAGCTCGATGGAGGGGAAGCACAGCCATGCTCAGAGCAGAGGACAGCACACTGCCCAGGACACCACTGGGCTTCACAGATCCAAGTGCCCACTTTGGAGAGTTGCAAAGTGCAAGCCAGCAGTGCTTACAGGTTGTGAATGAGCCAAAAAACACGGGGCTGGTACAGGTGCATCTGCCTTGCCTGTCATCTCCAGCCCCTTACAATTCACAGAAAGCAAACAGATTGGGTAAGGGACAGGCATAACCCAGCAGGGACACCCTGGTGTGCTCAGGAGTCAGCTCTTCCCTGCCCCAGTGATGGGCTGCTCAACTACCCCCAAAAGGCTCTGTGGTAGCAGACTTTTGCTCAGACCTCAGCTGGGTCCCAGCTGCACTGGGAGAAATGCAATGAGGAAGTGGTGAACAGATATATGACTTGTGGCCCAGCCAAGGAAGCCAGGTCTGTATTGCAGGGTAAGATCTCTTCCCCTCGCAGTTTCAGGGACAAGACTTACGATTAGTGAGCTCCTTGAGCTGCTGCTGTAGCGTGATGGAGGCATTGTAAGTACGGAATACCTTGGCTGTCAGTCCCTCCATAAGGTCTTGAAGGTGTTTATTTAAGATACTGGTCTAAAGAAGCAGAAAGGAGACGACAGTCAGCACCAGAGCTGACCACAGCATTTGTAAAATCTCTGGACCCACAGCTCATGGCTGGAACCTGCTGTGCTCAGACCTGACCACAACAGAATAGCCACAACATTACTGAAACCACAGGAAAAGTGAACAAAGAACCAACAAGTATTAGATTGGTAACAAATACCGCAAGTAGCCAAAAAAGATTTCTTTGGTGTGGAAACCCTGGTTTCCAGTAACTCTAAATGTGCCTGAACCACCACAGTGCTCCCAGAGAGCCAAGTGTGCAGATGGGGATGGCATCTGAAAATCTGTCACCTTACACATTCATCATCTCTGAACTCTGAAAAAACCTCCTGAGGTCAGAGCCAGGCTCACCAGGACCAGGGCCTATTGCTTTGGGAACCTGTGGGCACAGTGGACAAGAGAGACACCAGATTGCGACAGTCTCTCACTGCCTTTAGGCTGCTCTGGAAGAAAACTTCCACTGAAAGCACCGCTGGAAGAACAGAGCAGCTGTTACTGCCTGGGGCAGAGTGAGCCCGCTCATGGTGCTCCAACACCCTCACCGTGAGCTGTGTGCTTACATTGAGGCGGTCAAAGAGGTCGTCCTCAGGCTGCTTGTTCTCCATGAACAGCTGAAGATTCTTAAACACCTGCAGGAAAAGAAAACCAGGAACTTCAGGCACACAGAGCAGACAGTGCTGGGCAGTAGTAAGATGTATGGAAGCAATACTGCCATGGAGCCAGTTAAACTGTTTTCAGGGAACAGTGATGCTGCTGGATGTTACTTCCCAGCAGGCAAAGACCCACCTCTCAGTGCAATGCTTGTGCCACAGGTCCCCCCCCAGCAATGGAGCCCTGAGCATTCAGTGCCTTTTGGATCAAAGTAGCAGGAGACCTGACTCTGCTCTGGCTTAGCTGCCTAACAGAGAGACATCCCCAAAGAATCCTCCCTCTCCATCTTTACTCCAGCCAAGGGGACCCCACGGCCATTTCCCACGGAGTCCAGCTATCACAAACCAACCCTTCTCACTGCTGCACTGGCTCACGCAGCTGCATCCCAAACAAGTCTCACTGGGGTAGGGAGAATAATCAAAGCATCTTTGATTATAACAGAGACCACAAATCCCAGCTCTGCATGCTCCAAATCCTCAGCTTCCCAACGACACACGTTCTTCCATAGACATCCGATATACAAAGATTTCTAGTTCCACAATAATCAATTCCCCATTGTAAGCACTGAAGAGACACCAAGAGATGCCAACACTAATAAATTCAAACAGAAAGAAATGTTTTTTCTTTAAACAAGGAAGTGGGAATTCCAGCATGTTAATTTCTAGAGGAGCTGCCGTTTGATTTTTTTTAGTTGTTTTGCTCGTCAAGAGCCCAACACTTATTGCTGACTGTTGTTACAATTACCACAGCATTACACAAGGGGCAGCTGATACACTGTGCTCACTGCAGAGCTGTGGGCCAGATGTAGAGCTGTTACACCCATAGAAGTACAACTCTACCATCTCCAGGTGACAAAACCAACTCTGCTGACCAGAACGGGACCCAAGAAACTCTTCTAACAGGGCTGGAACAGCCAGGTTATGCCAACTGTTCACACTGAGACCAGAGGGAAGAAAGGTAAGATGTTCAAACATCTCGTCTGCTGGGCTATGTCACCTCCTCTTCCACAGCACTGACAATAAGGAGGTGTAACATTAACGGACTGATTTTCTGGCTGGGTATCTGAGCAGTGACAAAGCGACCTGTTACTGGAATAAAAGCTGTGTTGGCCACTCTTGTGTGCAGTTCAGGCCGTGTAGGTGCTTGTGGAGATGCCTCACCCTCTTCTCCACAGGGACTTTGTTGTAGTATCGGATGGAGTCTTTCCCGAGGAAGTCGAACTCAACCACGTATTCCTGGCCATCCAGTTCAGGATGCAGCTTGATGTGCTCTACTCTCAGAGAGCAGCAGCCCACGGTGTCAGCTGTCTCTCCTTCTTCTTTTTCATTACCAGCTCTCAGGGCAAGCTACAGTGATGTCAAGACAAGAGAGGTTAAGGAATTGAACCCATCCCCAGAACACAGATGCTGCAAACTCTCAGACTCTGGCCTAGAATCAGCAGTGTCCAGAGGAGGAAATCTCCTTTTTAAAGAGTTCAAGCCAAGATGTTTTACCAACTTTTGCTCATTAAGGAATTCAAGCTGTGAGACAGTTATGCCTAATGGAAATTCATTTCAAAAAGTATGGTGTTTTTTAAAAATCAAATTGATTTCCATGTGAACTCTGCTTGAGACAAATCATACAGTTCAGTTCTTCATCTTCTATGAGCCTACTTATTCACTGCACAATTCAAATAGCATACAGGTTATGTAAGTTATCTAGAGGCTACACCTGGCTGTGTAAAAACACGTATTTTACACAAGACTGGTTCATTTTCTAATTTTTGGAAAAAAAATATTCAGTGTCCATATGAAACCACAACTATTCACATCAGAGCTCCCTGGTTTACATCAAACCATTCTGAACAAAACCTGTTAATTTAGTTGGTCAAGCCACCATCTGCTACCAGGGAACAGCTCTCTGGGAACTGGTTTTATGTTGCTTTAAATGCATCAACACAACTGCAGTTTTCTTTACGCTGTGGTGAAAAAATTAGCATAATTACAAAACCTCACAACTGCACCCTCATACTAAAGAGGTGACAAACCAGCAGAAACTCCCAGCAGGAAAACTCAAACAGCTGGAGACAAAGGGCCCACACAAACTTCCCAGTAATCCAACTGGGCGATTCTGGAAGCAGGCTGTGAATTTCGCCTGAACTAAACAATGCTGCCTGAAATAGCCACGTTCAGTACAATAGGTTATTGCTAAGGATTCCAGGTACTGGGAAGGAAAAGGAGACGGGAGCCTGCCCTCCGGGAAGCCTCAGGATACCTAACTGGGCTCAGTTCTGCCTCGGAGACAAGCACAGGGCACTGCCAAGCAGTCCCAGCAGGACAGGAGGGGCAGGGCTGTGCTGGGGAGGCAGCCTCACCTTGTCAATGAAGTACAGTGCCACCGCCCTCTGCCGCACTTTCATCTCTTTGGATTTCCAGTCTTCTCGGTACTGATTTCGGATTTTATCTACGCACTTCTTCAACCTCCGGGCTGTCTCGTACTTCTGCCAGTCCTTCTCACCCTGCAGGGACCGTTGGGGCAGCGTCAGCACGGGAGAGCAGGCAAAGGACCAGCCCCGGTCTGCACCTGCAGGCTGTGCAGGCCTGTGTGTGCAAACGGTCTCGCTGCACAAAAGCAGGGAGCTGGTGCTGCTGAGCAGCAAAGCTTCACTCTGCGCTGCCACACAGCTGTAGGTCATTCACACTGCCATGACAGTAAAGGCTGCCACAGAAGCAACTGCAGACACACAAAAGATATGCCTTCCCTGCCTCTCAGCATATAAATGGCTTCCTCTGCTTTATTCAGATGACACTTATGTTCTTTCAGCTGTGTAATTAAACAGCCATAAAAGGCAAAAGCAACATCAACAGTTCAGCATCGTTATTAGATATTCAAGCCATGGCAAAAAGAGGGCAGGAATTCACAAGGAACAGAGATTTCCCACACACACAACTTGTAGGACAAGCTCCTTGTTTCCAATCCAGGAAAAAAATCTCTTGAAAGGACCTGATGAGAAGAGCTTAAATCCTTGCTTTTATGGACTTGTTATGTGTTATGGGCTGGTTATTTGCTCCCACAGCAGGGTTTATTTTCCTTCAGTCAGGAGCTCCTTACCGGCCTCCTCAGCCAGGAGCCTGGCCAGGTTTTTAATTTTACAAACAACCAATTAACAACCCATGGTTATAACTTTACTACTTGAACCAGCAGGGGATGTTAAGGCCAAAAGTAGGTAAAATATCCACCAGAGCAAGCCTGTTCTTGGATAAATTGCTTCCTTTTAGGTTTACAATGGTTAAAGGATTCCTTCTAGGAATGAGACAACGATGCTTTGCAAGAGACATTTTCCAGATTTCACTTGCTCTGCTGGGTAGTAACTGTATTTCTCTTTGCAAGAAGGAACAGAAGCACAGAAGCTTTCCTTCTGTTTTTCCATCACTGTAGGATGGCACAGCGGGGCATCTTTACCTCCTATCTCTCTCCTAACCCAGAGCTACATTTGCTTCCTGGAGACATCCAAGAAGATTGTTTTGGCTTTTTTATTTTTAACTAAACCTTTACCTTAATTCGTGAGCTAGGGTTCAACATGATGTATTTGATAGAGCCTTGGATGTTCTCAGTCCATGACACCAGCCAGGTAACCTTGTTATCATGCCGGACCTCCTTCCATTTGTGTCCTGGTGGAGGGGCTGGGATCTTGGAATCCCTACAGAGAATTAGAAAACAGAAAATCCAAACTTTTTAAAGAAACTCCCACCAGCATGAAAACAGAAAAAGAACAGCATCACACAAAGAACGCACAGGGAAAGAAAGTGAGGCAACGTAAGTACATATCTCCACCACCAGGACACCAAGTGAATCAAAACGAACAATCAAAGATCAGGTAACTGCCACCAACATGTGCCTGCTGAAAAATTATAACACAGCTGGGACACACTTTGCTAGGACCAGCTTTGATTTGTGCACACATCGTGTGCACACTTATCAGGACTAGAGACTGACCGACCCACCAAACCTTAGCCTCCAACATCAAGGAAGACAAAGTAGGGCAACCTATCTAGAGGAAAATTAATTTCTGGAAATACTGGCAGGAAAGACAGCTTAAGCAGATGTAGGCTGTGGGCGTGAGGAGGAAAATATGTTGACAAAGTTCTCCATGAAACCCATGATTGCCTTGCTCAGCCTTTGCTCGTATCACTCAGCTCCTCATCCATATAAGAACAAATAAGCAGCATCCCTATTTCTGCACGCTTGAATATCAACCTCGAGAGGCTTTTAAACATAAGCTCTCCTATGTAGGAAGCACAGCCAGGGTGTGAAGCACCCGGGGCTCACTTGCTGCAGTTGATGATGATGTCTTCTGGCATGATGCGTCTCTTCAACATGCCCATCTTGGGATGGTTCCCACGACCTCGGAAGAGACCTGGGGGTTCAATCTTGAAGTTGGCAATCCTCTCCTTGTGGTTGTCCATCACACAGTAACCATATTCCTTCAATAGCCGCTCGTTCTCCTCTTTGATTTTCTGCAAAAAGCCAAAAGCAAAGGTGAGGCCCACACAGCACCACACGCACCTTTAAATGCCAAAACTGAAAGGATTTCTATAGTTGCACCACAGTAACGCTGGAGACCCAACCTAAAACCAGATCCCCATCAAGGCAAGCGTACCAGACTGGCCACAGAGCAGCAGATTGGCCAGAAAAGCATTAATAAAATGCAAGCAGCACAAACAAACTGGAAAAAGAGAAAGATCATGTGAAAACTCTCTGAAAACTTGTATTTGAGGGAAACATGATGAGAGCTGGTGATCTGCCACAACAGAGGCTTGTACCTCTTCCCACATAGCAGTTACAGGGGCAGCCCCAACACGGTACTGTTGCTTTATATTCTAAATTGAGCATTTGGCATCCACCAGACTTCACATCTTGTTGTTTATGTATAAAAACTCTGTGTATAAAAGACTTCTGTGTTTGAACTGTGCATTGGGAAGCAGGCAAAGGAATGTCTCCAGGCTGCTGCATGTCAAGCCTGTGTCAGCAAATGGTCTCATAAGCAGAACACAGTCTCCTAAGAAAGAATGTGCTGAGATTTCACTGCATACTTCTGTGCCTGAACTCTAATTATATAGGAGGAAAAATAAAAACATTACAGCTCAAAATAAAACATCTGAGCCATAGACAGCACTGCTGCGCCAGCTAAGAAACCAACAGAAAAAGCCACTTCTGCTCCACTGTAAGAGGGCTAACCCACATTTATCAAACAGAAAAAGCAGTAAGACATGGGCTCTCTATTCTGGTGGGACCCTTCCAACCCCATAATTCCAAGCTACCAGGGCCCTCATTCAAAGGAAAATTACTGGAGCTTTGCAAAAGACAATAATTCTCTCCCTACAAGCCACTATAACCATGCTACTGGATAATAAAGTTCAGTTTTTATTAAAAAGTCTAGCAATAACTGATGTTTAAGATTTCTTCTCATTTTATTCACTAGTGGCATTTCTGCATCTCTTCCACCGTCCTTATCTGTCCTTAAGTGAGTCTCCACTGCTCATTATTGTCCGGGGACCAATGAACCCATGGAGGCAGCAGCTCTGATTCTCATTATTTACTTAAGCAGTTACTTAACTTTACTTAAGCAGTTACTTACTTAACTTTATTTACCTAAGCAGGATCAGCCCTATCAGTATATCATTTCAAGTCAGGATGAAGGCTCAGCTGTAAACACAGTGCTCTGCTCCACCTGAGGTGCACAGTACAGACTCCTACAGTCAACATGAAAGTAATAATCTGAAAGCAAGTGAGAACACTGACGTATGAACAGCGAGGCAGGCAGAGCAATGATTACACAAAGGTGTTTACAAGCCAGCTAAGAATCACGAAGTCTCCTAGAATTCCCTCTGGTACCTGCTTCTCCTCCTTGGACATCTGTTTCCTAGCTTCCGACTGAGCTTTGAAATACTGGCTCATGTGGGTGAAATCACACTTGCTGAGGCTGGTGATAGTGCTCTTCTCTTCAGAGGTCATTTCCTTGCAGAAAGAAAGCAGTGCCGTAAGTTTTCATACACAGTGAGTTCTCATGCACAGCTTGCCCTGCCCCAGGCAGCTCAGACGGGACCAACGCACAGGTCCTCACAAGAACCCCTCCAGAACCCCCGAGTTCTTGCACAGGTTCACTCCAGCTGAGGTCAAAGAGAGAAACCCAGAAACCCAGCCAGGAAAACTGCACCGAACTGATCCGCAGGTTTGCTCTTGTGGCAGATGACTGAGCTGAAGTTCTGAGTTTTAGGTCTTTAGAAGGTGTCTCCTTCTAATATTTAGCAGGCTCTTCCACAAGGCATGTAACAGCCAGATCAGCTACACCCCATCATGCTACAAGAGACATATTTGGTTGGGAGAAGCTGACTTTGTTGGTTTAGGAAGGTATTTATGATAGGTGAAACTACAGGATAAATGGGGAACTTCATAGGTAAGATCTGAAGCAGCTTTTAATTGCCTCAAGACAACTCCTGAGTGCATGGAACAGCAGCCCCTTTTCAGTGCCCAGTGCTGAGGAGGCACCAGCTGTGCCCGCAGTCGCTCAGCCAGAACATGCATACCTTCCTCCAGTCCTTGAAAAAGTTTTTCCTGAAGATCTCCTTTGTAGTGTACTCATGATCAAGCATTTTTGCAAAGAATGTGGCAACTTCTTCTGCTTTGGTACTCAGCTTCATGACTTTACCTACAAAGAAAGGTTTTCTTTTTAAAGAAAATGGTAAACAGGAATCAAAGCCAGAAAGAGGCCACAGTAACTAACTTACAGGATTATATTTTTACCACGGAGAATGTTTTCTTCAAAATGTTACATAATACAGCAAACTGAATGGATGAAAGAAACAGAGGAGCACAACTGCTTGACTTTCATCACAAACATTCTGAAAAAAGTTTCCTCTGGAATCTAAACATTAAAAAAAGCAACAGCAGCCTGAAGTGAGACAGGTCTGAGGTGCAGAGCAGGAAGGGGAAAACGCCTGCTGCAGGAAACCTCCGCTGAGCCACCCCCGTGCCGGGTACACTCCTGGGGAGACGCTGCTGTTTGAAGTCAAACAGGCAAGGGATTTTATTCAATTTCCTATTGCAGCACTCAGGCATATGGGAAATACAGTCCCTGTACTCCTCTTCAACCCACGGAGAGTCTCTGCTTTGGAACACCCCTTCCAGCCTTCAGCTATTTCTAGGCAGGAAGAGCCCTTCCTATGGATACGCTACAAATAGGCTGCAAAGCAATGCCAAATATTGAACTCTCCTTCATCGCAGGGAAACGTGTCAGGATGCTGCTGATTGTTCCCTCAGCTGGGGGAATGCACTCCTGCATCTCCAGATCAGGCTCAAAAGCCAGGCATTTTTAAGACAGACTGAGCTGTCGGGGAATGGAGGGGTCACATTCCAGCTCCTCTGCACGACTGCAGCACAAAATGAAACTGCTGCAAGGGAAGAGCAAAACACAGGGGAAAAGAGGCTGCTGCAACATCCAGGCTGCGGCTTCGACATCCAACCTTCCTACTGAGCATCTTTTTGTCCACATTTCATTCCTGATGAAACACGGGGTGCCAGGGATGCCTGTGAAGGGTTTTGCATGCAGCTCACATCTCCAGCTAGCTGCAAGAAATATTTAAAGTTCCAATGGGCTGGCAGGCAGTCAATACCTGGGGATTTTTTAACAACCATTTTACTGCATAAAAGTGAGCACAGGAAAATGTTCAGTCTGTGCTCCTGGAAAAAAGCCACCACGCTTTTGATTTACTACATATTTTCAAGAGTTGCATCATCTCCAAAATTAAAGCATGGGAGTCAGCTATGAAGCCTTCAGATCTATAAACCCTCGTAAAACAGGACTTAGCAAAAGGTCCTCCCAATGATCTGAGAATATTCCACAATTAAATTAAACCAACAGTAACTCTGCCAATTTTGAAGCTGTAACCTAAAATACCGCGTTTGTTTGCTTATAACAGGAAATGGGGGAAGGGAGAGACAGCAAGGGAAGCTGTTTTTCCAGGCTGAAGTTTTAGCTTGAAAGAGGCTATCGAGTTAGTAACATGTTATGGGGCTAAAATGAATGGTATTTTTCCCAAATAGCTGAAGGCTCAGTCACCTTTATCTAATCACTTCAGAATATATTTCACTGGACTCAATTGCCTCCTTTTTAAAAAGGTTTGAAAAGACTCTCAGTAACACAGCTGGACATTTGAAGAAAAAAAGGGATTTATTCCAGAGGCATAAATATCTAAAAAACTGCAAACCAGAGAGCAATCAGGGGTCATAATGAGGAGGAGAGACCAAATGGCCACGACTGAAATGCAACTGCCACCATCTACACTATTCTCTTGCCCCATCTACAGAAAAATATGCAAGTTTGAGCCACCTCTGGGCTATGAGCTTGTTAACTCACAGTATTCAGAAGAGATGGCTTTAGGATTTCCAGCTCCTGCCCCTTATCGTAGGCACTACCAACAGCCCCAGCAGCCCTCATGTGAGATGGAAACTGGCAGTGCCTCCCAGGCCAGGGACACATTCCTCCAGTGTGAGCCCACAGCCACAGCCTCATTACTGGGCTCTACAAATCATCCCGGGATCATTCTGAAATTAGACAGTGCCTTGTGAGCACCGACAGCAGCTCTCAGCAGCTGCTGTGCAAATCAGACTTCTCATTTCTTGCCTAGTTTCTCAAGGAAGACTTATGTGATGTCTTCATTTGCCAGACGTCCCCTGCCCACCCCGTGACTGCTGAGCTTATTGATGAATTTCTGCGATGACAGAGGCAGAGGTTACAAAAATCCCTGCAGAGGTTCCATGAAATAGATGGCTAGAGGAGCTCACTGCTGTCTGCACCAAGGGACAGCCACAGTGCAGTCTGCCCCTCCCCTTCCCTAGACAGCAGGAGAGAGATCATGCATTTTTCAGCAGAGGAAAACAATTTCCAACTTTCTGTTAAGTTCTTATCAAACCCTAAGAAAGAAGTCTGCAGACTTCCTTGATCTCTGTGCTACTTGCTTGGAGCTGGTCTTTAACGGGCTGCAGTACGTTTGATTCCCTACAGTGATGCCACCTATTCCTCCGTGTTTCAAAACGCCGCGTCATGTCACGTGCAAACAGCACGTTGCCCCTGGAAGAGTTCCATGTGCAGACGTCCCCTTCACCAAAAATTACATTTTCATCCATTCAAATACCTCCCACTTAATTCAATCCTGGGTTAATTTGATCCTTCATTTAACATGATCACAGGACTAAAAGGAAACACACGGGTCATCAAGTCCAGGCTGCAGCAGGCATCACATCATATAATCCCTTCCACATGAGCCTCTAACAACCAGTCAAGCCCAGGATATTACAATCCCACATCAATTAGTTCTACCACACGCAGTGGTCAGGGAGTGGGACCGTGACTTACACCAGAGGGCTGCGTCCTTGAGGCCAGGGTCATCCCATTCACTCCTACGAGATCCTAATCATCTGTATCAAAATTCAATTGTCTTTTATTCCTCTCATGCCACCAAACGATCAGGAATTTCATCACAGACGATGGAAGTTGCAATTCTTAAGGTTAAAGAAAACAGAGCAAGCCTAAAGGTGACCAGTGATGAGGCAGCTACAATTACATACTCCACTGGTCAGACACTGCTACTCTGAGGCATCAGACACTCACTCTGGAAAGTAACCTGAGAGATTCACCAGCATAAGGGAGTGAGAACAAGTTCATCCCTGTGTCACCCTGGTGAGCAGAATTCAGCAGGCTCACTTTGCTTTACTTTGCTGCTGAGGAGCTGCTTTTAAGCAAAGCACTCAAACAAAACCACCTCCTCAGCAATTCAGTCCCCAGAAGAATGCCACGATACCCTGAGATGTTTATTTCTCTTCCTAGCAAATAGAAACACAGATTAACTCACCATCATAATAAAACTTGACATTTTCAGGCAGAGGTTCGTATGGTGGAGCAAATACAGGGCCTTTGTGCTCTAGGAACTTCCATTTAATGCCTTCAGGGTAGCGCTCTTCTTCCCACCTTCAAGAGAGAAATACGAACCAATACAATTTTAAGCTCCTAATCTTCATTTTATTACTGTGTGAGTGTGCTAAAGAAAATCAGCAGGCAATCAGTGCTTTGCCAGGTACAGACCAAGAACAAATAGTCAATGCAACTTCACCATTTAATTCCTTTCTTTTGTTCTCCTCTTGGTTTTTTTTTGTTTTTTTTTAGAAGCAAACTCATGCTCAAAACACCTTGGGTCATTCCTCACCTCCCACTTGCTCCTCTTCCTGCAAAATCACATAGCTGAAAATGCTTAGATCTTAAGAAAATGAAGAATTCGGCCCTGTAAAGCAGTTGGGATGATGCCAAATTAGAGCCAGCTGTGATCTAACATCAGGTCCAGGATGCCTGCTCAGCAAAGTCAAACAATTGTGGTATATTGTGCAGCTGCTTTCAGATGTGGACAATATGCCATTAAGGGCAGAGATAAAGAAACAGATGTTCATTTATGACCTAAATGAGAACAAAGCTGCTTGGACAAGAAAGACTAAAACCTGCTCTGTTATTTTAAATTCACTCTAATTCTCTGGGTAAGAAAAGCACACTTGAACGGAACAGCACAGAAAACTGCGCGTTTGCCTTAAAGGACCTCTACAAAAACATTTTGCAAATGATGCTTTCGGTATCACAACACAGCAAGGTGGGCACCACCGATCCCCCATTCCAGCTGACCAGGCTCAGCAATTCCCCTGCAGAGAAGAGGGTCCCACCAGACCAGTATCCTCCCCCTGGCTCCCAGTTCCCTGTGCCCAGGCCGCTGACTGCACACTCTGCCCACCCTGCTCCTTCTGTGATTACCTCCCCACTACTGCTCCCTGCTGCAGGCACAGGAGTCCCTGCTGGGAAAGGCTATTTCACCTTAGTGATCCATCAGCTGGAAGACCATTAACCTGTCACAGCTTTCAGTCTCTGAATTGCCCAGACAACTTTGTTGAGCAGCCATGACAATAAAAAAAGAAGAGTTTAAGCTTCCATCTAATGTCAGCCCTATGGAGCAGCAGTCCCATTTCAGGTGCCACAGCAGATGAGGAAGGATGTGCATGTACCACCTGCCCCTCAGGAGCTGTGATACACAAATACAGATTGCTTCATCCCTACTGAGATAAAAGTCACTGCACAGAAGATAAACGCTGTACAGGGACAAGAGTTTCTGCTAGAAGACACTCAAAATGCTTCACTGGTGTCTGTACATCAATGATTTAGGAACAGCAATTGTATGGCACATGGCAGTGGGTTACAGTTAGAAAGGTGCCAGCTTTGACCACAGCACTGGACATGATGCTTGTTGATGAGAAGCACAGAAACATCTTCAGCAGCAAAGTGCCCCATCCCAGCTATCAGCACTGATCTGCATGGCAGACTTCACTCCCTGGCTGGAAAGAAGGCTTGAGTAAACTATGTTGATATAAGAAACCAATACTGACACAGATTCCAAATATTTACATTCCTAATGATTGTTGTGTTTGGGTTTTTATTTTCTTATTTTTATTAATTAGAAGCTACAAATCCAAATATTTTGTCAGACAAAAACCTAAGTTCTCCCATCCAGCAGCTCCTTTCAGCGAAATAAATCTAACCATCTATCTGCCTCTCCTCCAAGTCAGCATAAGTTTATCCTGAGTAATTTTATTCCAGTAAGAACAAAGTAAGGGGATCATTCACAGCAGTTACTACTTTTCAGGACAGGTTTGTCATTCTTGCTTTTTAAAATTTATTCCTCTGGTACTTACTTGAAGAGAAATTCTGTACCTCTATCCCTTCCTGTTCTTTTATGAAGGATACGTGTCAAAGGAGTACTACAAAGGCTGCAATTTAAATAGACAGCTGAAGCATACTGTGCCTTTTGGGAAGTCTACAAATGGGGTGGCCTCTAAGCCCAAAACTACCAAAAAGTGTGCCACAAAAAGACCACAAACCATTGCCACTCCCAACTCCACCTTCCTAAGCCTCATACATAAGCATTAAGACAAAAGGTAAAAGTGAGCCTCTGGAGTTCAGCCAATTTTTCATCCGCGTTTGGTTTCAAACAGAAAAAGCATTACAGCTCCACCGCCCTCATCAGCTTCTGGTTCTAAAGCAACATTCCACAAATGATTCTGTGGGAGCAAGAAGAATGCTGCTTATTAGGAAAGCTGCCTTACTGCTGAATTCAGCAACAACTGTGCTAATCGGTCACGTAGGTTCCCTGATTAAATCCCGTATCAAACCTGGGTAAAACTGCCAGGGTGGCTCAGGAAGGTAGAGCGGGGGAAGATTCTTCCAGTGGAATGAAAAGAGAGGAGATTCTTAGGCAAAACCAGAATATACCTCAGGGATACGTTATTTCAAGGAAACGCACTTGCTGTAGCGCAGGGTGGGAGAAGTGCTCACGAGGTGCACTCCTGGATCACACACACACTGACGGGGCGTGAAAACCACCCCTGAAGGAGCTCCACACGAGGGCAAGGCCTGGGGCATGTCTGGCATCCAGCACGCACAGAAGGCAGGAGGAAAGTGCTCAAGGCAGCAAGCACTTGAGGAAGCAGCCAAAAAAAGGTATCAGGCGCTCAGAAAATTGACTCAGATGGAACATAAAATGCCCTTAAGAGACACAACTGAAGTGCAGATGAAACCCTGTCCAGCGAAGACACGCTATACAAAGCTGCAGATGGATGACAGGAGCATCAGCAGAAGGATGCAGCTACCTAGTGCCAAATTTTGCAAAACATGCTTTCCAAGGCAGTTTTCCTGAGCAGAAAGCACAAACCGCAGAGCTTAACATGGCTGCAGGCAGGTGAGGGGGGCACAGCACAGCTTTCCAGTACAGGGCTGCTGCTCAAGGATACAGAGCTGTGACAACACAGTGTTACGTTAGACAGAACCAGCAAGGGCAGCCGAGACAAAGCCAAAAAGACAAGGGATCATTAAGGCTTAAAGAGACCTTCTGTTGCTTCATGCGCCTGTTGTTTGTTAATGTTAAAGCACATTAAAAATATGCTGTCAAAGGGACCAGGGAAAAAACAAACCAGGGAAAAAAAAAACAAACAGGGAACTTTTGGGGAGGGGTTCAACCCCAAATTTCTAACGGAGTATTCAAATACGAAAAAGATGCAAGTACGGATGTTCTGAGGAAGCTGTGACACAAAAAGAGAAATATGCAAAACTACAAACACCACAGAAGATTCTTTTCTTTTTAAAGATGAAGCAATAAGAGTGACAATAAAGGGGTAAAAGACTGAACCTGAAAGGGTTGAAGAAGATTGTAAAGACATTTGCCAACACTATAGATCTGTTAAAAACAGCCAAATGATCTGAGAAAAGAAAATGCTCACGGAAACATCATCCCCAAAAGGTCATAAAAGTACAACACAGGAGTGCAGAAAACACACACGCTTTTGGGAACTACATATGCATTAAACTGAGGGAAGTACTAAAGCTGAAACTTCAAAACACACAAGTAATAGCTCCTCAAATCTAGCAATAACAGCTTAAATGGCTACGGAGAGTTTAAAAAAATCCAGGTTTCTTACACAGAGCACTACTGGTGCAGCACAAGTCTGTCTTCCAAATGAGCCACTAAGTTTAGATTTATTTTAAGAAGTTTCTAAAAAAAATATTTACAAGGGGGTGAAAACACAACTTCATTGATGCTACTTTAGGATACTGGGCAAGACAGGGAGTGTTTTCCACTCAAAACTTATTTTCAGAATTCATTTGCCAACCAGCCTGATCTTAACTGGCCACTTGACTGACCTTCATTTTAGTGCCAGCAGCAGGAGCAGTTTTGAGGGGCACAGCTGACACCCAGCTAGAATGAAAAGGTGGACACCCACTCACGCTGTACCTCTATATAACACAGACAAATTCTACTAGAATAGTGGTTAATACATCTGCACCTATTAACATATTCCTGCTGACACCCCCAAGCCTACAAGCTTTCATACTGCTCTGAAGAGTGTCAGCACAGAGCAGGTTCTGGGCACAAGAATATTGGTATCTGATCATTAGAGGCAGCCTCTACACGAACAACCCCACAGAAAACAGACTTCTTCTTTTAGGGATATCAAAAAAGGTATTTCACTTCTACTTCAGAGGATGAACACAGCGAGCGAGATATTTATTTAGAGCTTACCAGAAAGTAAGCCAATTATTCAGAACAAATCCTCATGAATCAAGAGAAGAGAAAGCCAGATGTGCTTGCTCAGCCAGCATGGGAGGTACAGGGAGGTGCAGGTGCAGGGGAGTCTACAGCACTGACATATAGTTACCATTTCCATTTCTGCTCCTCTTCTTTTTTCGGCTTCTTTCTCTTGTCTGCTTCAGGGACTTTCTTATCTTTGTTTTTAACTTTCTTTGCTTTGCCGTCCTGCAAAATGAGTCAGAATCTGTTAGTATAAGCTACTGTCTTTCCCCACTCCCTGAAAAGATGTCTTAAAACTGAAAGACTGTCTCTTGGGCTACATAAGTACTGAATTCCTGTGGCTTCACTGCATAAATGCACTCTCAGATCATCCCATTAAGTCAGTGCTGATGGTCCCACTTCAGCTTTAAGCCAAATTCTTTCAGTTCACACTTGGGGCATGCTAAGTGCACACAGCCAGTTTTTCTGTCTCACCTGATAAGGGGCAAGTCTGGGCCACGGTAACAGGACTCAGTTACAGAACCTCCCTCTCTGGCCTGCACTGCTGTGTCTGCTCTGGCAAACGCCAGAGGTGCTTCTGGGACTGTACTGGTGCATGCTCAGCACAGAGACACCTCCCTGGAAGGGAAGGTGTCAGGAGGTGCCTGTACCATGTGCCTCGCAAGGGTGTCTTTGCTAGGCCTGGAGTGCAGTTTGTCAGCCTCAAATTATGGCTAACCTGCCTTCTGCAAGTCCCTCTCCAAGGAAATTTCCCTATGCATCCTTCTAATCTCTGTTTCACCTCCTGTGCCCCTGAACTGCCACATCATCTGTGCAATTACCACGTTCTTAGTGAGGCTCCTCTGTCCTCTGACAGCTCCTTGCCAGAAGGACTGTGAATGGCCTGCAATAGGCTGGAAGTTCATAGCCTGGAAGCATCTTCTCCATCTCTTGTTTTAAGAGCAGGAAGGAAAGTTTCCCTAACTTTTTGTACATTATGGCTCAGATAAGTTCACCTGCACCATAGGTAGGGATCTACCACATGCAGCTGTTCCAGATGGAATTCCCCCTGCTCTGTATAATTCTACACCAAATAGCCTGGCTTTTCTTGATCATAAACTCATCTTTCATATTACCTCTTCTTCTTCTTGTTTCCTTTTCTTTGCTTTCTTGATGTCTTCTGTTTTGATTTTCTTGGGCTTGTAGTCAGCACTAAGAACAAAAAGACTTGCTGATAAAAGCAATCCATTTCCCAGTACAAATAATAAAGAGAAGTCATACATATACAAAGTTTGCGTGCACAAGTTTGCAGTATTTCTGGCATGCATAATTTCCAAAGAAAATCATTTTGTGTCCCGCTCTCACAGAAGACTCAATAATCCCCATCCAGTACAACAGCCTACAAACCCTCAACTCCATAAGCTGTTACTGTCAGTACCTCTCCACAAGCTTCAGATGCTGAAGCAAACACCTTCCTTGATGAAGAATCAACTCAAAAGCATCATCAGCCACACAGTGATTACGTGGGATGGGATAAATGGGTAAACCCTTAGTTGCATGTTCTATCCCAATTCTTTTTCCAGTCATCAGTGTGGGATCTGCCCACAAGGCTCACTTTTTGCATCCCCCGCTAGTTCAAACAGTAACAAAACTGACTACTGGCAAACTACATAATCACAGAAACACAACCTAATTTCCAGCCAGGTTGGAAAAGACTTCTGAGATCACTGAGTCCAACCTATGACTGAACACCACCTTGTCAACCAGACCATGGCATTGAGTGCCACATCCAGTCTTGCCTTAAACATCTCCAGGGACAGTGCCTCCACCATCCTGTTGTGGTCACTGTGCTCTGACCACCACATCTCCCAGCTTAAAGCCTTCCACAAGAACAAGGGCTGATGAAACATCAGTCAGCTGCTTATGGAATAGTTCATCCACCTCTTCATCCAGGTTGGGAGGTCCATAACAGACTCTCCCCAGGATTTCTGCCTTACAAGCCTTCCCCCTGGTTCTCACCCATAGGCACTGGGCCTTACTGCCACTGCCCATGAGCTCTGTACAGTCCAAACACTCCCTGGTGCACAGAGACACCCCAATTCTTAATCTGTCTGCTGCAGACATGAGATGGGAGAACACACAAAACTAAACAGAAGGCATCAAATGATTACACAAAAGAAAAGGTGTCCCACCCATCTCTCCTGGAAACTGAGACACGCCACAGAATGCCACCATGGTTAAACTCTTGCCACCCTTGAACCCCTGACAGCTAATAAAGTCAAACTATCTAAAGAGCTGGCTGGACACAGTGACAGATCACAGCTAGATGTAAATGGGTCTGTACTTTACTGGGTAGGTTCCTTTATCAGGCAAACATCATGTGTGCTTTCCTTCTGATTTAGAGACAACAATCCTCAGCATAACCCATGACACGTTCAGACTCCAGGCAAACCACGCCAAGCAGCGCAGGCAAACCTCCCCCCACCTCCAAACAGGCTGACAGTGCATTTTCTGCCTCTTGTGCAGTCATTTCCTCACCCAACAGAAACCACTGCGGCCACTTAGCTACACTAATACCTCACTTGCTCACATTTTTGTTTTACAGTCTTCATCGGTGTCTTTATCTGCCTTCTGGGCTTTTTCTGTTTTATTTACTAGTTCTGCAACATTTCACAGCACCACCTGCAGCAGCAGGTAAAGGCATTTTGCCTCGCACACCCCAAATACTGTCGCTGCCCCGCTCAGATAACTTGTAACAGCACAGGAGTCTGGTCTCAGGCCTCCAGTCACCCAACTGAACAAGTCTGTGCTGCTGACCTGAAGTCCCACCTGCTCCCTCAATGTTCTCTTTTCGAAACTGAAGGCAAACATCCAAGTCACCAGCACCCATGACTTACTCATCATCTTCTCGAGGTCTCTTCAGGGGTTTGGAGTCCTCCTTAGGAGACGCATAAAACCCATCATCATCTGGCTCATCTTTAATGCGCGGTGGACTGCAGAGAGAGGCAAACAAACACGGTTCTAACTTCACAGAGGATGCTTCTTGGAAAGCAGCAACAACTCAGTTTTAAGAAATAACCTTCTGCAAAATAGGCATGTCTTCCATGGAACGTGCTGCCATCTTAAGACGCCAAGGACCTGGGAGGTGTCATTCTCTGAACACTCACAGACACTGTAAAGTCATTCGATACCTATTGAATTGCCATTTCTCAAGCAACATACATCAAGATCAATTTCCACAGCTCGGAGTTCAGTTTGTTTCTTTGAGGTTTTGAGTAAAAGCAACTGTAGCTTCCAGCACTTTCAAATATACTCCAAACTGAAATGCATGCGTGCAGTCAAATACAGGATGTTACTTAGTTTCAGCTCAGTATCTTTACTGAGACTTCTAGGAGAGAAAAATACTGCGGACTAAACAGAGATTTGAAAGCTATCCCCTGGAATATTTTGGCAACTAAATATTGAGGCATGTGAAAACCAGAAAAGGAAACAAAGATTTGGCAAAGTTAAATTGATCCGTCTCTTTTTACTGTCCGAAGTGTGGGAAGCAAACAATCCTGTCCCTTTCAACAGACCACAAAGTTAGGCTCAATGTTTTCAGCCTTAATGTCCCAAGACATTAGTAAAATAAGAAAAAAAACCCAGAGTATGAATGCAAGAAGACTACTCCTTTAGACAAACTCATTATTCCTAAATGTCACAGAAGCATTTCACTGATCTTCATAAAGAAAAAGAGGTCTCAAAGAGTCCAAAATTACATTTTGAAGCACTTAGTGCCATCTTGGGCTTCCTTACTCATGTTCCATCAGCAATTTCTATATCAAATCCACTCGGCTTCCAAGTCAACATGCGGATTTTTCAACTGGATGGAGTGGGAGAAAAAAGCAGCAGCATTCAGCTTCACAGACCACAGCCAGCAAGAGGCATTCTGGAGTTTCATGTCAGCTGGCAATGTGTCCATGAAGCAGAACAAGGCAGTTTGCTCCTGCAGAGCTCTAAAGCCACTGCAGTGCTGGAAGCTGCGGCTCAGGGAGGGAGACACAAGCTGCTCTCAGAAACCATTTCTGTTGCATTGCCTGTAATTAGCTAAGACACAAGTCTGCACCACGCAGACAGTCGCAAAACGTCCGTGGAAAAAGAGGTGTTTGTCCCATTTAACGTATTCTCCCTTCCAGGCAGAAATGTAGAACTACTGTGTGTAAAGTTGCCAGGAATTTTATCTAGTCTATTTTAACACTGAAATATTTCGCAACACTTTGTAATGGGGAAAATAAAGTTCTATGAAAAGAAAGGAGCTGTATGACCGAGCTGAACCTTGGCTTGCATTGTTTCCAAGACTGTAACATTGCTCATCACACAAAGTCCTAAGGAAGAAAATCAAAACCATCTGAGTGAGGACCTTTTTTTTTCTGGAGAACTTGTAAAAGAAGGTTTTGGCAGGAAAAAAATAAATACTTTAATCTTAGCCAGCATTTGGCCCCAAAGAAGGCACAATTGCGATGGCTCCTCCAGGCTTTTCTTAAACACGTGAAAAATTGCTCTTGGACCTAAAGAGGCTTCAGTTACCTTGACAAGGGAACATCCAATGTCCCCGGTGGTACTGGCACAATTGTGCAATTCTGCTGAACAGCAAAGGCTAGAAAGCCATTAACTGTCAGCTACGCCATGGAACACCTAAATGGCATCACATGCTACTTCCCGAGTATCCCCCCAAGGGCCTGGAGATGGCGCCTCTTCCCTGTGCCAAGCCCGACTCCTTCGCTCGCATTTTTTAACAGGAGCGGGGAAACGAAACAGATGGAGGAACTCACGTCAAAAGGGCACGTTCAAAACACAAAGAATAACTAACAGTCTTGGGCCAGACAGGTGCCTTCTCCCGACCTCTCTGCAGCCACGGAACACGCTAAGACTGGAAGGATGCTGTTTGTTTGGAATTTTTAAAAGTGATTAATAAAACTAGACACATGACTGAAAGCTTTTCCCGACTAGCAGATCTGGATATCTGCATCCACCATACCACTGACCTTCAGTAAGTCAGTGGATTGGATTTAGCACCTTAAAAAAAAAAGCCAATGGCTGGATTTAAACAAGTCACAAAGATTTTGGGCAACTATTAAGAAGAAAGTGCTCTTCTGTCAACTACTTACTTCAGGTTTTTAATGATACTACTTAGTAATGACTGATGGAACACCAAAGTCTAGGAGACTATTGCAGGAATTTAGTACTAGCGCAGGACATCTGTGCATTTCCTGAGGTCCTTCTGACCTAGCAGGTCCCCCAACTGAGAAGAACATATCTTCTCAAGGGGTTAAAAGTGTTCCACTTTTTTCCCAGGACCAAGTGAGAGGAGTCAAACACCGAGCACCTAAAAAAAGTCAAACTGCAACTTTCTTCAGATCATAGACCTGATTTCTTACCTGGAGAAACCATTTTCCTTTTCCTTCTTTATTTTTATATCACCTGAAGATGATTTCATCTGAAAAACATAAAAAGTAGAAGCTGATTAGCATTGCCCAGAGCACTTTATGTTTTTCCAACGTACAACACAGAGTATTTCATTCGCAGAAGGAACCAAAGGACACTGTGACTGTGTTCATCCCCTGTAGTCCTTAGTGACCTACATGGACAGAACAAAGAGGCAACATTTTCTGCAAGTTTTAGTCAATTCAGTATTTTTTCGCCCTCCAGTTTCTACAGCAGATTGGAGTTAAGTATACAGTTTGTCCTTGCATGGACTGAATGTGATCTAAGATTTTTCTCCCTTGTCTCTGAACCAAAGCTTGGCAAAGTGAAAAGTAAGAAGGGAAAAAATGTGGAGCCAGCAGACACAGCTCCACTGTGGAACTGTTTCCATTCACAGTACCTGCAGTAAAGCCCTTACAAGTTCATATCTAGCACTCCACAAAACAAGGGTCTGGGTTAGCACTGGGATAATTCCCTCCAGGTTGATAAAAACTTGGAAGTATAAGCTACATCTAACCCACCGAGTTTGTACCACTCAGCAGCTTAAGCCAGACCCATGTTCTTGTCTCTCCCACAGGAGACACCCACCTTCTCTTCCTTTCTCTTCTCCTTGTCTTTATCTTTGTGTTTGTCTTTGTGTTTCTCTGAGCTGCCATCTTTGTGTTTGGTTTTCTCCTTGTCTTTGTGTTTCTTTTCCGAGGAATCTTTGTGCTCACTGCAAGACAAGAGAGCATGTTTGCAGAGGGGAACACAAGGAGATTTGACTCATATAGGCAATTTCCAGCGGTAAAGAGTCACGGGGTTTGATGATTACAAACCCTAGAAAACAAGGGATCGCCTTAACAGGAAGATCCAGCACAGTCTCCTGTCACCCATCATGCACTCTCCTTGGGAGAAGGGGAACAGGAGAGGAACACACCACAAAACCACAGCTGCCAAGCCTCCCTTCAGGAAAACCCCCGCCAGCCTGGGCTGCTGAGGAAATCCACAGCTGCAACACTTAAAGCCCAACACTTTAGGTTGAATTCCCACTGCCTCTGCCTTCCCCCTTTCTCCTGCTCCATGTGAAAGGTCACTGGAACAGAGCCGCCAGCCCCATCAGTGCCCGTGTCAGCTTTTGCTCAGACAACAGTTTGTCATTGTAGCAGCTCTCATCTCTGGAACTTGAAGAGAAAACCGCTGATCTCTATTATTCCCAAACAGATGGGAAAACCAGAGCAAACAGGATATGTGATGTCCTTGTGTTTATGCAAAGTCAAACAGAAAAGGCAGGGATAATGCTGCAGTCCTCAGTCGGAGCTCTTCCATCAGCTGTGCTCACCACCACGGCCAGCCCGGCTCTGCCTGGCTCAGACAGCCCCATCCTCATGGCAAGAGCCCAACAAAGGTGTTTCTGAGGGAGAGTTCGTCTGCTGCTACCCTGGTGTTATGGATAACAGCACTGAGAGTTTAAATGCCTAAAACTTTTAGTCAGAACAAACGAATAAAACACTCCCAAGAGGAAGAAAAATCAACCTTTATTATTTTGCTTCTACCCCCTTCTGATTTCTGAGACACTGGGGTAAATTTGCATCACATTTCCAAGCTTTCCTTATTAACCATGTGGCTGTTTTCAAATGAAAGTGAGGTTTCTCACAGAATGAGTTGACTCTTGACGCCAGAAAGAGAGGAAACACTCTCAGGAGACTCCAGACAGAGACGTCAAGAACTGGCCACAAGGATTAGCAGCAGTGATGTGGATGCCAAGCAGCAAGCCTGGCAATTCTACAGGCCTTCAGTACACACTTATAAAGTTGTGTGGACTCCCTGAGGTCACCCTGGGCTTTAGCAAGCCAAAGGCACGGTGTCAGTCAGCATGGACAGGCACCAATGCCTTCCTCCCACGGGCTGCTCACAGTCTCCCTCCTCAGCACCTGACTGCCATCACTACTGTTCTCTGGGATGCTCTGCGTCTCCTCAGGACCACACAAAGCTGTACAAAGCTTTACTAGCAAAAGGCAGTTTCCTTGTTTCAGTTATTTCAACACTCAAGTGCAAGTCCGAACCAATCTGGGTGAGCACAGCCCTGAAAAACAGCAAGCCTGGGACACCGAGTAAGAGCAGGATTTTAGAAGTTATATAGTCTTTGAGATTCGTTCTCTCATACAAAACAGACTGCAAAGGGTTGCGTGTTCAATGGCCACAGAGAGCAAGTAGCACATTAACCTGTTCCTGTAAAGCCTGAGTGTGAGTAAGAGCAAGGGAATCAAAGACCCACACCCAGCTGTGCAACTGCAGAGTGAAGTCCTGTGTGGATGAATGGACCTGCCAAAGGTTTAAATAATTCAAGCTCAGAGTAGCTTGAATAATAACACTCCAATAAATATACACTGAATAAATTGAATAAACCCACTCCAATAAACACACACAGGCCTTTCAAGGCCAAGCAGTTAAAGCATGAAAATCCATCTCTGAAGGAAATCAGTACATTCACACACTGTATCACATTAAGAGATCAGCAGCGAGAGAAATCAGTTTCATTTTAACTCTCAGCCCTCTCTGCATACAAGACTGTGAAAAAATATCTAAACATCAAAAGGCAACTGACACTCCAGAAATTCTTGCAGACGAACACACACAGCACCACATGTTGCCTGTGAGCAAAGACTCAACAACTGCAGACTATTCTTGCCCAGCAGATCGTGTTGTGCACAGTGTGCTCAGGACATGTGGGGACATACACAGAACATCCTGACACTGATCTCGGAAATCCACGCCGTGCCTGCTGCTCCTGCCCAGATTTGTCATCCCCGTTTCTGTATCCTGTTTATTCATCAGTATTTCAAGCTCAAGACACCTATTAAATTTTCCTTTGCTCCAACCAGATTTATTGACTGTCTGAAAGCACAAACCTCACAGGCTACTAATAATTTTTAAACTCAGGAAAGTCTGGAAATGCTGAGCTGGTATCCAGTACTTGTACCTCTATATTAGGTACCTCATTTGCCAAAGATTTCAGTTTAACAACTGAAGAGGTATCTCAACCTTCACATATATCAATCAATATTCATAATAATAATAATCAATGCCAATAAGCAATCAGCCTTCACGTATCAATCCAAGCCGTGGCTGCCTCAGCCCTGGGAGAGTTCAAGGCCAGGCTGGACAGGGTTTTGAGCAACCCGGGCTAGTGGAACCTGCTTGTGGCAGGGGGTGGTATGAGATGAGCTTTAAGCCCCTTCCAACCCAACTGTTCTATGGTTCTAACATACATGAAAAATCACAGCAAATACACACACACAAGGCTCAGGCCCACTTTGTTCTTTGTAAGTCTGCCTGTGTTTATTTTCTGACTCTTTCTTGTTCTTATTTGATATTTAAATCCTACCTGAAATAACATGTTTTACTCAGACAGTAATTTGCATCTTCAAAGCACGGTACAGGTACACACTGCAATCACTGGAGTTGGTGCTTTAAGGTAAAGTTCATGCCACTGGCTGCTGCTTGGAAGTTCAGAAGAATAAAAAAAAATACCAAAAAAAAAATACAGACAAACATTTATGTTTTCCAAAGCACTGTACTCATTCTCAATAGCGGCCAAAAGCTCTACCTTTCAGTATGTGAGCCCTGGGATGTACAGAAAGCATGATTAAAAGCAAATTAATAGGTGACAATCTACATCTGCAAAGCTAAGATTGAAACAAAAAGAAACTCACATTGACCTACGGAAGCAGAGACAATTTTTGTGTGTGCTGAATGCTTATGGACTACAGCTGGAATAAAAAAGTGCTAAAACCTTCAAAAACTTAGGGTTGCTTAAGCAGATGCTCAAATACCATCCTCTTGAGAGTAAGTGCCACCACTGAAGCTGTCATGTAATCTAATTTAAAGCTCAGATTTTTCAGCATCAGAACCAGAATCAAGAAGTCTGAATTCCCAACTCGCCCTTAGTTGTTGGCTTTATTTTGGTTTTATTTTTTAATCACAAGACTATCCTTCCCCCTTGCTCTGCAGTGAGCAGTAAATTTCTCACCCAAGCAATGTGGGCTCAGATAACCCAAGGAAACTCTGTCTCCAGTTTCACTCTGCAGCTTCATTTTCTGAAGATCAGCACTGGTGGCTTAGCCCTGAGGTCCTGCTCCTGCTGCTGCTCTGGTGACTGGAAGAAATTCCCTAGATAAAAATCTGATTTTCTCTACTACTAGCTCCAATGTTAAGAAAGAGCACAAACTTCTCTCCCTTATTTGTAAATAGCTGTGACTGGCTTGTCGGTCCTACATGTTTTGAGACACTGGACCACAGTTCTGACTCCAACAACTCAGTCCCAAACTTGCACACTGTGCATCCAGGAAGGCTTGTGCTCCTCTTTCCTTGGAGGGGTGGAAATCTGCATCTCCCAGAAAAGCTCGCTTGGAAATGAGCTGATAAAGGCCTCGAGCAACAATCCTGAGAACAGTAACTTCTTTCTTCTCCCAGCAAGTTGCTCAGATATTGACTTCAGTCACGCTGAGCTGCTTTGGTCTTTCATTTGGCTCAGATACATATGTGAGCCTCCAGGAACACAATTTAACCACCACACTAATCTCAAAAGAAAAGAGAAGGCAACAGGATGCCACCCTTACCCTGAAGAAGGAGTTTCAGCCTTCTATCAGAAAGCTATTTCCAGACAACCTCAAAGCTATTATTAGGAGGGACTGGGAACAATTTAAAGATCACAGGTCTGTCTTCCTGGTCAATTCAAAACTGGGGGAAAAAAAATCACTTTTCTTTAAAAGAAACCAAGCAAAATGGTCTCAAGGCTCCACGCACACTGCTAATTTTATCTTCATTCATTTTTCAGGGCGCTGCGGACCCTTTGTTACCTTTCCTGCACATACCTCTCTGCCAACAAGCCAGCTTGGAGTCATGGAAGTAGGACAGCAAATCCCCCACAAGATAGAGGGAAGCTTCAGGGGGAGCTGAAGCCTGAAGAGAGGGCAACTGGATCATGGCAATCGCTCATTCCCAGCCCTGCTGACAAAATATCTTCCTTGTCCCCCAGACTACTGCACCTGAACCACAGCAACAGCACTCAAGAGTTTCGTACCTCTTGAAGGTGTTTAATGCTGACAAACCTGCTCTGTTTGGTTTTTTTTTTTTTTAAAGGTAACAAAGTATAGCAGGAGATCACATTAACACAGGCAGAACCAGGGATTACATCATCTACAGAGGTACTGCAGTAATGGCTTAGCTCAGACAAAGGGCAGGTGGGTAGAAACCATCTCCTGAAGCACTCCAGCCTTCCAGCCAGCTCGCTTACTGCCCTCCATTCAGAGGTTTGGCGTGAACAGGGACCCCCAAAGGCTGTGAGGAGCTCGGGCTGGAGCGCGTGAAGCAGTAACACATCACAAGCAGCTCTTCCCCTTGTAAGCGTGGATCTATTTTCCGATGAGGGAGCCTGCAGGAGGGAGGAGAGGGAGAAGAAGGCACCTGGCAGCAGCTGCTCAGGCCACGGTCACATGGGAAAGTCACAAGTGGAAAGTGTTTCCAAGGAATGGCAGATGTGCAGATCACAGCTTCCTCCTCCAAACTGCAACAGCTTCGCAGTAATTTAACACGGCATTCTTCAGGTGCCATTTATGCACGTTAATAATCCCTTCCCAGGCCCTTTCCACTGCAGCTTCAAAACCACAAGCTGGGAAGGATGCTTTATCTGAAGTGTCTCTTATTTCCTCTCTCGGCTGTAATTAGCTCGTGACTGGGAATCTGCTACCAGCGAGCGCCAGGGCCGGCTGCGAGCGGCGCTGAGCCCTCTCGGGGGCTGCTGCAGCACAGCCGAGGCGTAAAATAACCGAGCCGTGATTCTAGTGAAACTCAAAAACACAACGGGGACGGAGCTCCGGCCACGCAGCCCGTGCCTCATTTGACGTAATCCAGTATTAATGGAAACCTGGGATCATGTCCAGGCCAACGCACACCAAGGCAGGGCTGCCTGCGCAGGGAGCGCTTCCCAGGCACAAACAGCCCAGGAAAGGACGTGCTTTCAGCTGGCTTGCAGGATTTGATGTTATTAGAGGGTTATTATCTGCTTTTACAGGGAACCAAGATGTGAACACCAATGGTTCTGCCGTGAACAACCCGAAAACGTTCCTCCCCACTGCGGAAAGGAGTCTTTTCGCCAGCTTTCACAGATCAAGCCTTCAGCAAGAGGAACAAGACAAAAGGCTGGACTAATCAGCAGATGAAAATTCTAGAAAGTAGAACAACCTTTGTACACTGAGACGAGGAACATGCTTAGCACACGCTTTCTATGGATGTGTGATAATCAAGTACACTATCAAATAAAAATTTTTACTACTGGAAAGCAGTGTCACATTAGAAAGCTGATCAAGATGAACTGTGCACTCAGATGGGCTATAAAAACAAACCCACTCACGCTGGAGAACAGCAGGTGCTCAAGTCTTTTTATAAAATTGCCTTTTCTCCTACGTCAGGTATCCCTGCCTCTTCCTGCCCCCAAACACACACCATTCCAAGCAGTTCAGCGTCACGTAATAAACCAGAGGCGGTTTGCAAGAAGTCTGAACTGAAATTTATCTTCATCCATGGCTAGCAAATGCCTGAAAGCTGTGTTTTTCCTAGCAAAACCATAAATCTCGCAAGATGCCAGCGACGGTCGAGTCTGTGAATCCCTTATGTGCTCCATGCCTTGGTTCATCTCAAGCTGTGATCACAAGAGATTTAGTAAATGGAGGAAATATGCAATCCGACAGAAGATTTTCTTCCTGCAGCTCGGAAGCTCGTCCTGCTGGCAGCAGGGATCAGTGCTGCCAGAGCAGCTCCTCGCTGCCACTGCCCGTCACGGCCGGCCCTGCCCTCCTCGGGCTCCTGGCAGCCCACCCTCCCTGCTCGGAGCCCGGGACACCTGGCAGACACAACCTGCTCCTGCCAGCACTCCCAGCCCCATCCCTAACACACCTTGCCTGCAGAGGACCCGTTATTCCCTTATCTGACACGGTCTACTTGTCTGAAACACTCCACTCTCACTGATCGGGTGCCTATTGCCACAGGGGAGTTGTTTCATTTTATTTTTTTAACTACTGACATTTATATTTAATGGATGTGTGTTAGATTTGTTATGAGATTGGGAAGTACAAGGCTGAGAAAAGGAGCAAAACCACCCACTTTGCTATCAAGCAATCTCAGCCGAGCAAAGGGGGTTTATTCTTTGATACGGATTTTTCTTAAGTGGTCTTCGCATTTTCTTTCCTTGAGGGGTGACAGGGAAGATCTGAGGCACACAAATGTTCTCTCCCAGTTTACTACAGCTGTAAATGAGTGGTTAAGACACAGAAATGTCATCTTGTGAGTGGGAGAAGAGGAAAGCAAGAACCAAAATTAAGAAGTTCTACATACCACTCCACACACTTCTGTCATGTGAAATCAAAATGGTCTATTTTAGGTATTTTTGAGACTTATCTTGGCAGTTTAGATCCTTCAAAGACTGGATACAGGAAACATTTATTCTCCTGCATTGGAGTCGTTCTGCCTTCTTGATGCAGGTTTTATTTTAAAAGCCTTTTTAAAGTACAGGACAGGAAACGAAACTGTCAAAGTATCACAGACAGATACAGGAATGATCTGCTTCAAACACAACCACAGCTGCTCTTCACTGTGCACAGGGTGCACTGTGCTGCTCAGAATGCAATCAGGGACTCTTCACGCACCACATATAAAATGTCACAGAGGTACAAATTCAAGTCTCCCAGAAAACAATGGCTTGGATTTCTGCTAAAGCACCACTCAATCTCTTTGAGAGCTACCAAAGATACAGCACAGCTTTTGCAGTAACACAGTAGCTTTCCTGAAATACAGAATGGATTTTCTGGAGATTTACATGCAATTCTTTAAATCCAAGATAAACTTTTCTAAAGGATTAATTCACAGCCTTTTATCAAGTGCTTTCAAAATTTCCCATACAGGTAAAAACCACTGCAAAACCCCACATTCTTGTTACCTTGAGCATTTTTTCTTCAATTTCTAACAGATAAATGGCTATTTTCCCACTTGTTTTTCACTGTCAATGGAGAAACTTCAGTACAAACAAGCAAGTTTTTTTCCCTCCACACAACGGTCACTTAAAATCTCATCCTTAGAAATTACTTACATCTACAGAATTACAGAATGACATTACAGGATGAGTCCAAGGATTTAGTGAAGAAATGTTTACGTTTCAATTATTTCTACAGAATTTGTGTTAAAAGTCAGCTGGTTTTACACAGCAAGCAGCTGTGTATGATCTGAGCACGACTGAGCGTGAAGGAGGCAGTGAAGACTCTGGAGCAATCCCGAAGGAGTGATCCAAACAGAGACCACCTGAGTGCCCATGGATGTTACCCTCCCTGAGAACCACCTCAAGAGCTACCGATTCAGCACTATAACACATTCATTTTTAAGGTGGCGGTTTGGAAAGGCAGAAAACACACCACAGAAAACCGTGGCAAGGGCGTGCTCAGCGGGGTGGGGGTAAAGTCCCACCTTGTGTAGGGGCCTGAGGGGCAAAGCATTATTGTGTGATCTCTCCCCAAAAACAAGCCTTGAACAAAACCCCTGCACATGAAGGCGCTCAGTCGTGCCACCTCTGAGGGAGAGCCTGCTTTGGGAGCCAAGGGTGCAGCATATACTGTGCTCACAGGACAGATGAGCACTTAGTGGAGACATGAAATGAACCGGGAGCATCAGGCCCAGTGCTCAGCAAACACAAAGTCTGTCTCACAGGGACTGCGAGACAACACTGTGGGGAGGAACGAAGTACTTCAAGATAAAGCCTGATTGTGGATCATCTCCTGAGCTACACCTCACAAAACATCACAGCCTTTCTATCTTCTCTCCAATGTCTTGATATCTACTGTTTACAAAATCAGCTCTGTGTTATGACCCATAATTAGTTCTTCTAGTTAAAAACACACTGACCATTTCCGACTCCTACACAAGTGAAGGCAAATCATTAATGAATTTGGAAATTTAAAGACAGTGCTTACATTACTCCTTACAAAAGAAGGCACTCTGCTAAGACTGCAGGAGAGTGGTTTTTCAGTGAAGCAATGAACTCGTGGAAACGCCAGGCAGTTGGTTTTGGGGTGCATGCCTGATGATCACGAAAATGAAAACCAGAAATCAACGTAACATAGATGTGTAAGCAAAGAATGCATCCAGAGCATTTCATCCTTCTTGTGAAAGCCAGTAAATGCAAGTTATTTGGCCTAGATTTCCCCCCACCATCAATCATTTACTTTAAAAAAGAAAAAAAAAAAAGAAGACACATTATGGAACAGTAGGCTTGTGTAACTTCTCAAGAGGTCACAGAAAACTCAAATCAAGTGTGACCCCAATAAAACAAACCCACTGCTCAGCACAGACTCCCTCCTTCTTTCCAAGTTTCTCTTTAATAGAGACCATTGTTAACACAAGCTTTTTGGTTCCTTTTTGGATCGTGTTATCACAGTTGCACAGCAATTGGTTAATACACTTCCTTGCCCCAGACTAAACACTCTGTCATTCACCAAGTGTCACAGCAGACACTTACCCTCTGGGGACCGTTTTTCAAGTTTTGGTTGCAATGGAGGCTCCGTGGCACTCGTGTGTCAGGAGTTACAGGGAGGAAAACTTCTCTGAGTAACATCCTGTTTGTGACCGACTTGCCTCGTGCTCCCCCACACCAAACCATCCCAGACAGACCTGCACATCCTGGTTCCTGCAGCTCCCAGCCTGGGCTAGGGCAGCAGCTGGACCGTGGAATTCACCAACTCAAGAGCTATGGGCCATCACAGAGTAGCTAAGTGTTTATGTTCAGTGTGGGTGACCTGGCGAGGGACTGGCATCAAACACCACCCCCGCAGAGCGGCAGGGCAGCGCATAAATCACACAGGACAACACAGCACACGATCCTTTCAAATTCATCTCTAACCTAGCACAAGTTCACAGCACTGCCTCTCAGAGTTGAGGTGATCAGCCACTGTGGTGGTGGCAGGACAAGGACATCACCATCCTTCTGGGGGATCATCTTTCCACACATTTCTAATTACGAGAAGACTTAGCAGCCACCTGGGGTTCACTGTGCTAAAGCAGTGGGGTTTATACCAACACGTAAGACCTGCACACTGCTGACAAACAACTGGAACCACACACAAAACTGATCACTCTGCAGGAAGGTGGGGTTTAGCTAGTTTTCACCACCTTTGACAACACTAAGCTCCAATAATCTTCCATGCATTAGCATTGGCTCACATTTACAGATACACTGCTTCAGTCACTGTATGAAAATGCAGGCAATGACAAAAATCAAGCTGAAAGCACCTACACTCATATCAACCCCACTCAAAATGCAGCAATTCTGTACACATTATCAGAATTCTCCTTGTAAGACTGCATGAGCAATGCTGTTTCTTAGCCTATGGGGACTTCATCAACTTTTTCCTCACCTATTACTGTGCTTGGACTTTTCACGGTCTTTGTCCTTGTCCTTCTTGTGCTCTTTGTGCCGGTGTTCTCGGTCTTTGTGTTTATCTTTGTGTTTGTGAGAATCTGTAAGCAGAGAGACAAAACAAAAGAAATTAAATCGGGGGAAAGCTCCACACCTCCCCTGTGGACACCTATATTTTTCCCCACCCTATACTAGTGCTGCCGTCATTCAAAATTTGCAACAAAAATCCCAGTTTCAGAGGTCCTAAATGGATTCATTGTTCCGGCAGCACAAGTTAATTCATCTTGGCAACAGCTGCACTTGCACGGTCTTTAGCTCAACGACCTTTAAATGCTTTACAGACCTGAAGAAATGCAACCCTTCCATTCACTGGGTACGTGTGGCCACAGCAAGTTCAACCTTATTGGGCAGATGGGCAGCCTGGCCTCCCATGCCTCTTAAGTATTTCACCTCAAATACATGATAAGAACAAAGCATAAAGCTGAAGTGTTAGGCCTGCTGAATCCCAGAATTTAGATTGCGACTTCCACAAGTATTTAGTCTAGACAAAGCATCCCTCCCCTCTCCCCACACTGAATTAAAACCATTTTATTCTTATCCCCAAGAGCACATGACATGACAGGCAGACAGCAAGGAGAGCAGGGAATAATGGGGGAAGATGAAAAGAAAGGGTGAAAAGAGGACTAGGAATTCTCTCCTCCTCTTCTGCAGGAGACACCTCCCTCTGAAAACATCTCCACCAACAAAACCCAACCCGGCAGCACTAATGAGCTGTGTTGGTGGTCACCCACCTACACAGGGTAGGGCTGGTCCCAGCCATGTGACAGGTCAGAAATGGGAGGTGGCACTCAAGTGAACCTGCCTGAACACAGTAATTTTATTGCTATCAGTTTCTACTGAGTGACATTTCCCATCCTCAGTGACAAAGGCACTGTACGATAAAGCCCTTTAAAGCACCAAGGAAATGGATTTAGGACAGAAAGAGAAATGCAGCTGAGTTGTAAATAAACTCATTTACAGGCATTTTTAAGCCCCTAAATATTCTTCATAAGCAGATTAAAAAGCAGATGAGGCTAAACTAGCACCTCAAACCCACCTCAAGGGGCACTGGCATCTATAATCAAGGTCAGCGTGATGTTGGGGGTAACGTTTGCACACCCAAAGACTCACCCCAGGTTTTGTTTTGAACATGCTTCACAAAGCAACCAAAATTAAGTAAGCTCCTCAGAAAGGCTGCACTGGCTTTGGCATCTGTTTTCAGATACTACACCAGAATTTCCACCAGATACCTTGGACGTCAGGCAGTAATGCTTAATTAATCGTAAAGATGTCGTGCCTCTAAAAAAGCTCCTATGCCTGCACTAAGAATAGGAAACTGCAACAAAAGGATTTTGTGACTTTCAAGGCACACGGGAAATGCACCACAGAGCCACGAACAAGCCTCATCCTCCTGACTCCAAGTCTTTCACCACAAATTCATTTTTCTCCTTTACTGACACCGGCTCTTGTAACCTGTAAACATTCCCATGGATTTAGTGGAAACGTACCCACAGTCCCATTTCCACAGAACTCGGTTTTAACCAATGGCTTTCTGTAACTTCAGGTATTGCTTTCAGGTACCTGCAGCAAGACAACATAAACCTCCACGGGGGTGCTGGCACTGAAGCCTCCAAGGTGCTTTCTGCACCTTTCCTCCACCCTCCTGAACTCGGTGACACTGCCGAGTGCTTCGGTGCACAGCGTGTGCATTTAAAGCACGAGATTTAGTCTGCTATATTTGATATACAGGCACGTGGGCAGGTTACGTGAAACATTTGGTGTTCCAGCATAAAGCACCTAAGAGTTTTCAAGCACCTAAAGAGCAAAATCTCTTCCGCGGCAGGCAGGGTTTGCAGGCATCTCTGGCAAACTGTGTGGGGACCTGACACCCACGGGCTCTGAACTGCCGAGCAGCAATTTCTCCAAACCCTTCTTCCCACCAGGACAACACACATTTCACTGGCAAAAATGTTTCCGCAGTGCATTTCACACTTGTGATTCTTCGGTTCAGCCAGTAGCTGGAAGCTCTGGCTGTTTGCAAACTGCCTGGGGTTTATTCCACAGAGAGTTTACTCACTGATTCCTGCAGCGAACAGCCAGCTATTTACACTTGATGAATAGGTAAATTGCGAGAGAAATCATGGTGATGCTATACATAGAACTAGGTACAGTCACTGCATAACACGCTCGCTTTTCTGGGAGGCACATACCAACAAAGAATCAATTTTTTTCTACCAACCAATCGATGGAAAACGTGTGTGACTGTGCTCAATGCTGTTCTCTTTAGAGCTCAGAGCCACACGATGACTTTTTATGAAAAAAAAGAGCAGAAAACAGAACAGCTTACCTTGATCACCATATTCCCTTCCAGCTGAGTTGTGCTTTACAGCTGAAATTAATATTTGCTTTTGCAAAGCAGCTCCAGGGCTATAAGATGGAAGTGCTGGAGTCAGACATCTCTTTCCTCAATCTTTGGCTCTGCTTGCAATGATTTGGTATTTTCAGACAAATGAAGCAGCAAAAAAAGTGCCTGACCAGTTAAACCAGCTCTGCGTGCTGGGATTTGTCATGGGACAGCTTTCCCTTGCTGCCTACCACAGGATTTCTAGTGGACAAGTGTTTCTAGCACAGAGGTGTTCTGGCTCAAAGACGGCCACGGTGCCTGGGGAACAGGAGGTTGTGCACATGGTCTCAAAAGAAGAACAGAAAAGATGTCAAGGTAGAGGTATTTGGTGTCTCCCACACGGGACAACACTTTAAATTTAGTACTCCCATGGAGGTCTACCTCCCAGGCATGTCTCCTAAGGATTAAATTATTCTGAAATATTTGCCTAGAATTCAGACTCAGCAATGGTGTTGCTTTCTGACACAATACCATGAGGTAGGTTAAGAATGAAGACTTCAAAAGACTTTATTAAATAGTCTTGAACTGACATATGTATGTCCTCAGAAGGCATTTCAGCTCCTGGTCCTTCTTTTTTCGCTGAGGGGGGAGCTGGATGAAGTTCAGGAGACAGGCTCATTAAAAAGGACAGAAATCTTCTTTTTGGCATTCTACACAAAAATGCTTTGTCAGACTGGCTTTATCTAGAAGTCCAAGCTGATGGTTACTCGGTGGCTGACAAGAAACAAGTTTAGCCATTTCACTGCCATTCGTGTATCCCCTTCCCAGGAACCGATGCAGCATCACCTCCGAGTGAACTACAACAGCCGTCTGAGTTGGGAACGGGGCCACCTCACGCCAGGCCTCATCAGCACAGAAGCAATCAACGGGAAGTGCTCCTGTCTGTAATGTATCTCCCTTGATATATTTAGCATATTGATTCCTAGAAGAATCTTCCAGCCTCCAGTAACTCTCTCCCAGCTTGCAGCTGATTAGCAGTTGACTAAGTCCAGCCTCATATCAGCTACAGAAAGAGCTCTGACATTATCACACATTCAGACTTGTTTCCTGCCTTTTATGTCTTTCATTAAGCACGTCTGTTCCCTTTAACACTATACAAGGAGATAAATACTACTCCTTCTCCAAGAAGGTTAGCAAAATCCACTGCCTACTGTGAGCAAAGTTCAACCCCTCAAAAGCTCGTGTGACATTTAAACATTTCAGAAAATGCAAAGTCTCTCTTGAGCACCAAGGTTACAGCGGGGACAGGGGTTATGCTCACTGGGCGAGGATCCATTACCCCTGAGGCTTTCCCTTCAGTATCCTCTAACCCAAACAGAGCTTTTGGCATCTCTTCTGTTCTAGAAAGCTTGATGTCTCTGGCACTGGACCTCTGTCTGCTAATGCTGAACCTGGTACGTCTCCAAAAGATTACCGCAGTCCCTGTACTATTCCTGCCATTCCCCTGCACCTCCAACAATCACGAGCGGCTCCGCATTTTTGTACGTTGATTCATCTTTTAACTCTGTTAGATTAGAAGGACGCGGATTTAAGGATGGGAAATTGTAAGCACTGCTGGTCCGTGGCTCTGTGCTGTTCCCCCGGGGAAAGGCTGAGTCACAACCCTATTTGCAATACTTGTGTACGCGTAGGATTGAGCAGGGCAGTTTTACTCTTTATCCAGGAACGGAGCTCTGAAAGGTCAGGCAGCTCTAACTGCAGCACGGCAAGAACGGGGATGAAATCAAAGGAAGCCTTTTCCAGCGGGGAGTTGTCACCTGGAGAGGAAGAGTCCCAAGGGACAGCAAAGGTGAGCGGGTCCCCTTTCCTAACGAGAACAACCCCTGGCTTAATTAGTCTGGTGACAAAACAATTATGTGGGACTGCGCTGTTTTATTCATGAGCCAAATTCATCTGCTTTAAAAACACTTTTGAACACCCGTCTCTGCACACCTCCCAAAATACTACATACATGTCACAGTCAAAGGAAGTCGGGCTACTTCCTACATTAATATTTTGGTTTTGACAGCAACTTTTCTAATAAAATACTGAAATCAGAGAGGGGTTTAAGTTCTTTTACGCCCAACCAGTACAGCTGTCAAGAGAGTATCGCTGGCACATGATAAAGGATGCTACAGATGCCATTTTAGTCCACTTTTATCACACTCCATCATTTTGCATTGGTGAAAAAATGGATGTGAGCACAATCTGGTTCCTTCTCATTTCTCCCAAATTAAGCGAGATAGCTGGCAAATTAACACCTGGTAACCCCAATTCCTGGTCAACAGTAGCTTTTCCAGATAAATATTAGCCTTCCAGATTTGCTGCCTTTTGGTTCAGCTTCTAAGTTTTTGTGGAAACAATTTGAATAGCTCATTAACCTGCTCACAGAGTGGTTTCTTTGTTCTTTTGCAATGTTTTACTAGATTCTGGGGACAAGTACTTTTTGTATTTTCCTTCTGGTTTCAGCAACATCCCAATTTCTTTTCCTCTCATTAGGGAGCCTAGAAATACCCTACTGCTGTGTATGCTGTATTTTATCTGTTTGAAGCTTCCTCTCAATACTTCTCCACACTGATGTCCAGAAAGGCTATTTAAGCTTTCTGGATTCTCGGGAACAAAATCTGTGCCCAAATCTGCGGGCACAGCATGAAAAATTCATCCCGTTACCAACTAAGGAAAACATTTTTAACTTCTTATTGCTCCAGTAACATTTCTGCTTCAGATGAGCGGCTGAAATTTGTGCGCTAAGTCCGATGTCTTGATGTTAGTTGTGGTAGATAAGAAGCAAAGCAGATCTCCCGGCTTTCGGGCTCACTGGTGTGTACAAATACTTCGCTCTCTCTACTGCTCGAAGCGCAAGAAAGTCCTTTGCTACCAGCACAGGGGACATGAATGATGAAACCAGCAGGGTCTTTTCAGCCTCTCCTCTGGAAAGGAGAAGAGAGTCTTAAAAAAGACTTCTCCAGTTCCACTGCTAAATTATGCAGCTGAAAGGGAGGTAACTCTGTACCACTGGATTAGGTTCAAAAGCTGGTCAAGTTCAAAAACTCCTGTCACTGGAGGAATGGTCAGTCCCTTCTCAGCTGAAACACCATCTCCTTCTTGTACCACATTCCCCACAAAAGCCTTTTTACTATTTAGGCCGATTTCCTTCTCATCAGTTGTGATGCAAGAGTAAGCAACGGAAAAAGTCACTGTACGGCCCAAATGAAACAATTTTAGTGATTTTTTTTTCCTCCCCCACAGGCTCTCCTCATAAGCAGTCATCTTAAAATTCAGATTACCAGAAAAAGGCTTCCTACCTTCAAGTTACTTAAATCTTGTAACTTCTTTACCATTTTGCCAAATCATATTACTTTTAGAGTTTTACCTTCTTGTATGTTGGATATAAAGACTACTATTAAAATCATCACAGTTCAGTTGCTGAAATGATGCCAGGAAGGGCTACAAATGGTCAAACAAGTGAATGTAGTCCAAGGTGTCTAAGATATTATTCATATTCCTGGCAACGAACATGTACTTTTGCCCTTGGCATCTGATCAGAATGGTTTAGCGTTGCGCTAACTTTTACAATATACAGATACCGGCAAGGAGCGTAACATTCAGTCCTTATCCGAGATCTTTAACACAGATAGTGACAGTGTTACAGCAGATTACCTAAACAGGCAACAGTAACCCCATGTGAAAAGGTCACTCTACGAGGTTCTGGTCAATTTATAAATCTCACCTGAGAAAGCCACCAGCGTGGTGAGACAAAAAAGCCCATTTGCAGCCCCCATATGGCTCAGACCAACCACCATATGGAGAACGTGGCACAGTCCGAGGCACAGGGGACCAGGACCCTCACTGTTAGACAGGTGATAACTCTGGCTGAGTCATCTGACTTTACACGGTTTGATCTGACAATTTTAAAAGGGTGTACAATAAATCCCACCTAACTAGTCTGCAAGAGGTTTAAGCCTTTCTAAAATACTTGTGTTCTGGTTAGAGAAGTCACATTACGATCATGGTGTTCCAGCAATCGATTACACAACATTTCTGGAATTTATTTAAACATTTTATTTATTTAAAGACTGACATTGCTGTAGCCCAGAAAAGGGGGAGGAAAAGCTACTGGACAGAAAACAGAGCTGCATCCAAGTATAGGAGATAACACCTCTCCCTGTACAGCAGGGCAGACAAAGAAAACAGAACTGGATGTATGAAAGCCACAGAAACTGAAAAAAAACTCTCTAGGCAGCTACAAGTGTCAAAAGCAGAAAATCATAGCCAGAAGGCATTGTTAGAAGAGATGATGGTATTGGGGATGATACACTGGAGCAGAAAACCATAATCTAAAATAAACTTCCCATGTGACACGGGATGTGTCACTTACTGGCCCTATTTACACAAGTACAGAATACACATAAAACATTTACCCTGGAAAGGGACTGCAGGTCTGTTTGCTGTGCTGGTTTATTTCCACAATAACTCACTGCAAAACATTTGGATTCCTGAAATGAGAGAGACTGAAACAGCGAGGCCATGATTTGAGTGCCCCATAACCTAAGCCTGACATTCAATAGCAGAAGAAGGATCTCGGTTTCCAGTCAAGAAGGGAAAGAAAGTAGAATGAAACTGAAGCAAGACTGTCTGGTTTCTGCTTCCTCATTTAATAATGGCACACATATACATTTCAAAAGCAACTTGACACAAACCCTTTATCAATGTTTCTTAAGATAGCTCCACAATCAACATTGCTACAGAAATCTAAATCCTTAAAATCCTTATTGAAGTCAAATTCAAATGAAATAAATTACTGTGCTATCACAAGCTTATTTCACTTCAGGTGCCTTGCTGGGTCAGGTGCAGCAGTTCAGACACTTCAGCAGTGCCCACTGTTTCCATTCACAAACCAGATAAAATCTGAGTTTTATATTTAATGAAAAACAGCTAAACTAACTTAGTCTAAAAACAAGGGGAAGGAACACACAAAGGAGCTCTTGGTTGTGAAGCTTAGATCTGCAGTCAGTCATTTTCTAATCACACAAGGGAAGAAATGGGGGGAAAAACAGCGTGAAAGCTCAAAAAGGGAGCCTGGGGAAGTACAGCAGAGCAACCAAACAGTTTTTCCTTTCTAAGGCAGGAACTTCATTACTAAAAGTAAAACTCCACCAGAGTGCATTCTTCCTTTTTCTAAGAGCTCAAATGAAGAAATATAGCAGAACTGAATAGATTTGAGTCCATTTATTTTCCATATTTACTTTGAGAGAAAACCTGTTCTGGGCTGAGCCAGAGTCGACCACACCACATGGTAACCAATTCTGCCAAAGCCTGAAAACTTTGTACTTTTGATAGAAACAGTCAAACCAATGACCTTACAGCCCCTCTCCACACTTCAGCAGTTACTTGAGGCAAAAGATACTACAGGGCCAGATATATTGTGTCTTTTTCCTTAAAAGGACTGTTCTGGGAAACTTGGCTGCAGAACAAGACAGACCCCTTAGTTACTGCATTCTTCATTAATTTTGTAATTTGAAGGCCCAGTATTCCTCGCGTTTGAACAGAGAGAAACCTGTGGGATGACTTGGTGATGAATCCTGACAGGAAAATAGATGGATAGAGAACAGAACTGTCTCCAGCCATGCTCTGTGCTTTTGAACAGCTCCACCAACTTCCCAAGGAGTTCCACTTATGCTCCGCTAAAGTTGTAGTACGCAAGCAAGGATATTACACTGCTTTTTAAAATCATGAAGTTTGCAAAACAAGATCAATGCACCTTCTGCTCCACTGAAAGGAAGAGAGGTGAAACAATGTGACGGCTCTGCCAACAGGGAGAGAGCGTGCTGGGCACAGGACCAAGGCAGGCTGGGCCACAACTGCTTCATCCACCCCAAACGGTAAAAACTTACCATGGAGAGGTTCAGGAGGCCAGAAAAAACCCTGACTGATCACTCCTATCTCGTGTGACCGGAGCCTCTGGGATGTGAAGTTAACCTGAAGCAAATGTCACTGCTGGCATCTCATCAATCTCACCTAGCCTGCAGAAGCTGGGGGGGTAAAGCAAGATGTTGCTGCATCAGCCTCTTCAGAAAGAGGACAGACACTCTTAGTGCACGTGTTGACGAGCCATTCTTCAAATTTTTTTCAGCCACACTAGATTAATTGCTTATTTTCTGTGCACCTCCTTTTTTCACCTGATGGGGCAAGTAGCTAATACTCTGTGGGTAATTAATGCTCAAGTAATTAAGATAGCTGGGTGGTACGAAGGGATGCTGACCTTAAGAAACTGCTACACTGCAAGCATTTTGCAGCAAAAGAACGAATGGTGTAGACAGCAGCAGCAAGTTTAATGACTTGTCAGCACCTTTTACACAGCCTCTTCTCAAAGAGGTGGCACGTTCACATACGCCTGTTCCGCAGCAGATCTTATTGCTGTGTAACAAATGCATAAAATCACTGCAACTAAAATTGCAGTAGACAATATTACACAAATGACAAGTCCAAGGAAGCCTTATAAAGCATGAAAATACATGTTTGATCAGCACAGAAAGGCCAAATTAATAGTTGCTTCTTACACATGCCAAAGGGCTCCCAACCGAGAGGCAACAATGAAGTTTCAATCCATTATTTGCATTCAAAACCAAAAAAGTTCCATGTGAACAAAAACATGTGTTTCCAGGGATTCCCAAGATGTAAAACATTCTCCTGTAATTGTATAAATAAGAGTCAGAGACTGAAACCCATTAGTATGTTTCCACTAACAAAGCAGAATAAAACAGAACAGTAAATTAAAACTTCAGGGAAATGACCGGCGTCAGTGAACAGCTTAAAATGCTGCTGTGCTGGCATGAGAGGAGAGGCCAGAGTAGCCTCCTAAGGAAACTAGAGCGAATCCTCTCTTGTCCCAAGTGATATTTATTCTTATAAGGCTACACTTGCATGAGCAGAAGTACTTATTTTGCATCGCCTTCACCATTCAGAAATTGCATTCCTTGCCTTCCCTTACTGGGGTAGAAATAGTTTCAACAATTTTTTCCTATTGCTTTATGAGTCTACACCCACAAGAATAAACAAAGGTCTGAGCTGCATGTCCACTTTTAAAGAAGCAGCAAAATTGAAGATACACTTTAGCCTCCAGTTTTAACAGCCATGGCCCATCACTCCTGCACATCAGGAGGTCAGGATGAGGCACAGAGCAGGATGCAGGGAAAACAAGCTTGATCATAGTTACCTCTCAGGTCTCAAAAGCCTTACACTCATTGCAGCTCCAGCTGCATTTGTATTTGTTAACAAACACGTATAGAGGACTGAGATACTGGAGGACTAACAGGTATGTGTAAGGACCTGCAGTGAATGTGGCTGAGGAGAAACGGCTGTTACAAATCAACTCACAGAAAAGAGTTTTGATAGTAGTTACAGCCAGGTTCCTTATGGATTTTAGATCTACTAATACCGAAAAACTTCTACTACACCATCTTGCCTCACGTTTTTCCAAATTCTCACCCGTTTCTTCCCCATGCAGTAAAGAGCCAGCACAGCAGGATGGGCAGACTCGCTGGGAAGGCCCGGACAATGGTTCACAAACCAGTCTGGCATCCACGGGTGTAAAACTAGTACAAAATTATGAAAGAAGGTAAAACTTCAGGGCATTCAAATAGATAATGCAAGGGGGACTAATTCTATTTTCAGAGTTAGAAAGAAACCAACCTTTAGCACAGATCCACAGCTTAGCACAGAAACTGTCACGCGGTGCTGTCACACAAAATCTTTTCTCAGGAACAGACAAAGGGAGGGATGTACCCACTGCACTGAGGGGTGTATGTGCTGGAGACAGACAAAAAGAACTGCTCAGGGTCACCCACGAGTCGCTCAGCAGAAAGAACCAGGGCAGAAGGCAAACAGGGCAAGCCCGGCATTTACAGCCCTGTTTAGACTTGGGACTGCAGGAAAAAACCTATCCTTTACTTCAACGTTATCTGAAGTAAAATGGTTCACTTAACCCTTCCTTTTCTGGTCTGCAGGAATCCTTTTCCTTCTGGCTAACGGATGGGGCCCAGAATTTTAGGGACAACACATTGCTCTTCATCAATCCCCTCTCACGAAGGATCCGCGAGCCAGGGTGGACTGAAATACCAAGTGAATGTACCCCTTTGCTCTTTGGTCGCTTCTGAGCGCTGAGAGGCTCAGCCTGCGCTCAGCTGCAGCACAGCAATCCAGCCCAGCTCTCAAGGGAGCCGTGCAGGGGCTCGGCACCGACACAGGCAGGTGGCTGAATCACCTCCCTGAGATTTGCCCCAGGAACGGCTCAGAGTTACTTCAGCACGGTGGGTCAAGAGGAAAGAGAATCTTTTGGTGCAATCTGTCACAACTTCACATTGCAGAGAACTTCATGTTCCGTACTCCATCCTCAGACTGAGTCAGTGCCCCCAGCACAAGCTCCTTCTGCCTCCAAATGCTCTTTATACCATCATTAGACTAGAAAGGTGCAAACAGCACAGTTTGTGATGTACAGTCAACAGCTGGTTACTGAATGCAAACTTACAAGGTTAACTAGGAGAAAATAGGGGTAAAGAACTGTAATTCTTAGTCCTTAGGGAGGGTAAAAAAACCTTCAGCCGTGTTAAAAAATAGGTTGATATTTTGGGGCGTGAGATTTTAAATTTTAATGATTTTAAAACCTGCACTAAACAGGAAAACTGCTGTGCTGTCAGGAGTAATTACACTGCGATGATGTCAACTATAAAAACATTCTCCCTTGCTGGCTGTGTAAATCACCACTGCTCTTGGATTCACTGAAAAGTAGGGTTTTGTAATGACTACCTGAAATCCCAACAATTCCTCAGCACAAGAGTGATAAGCCAACATAGGCTCACATAGAGCCTGTATTCACACCAGCATCACATGAGGACACGGCTGTTGTGTTTGACTGTCCTGGGTTTGACCTACAACAAGGGCTCCCCCCCAAGCAAAAATTTCATCCAAGATCAAAAAAAAGGCAGTTGCACTGAAGCGCCTCTCTTGCAGCAGTGGATGCCCAGCCTCTGTCAGCAGCCAGGATCACACACTTCATACACATGGGAGTGGTGCTCAGCGTCCTCAGGGGAGAGGCTCTAATGGCATTTGCTCAAAGCCTTTTATTAACCATCCCTTGACACCACGGTGTGGCTTTGGCCAGAGCTGGTCTCCTGCTTCTTGTAGGGAGGAAAGACTTAAGAGGCAGCACCCTTGGGAATAAGGGCCTCTGCAATGGGTTTACAGTGTAAATTGAATCTGCCAGACAAAAAAGGAGTTGGTAGAAGCTTTAAATCACTTCTGCCAAGCTTTACATGCAGGAGTCAGACAATTTTCCTACTCCTTGTTTAATATCATTCCTATGAAACTGAACTGATGGGGTAATCGTGGCCAAAGTCTTAGAAAAAGTTTATTTCCGAAGATCAAGCACCTGTTTTTAAACACACTCAAGCTGGTTCCTCACTGTAGGACCAACTCCCACACTGATCCCAGCTGGGTTTTTGGTTGGGTTTTGTTTGTTTATTTTTTCTTCCTAATTACAATCATTTCTTTAAGTATAGGGCTGCACTGGACGGATACAGCCCGATTTCACCTCTGTCCCCGTTGTGGGTGAGTTAAGTGATCACTCACCCACAACTGGCTGATCCCAACAGTGTCTGCAAGCACCTCCTCCCCAGAGTCTGCCCTGCCACCAGTACCACTGTCAAGTCAGGGAGGGAATGCAATTCCCCTGCCTGAAGGGGACGTTACCACAATTAGCACAGGAGAAGAAACCCGATTCCAGCTAAAACACACAATGAAGTAAACACAAGGTAAACGTTTAAGGACAGTCGAGATTTTTGCACTTACAACTGTACTCTTGAGTCTTCTGAAAGGAAGGGAAAGAGGACTACAAAGAAGCATCAGCACAGCAGTGTAGGACACAGTAGCTTTAAAACAAGACCATGATTGCAACACTTTAGTAAGTACAGCTCACAGCTACAGTGCACTAAATTCCACTGGAAGTCTTCAATTTACACCAGTAGACACAAAATGTTACTTCCAGTCACTGATTTTAATCTCTTCATGCGGCTAGAACCTGTTTATTTTGTTAAATCCAGGCCAAATCTCACTAGCTGGCAACTGTTAAATTGTACCAATATCTACCTGAATACAAAATGTAACCTATTGACAGAAGATAAAACGCTGTGGTTACCTTATTATGCACAATACCCTCCTAGTTTCTTCAATTAAAAAACTCCATGCAATATATTACCAGTTTGGTGAGGCTCTTTGCTGGGTTCTGTTTGTGTGGGTTTGGTTTTTTGTTTGTTTGTTTTTTAAACTAATGGCTGGAATCTTCGGATGGAACACAGAGCCAACATTTCCAAATTCCACCTCACACATAAATCAAATCTGCCTCGAACGCGACACAAAGGGGAGAAAATATTTATGTAATTTATTTCACATCTGAAGTCTATTAAAAGAAAGCAAGCATAGTCCTTGAAAATTGAACTGAATCAATCGCTTCCGGTTACCTCGTTCCTCCATTTTAAGAATACTCCTTTCTTCACCTCTGCAGAAATAACCATGTGTGAAAACAGCTTTCCCTTTTCAGCTTTCAAACGTCCTCCCCTACCCCAGTCACTAAAGAGCTGTTTGAACCAAAGGAAATATGCTGCCGGTGCAGAGTGTCATCAAAGTTCATTTATCACTGCACTTCAAGCTCCAAGTGCTTAACTAATGACTCCCATCACATCAGAGCCTCTGCTTAACAACTACTGCAACACAATCACATCCTCTACTTTTCAAGTTTCTGAACATGAAATCTAATATTAAATAATTTTAAAAGGGTGATCGGTGAGAGGGTTAGAAACATGCTCAAAAAACCATGAGAGCTACAGAAGCAACCATAGAGATTCAAGACTTTGTTATTCCTCTTTAATACAACCCAAAGTAAGAAAGCCAAGTCATAAAGCTTGTTTTCAGGGGTATTCCAATGAAAAAAATTAAGAAATATTTATTATTTCCACTTGATTATTTGACAGCAGAAACAGGCAAAGGAAACAAGATGAACATCTAAGACTATTTATGATCTCATCATTTACTCCTGAATGATTCAGCTATAAGGCTAGGAAATATTTTAAGTTTCTTGGCTGCCAGTTTTACATACATTGAGACAAATATTTTAAAAATTATTATGATTCCTACTAGAGTCAAAGCATCTGTTACAATTTATTATCGATTTTACACGAAGGACTAACACACCCTGAAAGCTGCAGCCACTCCAGCTGATTTAGCAGTTTGCTGCTACGCAAAGAGCCCAGAGCAGCAGCTGTACAGTTCCCTCCTGTCCTCCTCTTCCAAGTATTTCAAGCCTGTGCCTGATAAAACCACTTCTGGGAGCGGAAGCACCATCCAGGTACCCAGCAGAGCAAGGCTCACTCTCCTCAGAGCAAGTTCAGCTGTCACCAGGAGCTTCACAGCAGCCCCAGCAGTTCCTGAAACCGCAGTAACTCCAACAGTTTAAATGTATTTGGGTTTCGTGCACCTCACTCACATTGCACACTTTAAAACTTGCAAAACACAGTTATTTTTGAACTAGTAATTACTTTACTTCCTGTACTCCAGTCCCTAGCAGACCAGGAAAAACTCCCTCTGTTTCCTGTGGTCACAACTGTGACCTGTGATCACCTTTTCCTTGATCCTACCAGATGCTAAAAGGCACCAATAGTGAAACCCCAGAGCCTTGAGCTTTCATTAATGACTGTGGGAGTACTAAGCAAAGCCTGTAAGCGGGAAAACTACGTGAGGAGTAGCCCTAATGCCACCAGACAAAGTTAATGTGAATAACCTACTCTGAAAGTCAGCAAATGAGATACTTAATTTCAAATGCTCTTCCCAAAACTAAGCAGCCCCATGGACAGATCAAGATACTCCTGGAGAAAGAGGTTTAATAAAATGGAAAATGAAGCAACAGCTTGTAACAGGAATACTTTTATTCTAATGATAGTGCACTAAATACTTTGTGTCCAACAAACTTGGAGTAAGTTCAACCTGGTTTCCTAAGGACATCTGTTTGCCTCCTTCCTAAGGACCAGAGAAACAGTTCAGCATAGGTTTTCACAACAAGAGACTGAGTATGAGTTACTTGAGATTAAAACATAAAACAAGACACTTTCTGTCACTACAGTCTCTGAGACAAGTACTGGAACCCTGTCTGCCAGCCCTTCACAGGAAGACAGCTACCCTGATACAGCAACAGCAATTTTCCTTTTTAAGTGAAAGCCGCAAGCACAGACAAGTAAAACAAGTGGACAATTTGCTAGTATCAAGCATAATATGTTAAAAATAAAAATCTAACTTCCCTCCAGTGAGAAGTGTGCAGTTAAGGTCAAGTGCAGCATTTGTTCCATCAGAAGGTAGTTTATGAACTACGTGCACGTACAAGGGTAATTCTGGCTGGATTAAGCACAAGGGAAAACTGCAGTGACCTACAGGGAGGAAACATCATCTGACTCTGGGTGTACAAAGACACTCGACAACATTCATTCTGAGGCCTTTCTGGAGTACCAATCTCCTCCAGTAATTTGATCTGAATCTAAATCTGTATGTAAATAAACCCTCTGGGACGACAGGCTTTGGGAAATCGCATCCTGCAGTCAGCAAAGCACTCACCACACCACGGAGCAGCACAGGTACTGCGTGGACACCTGGGAGGGATGGGCAGGAGGCAGTTAAGGTTTAAGAAAGAGCTTACGGGGTGAAGAACTGAGCAAGTGCCACTGACGCTTCCCAACCAAATGACACCGACTTCAGAACATGGAAATAACAAACCGAGGAGAAACTTACAAATGACATAAAGCTGCATGAAGTTTTAAGCCTTCAACTACTTCAGGGATGCTTAGAAGAAAGCACTTCCGCATCAGATCTTTCTAGAACTGAAAACTAGGGGAAAACTTACCTTTCCAGTCTCTGAAGCTACTATGATAAAAACTACCATTATACTTGTTTGTAGTCCACACACTACAATATTTTTTAAATACTTTTTCAAGTACTGAGGAAAAACAACTAGAGAGAGGGCTCATTTGACTCTGGCCACCTATAGAGCTAATTGTCAATGTCAATTCCAGAGCTCTGACGAGATTAAACTGTTAATATACAGGAAGAGACAGTATAAAAACTCAGCAAAAAAAAATTAAAAAAATCACACACTAACAAATTGCCTTTGGGATTCAAGTTTTCTTATTCTGGATTACAGTCTGAGCACAAGGCTTCTGTGCCTGAGTGAATGGATAGGACATTTACAAAAACAGAGAAAAAACACAGAAACTTAAATTAAAACCAAACTAATTCTGCCGTTAATAAACAAGGTTCACATCTGTTTTGAACACGATTTCATGTTATTGTGAAATACAGCTACAGGGGATTTATTTCACAAAACAATGCTCCACAGCTTCAGTCCCTACAAAGGAAACCGTTAAAAAATACACACTAAGTTCAGCACTCACAGAATTAGCAAACCTCCCGATCCCTCCGAAACGTGGGCACGGTGTCAGCATCGCTCCCACTCTCACCCAGCGCACTGAGGAGTGATGGGCAAAGCCCGAGCACAGATTAGCTCCCAGGAGATCCTAAGAGATCCAGTCCCCCTCCTGAACTCCCTGCCCTGCTGTCAGCACCACTGCACCCAGAGCAGATTCAGTTGGTGAGCAAAGACAACACTGGCAGCTTTAAAGAAAATTCTATCAGATCCCCAAAAGAGGCAAATAGAGGGCTGCAAGAGAGGCCCATGGGCACAGAGAAGGAAGATTTTAGCTCAGGCTGTGGTTCAAGAGTAAAATCGCTTCCTCCTGTACACAACAAGCTCACGCTTTGACAGCGATGCAGAGCAGAACCAGAAACTGACTATCATGCATCAGGGCACAGGAGTCTCAACAGCAGGGCTGGGCAGGAGGGAAGGGGCAACCGTGTCAGACACAAGGCAATGCTTCAAGAACAACAGCTTTACACCTCCACTTGGGAAACCAAAAAACAACAGACTCACAAATTCAACTGCTTCTGCCTTTTGCCCGTTGATGCAATTTCAGAATTGAATTACTGGGATAGCCAGTTTATTGCCAGCTGCTGCCTCCATCCCCTGCAAGACAAGCTACAGACTGGGGCAAACAAAACTCCACCGTGCTGGGCTCTCCCAGGACTGACACACTGACAACTAAAGCTGCCAAGCATAGAGCATCAAGGGCCAAGCTGTACTTTATATAAGAAGTACAGTCTTTTATATAAAAAGAACAGTCTAAAACCCAGAAAGCAGCTTCCTTTAGACACAGGTGATGCTGAATAAGCCTACTTGATGATAAAAGAAAACCATTGTTTATGACAGCTACCAAACTCCAGAGAGCAGCATATTTTAAATTGGAAGACTGTATCGACTCATAAAAACAGGTATTTCAAGGACAGCTGGCTTGTGTTCCCTAATGAAGTGCAGGTGACATACACGGCTATGATAACATGACTCAGACAAGATGCTGGCTCTTCTGGGAGTCTTCTTGATTTTGGAGTAGGAAGGAGACAGGAGGACATAAGAAGGCAAAAGTGTAAAAGGCTCTTGAAAAAACGCATGTTCTCCACATTCACTTCCAAAGGTATCCTGGACAGATGGAGAAATGTTGATCTGATGGAGCAAGACAAAGTAACCCAAACACCCACACAGCTCCAGGATGACAACTTGCAAGTATCAGAGCTAACAGCACTGACACTCAGGCTCTGATTTGTGCCAGTGTTTGCTTACTAACAAGATGGATGAAAATGACACCTACAGCAGCACTGGGCAACATTGCAGAAGTTAATCAAGGTCACTGTTGTTATGAGTTCATCTCTTGCACTGCATTTTGAGTTCACACGAACCTACTGCCTCTGGATCTGGCCCCTTACACTGGAACACAACTTGCACCTCAGTTTTTCTACTGCAGAAAGCACTTTACCCTTGAGGTGCGCTGTTACCACACTGAAGGAACCTCACCCTCAGCTAAAACCCGTGCTAAAAGCTAAGAGGGGAAACGCCAGTCGGGAAAGCTAACTCTGATCCATATATCAAGGCTTTGCTGTGCACAAGCAGCACTGCCACAGATACACCACATTTTAACGGCCTCAGTGACATTCCTGGTCCTCAAAGGAAAAGCAGGCAGCCTTTTATTCCCCATCTGGTGGTCATTAAGTCTCGAGAACAAACCTCAGAGTACGTCACTAGAACTACTCCATCCCTCCATTTTGTACATGCTGCTTGTGTTGCAATGAATCATCCCCTCACATGGATCTCCAAAGGGTTCCAGCTTCCAGTTTCCCAAACGGCTACATTAAACTGGAGAGTGCTCGTCTAACTTGTAAGGTGCCTTCCTAAGGCAAGTTTAAACCAGTTCCTGCCCATCCCAGCTATTTTATCTCTCCAAAAACTGATCTTACTCACACATTTGCCAGCATTCACAAACTGGCAGAAGGCATAATTTGCTCTTCCTATTGCTCCAGGCCCATTTAGGAGACACTCACACCAAGGTATGGTGCAAGAGACTGAAGTACCTGATACCAGAACCCTGCACACAGACCAGGAAACTACTGTCTCCCTACTGCAAATCCAGTGTTTTCACTAATTGCAAAACCCAGCACGCAACATTCGTAATTTGTATTGTATCATACGTATTTGTAAAATAACAAACACCTCAGCTCCCGAGATGAGATCTGCATATAAGAAAACATTACAATACATGCTAAAACTGCAGAAGCTCCTTTTTTTTGTGCTGCCCTTTGCTAAGCACCTCAGTCTTCAGCTGGAGAGGGAATTAAAAATCAGACACAAATGTCCAAGATGGAACTGAATCTCAGTCCTAGCCAGGCAGCTTTGTATCTATTTCTGTGCTGGAAGAAATCATTCCCACCACGTTCTGGTTTCTCCATCTCGAGAAGAACACAGTACTCCCTCTTCCCCCACTGTGTTGCCTATTTAAACAATATGGCCTTAGGACAGGATAACAAAGTATAGCACAAAGGACCTTAAGCACCGACACAGCATCCACGGGTAACAAAATGTCACTCCTCAGTGCTCCCTGCTTTCAGCTTCCAAAGGCTCTCTTCACATTCATCCCTTCATCCCCCCATGCCCCGAGCACAGCACCAGGCACTACAGATGATGCTGACAAGGCAGCACTGCACAGAACCAGAAGCCAGAACAGGAATTGCCAACTTACCAGCTACTAATCTCCCCAAGGACAGAACAAACTCCATCCACCTCCACCGCTGCAGAGCAGAGGAAGGAAGACAAGCCCTCCCACTTGGTTGTCAGGTCTCCAAACCACTTCATGTCACAAGCCCTGTAACAGGGTGTCTGTCCCCTGCCACCACCTGTGCTTCCCCACTCCTAGAACTCTGCTTACAGACCACAAAAATACAAGTGTTTTAGTTGTGTACCCGACGGCAGACATCTCTGCATTTCAGTTAGAAGATCACTACATTGTTTCTCAACTCTACCTCCAGCTACTGAACAATCTGCAACAGACACTTAGTGTAGTTCAAATGGAAAAGCCCACAAAAGTCAAGAGCCCTCTCTCCTAAAAGGTCTTTATAGGCCACCTCTCCAAAACAAGAAAGTGCAGCCTCAGAGGAAGAGGAGCAGCTGTTTTGACAAGTCTGGCCTCTGTTCAAGAACTGAAATAAGCCTTGAGTAGTAATTCATTGCCATCAATAAAAAGTTCAACTGGAGTACACTGCTCTGGCCCTAAAACCCAGATCACCTATTCCACGTTACATACCCAGGAAAAACCACCGCGATGCCGTTCCATTGGAAATGCGCACAGAAGGGAAGGGACAAATTAAAGAAAAAATGTTCTGGAGAACACAAGTTCATGCTCTTGTGTGTCAGAAGCAGTGTTAGGCAATAGAGCAGAGTAAGTGACAAAGGCCAGGAAAAAATTAAAAAGCGATCTGTACTTGGGAATTGCTCCATCCCTAGCAATTATTTTCTTGACTTTTTAACCATGAAGCCACGTCTCTGGTCAATGCCTAAAAAAAAGAAATCATTCTTAAAAATTCTAAAGATTATTCTGTTTAGATACTGCCACACATCTTCCAGGCACATCAAGCTGACAAGACACCTGGATGGAAACAAGACATCTTCCAATCCCCTGCACTATACACTGAGTAGTGGAATGAGCCCAGCAGTTCAAAAATTACAAAGCACTTGGTAAAACTCATTCCCCACACAAACAGTGCTCAAGCAGTGGGTTTCAGACAGGACAAGATGTATGCAGCCCTATCATGTTCACCATGAGACCTCATATTTAATTTGTTCTTATCATTTGTTCCCAAGCACAGCAAAACACTCATTACTGAGATCCTAGGTGCTTGCTGCAAAAATTAATAGGACCGTGCAAATCAATGACTGGGATTACAAAATGAGCAGCAAGTAGTAAAAGTCAGGGGTCTTATTTTTAGAAAAATCAATGAAAAATAGCATTACGGGAAGATAATGGACATTTTGAAGGATCAGAACTATGCCTTCATTGAGGATCTAGGAGTGTTTCTTCCCCAAATAAAGCTGCACTATCTGCTGAATGCTCCGTGTGTGTAAGAGACTGTCAGCTGTACAGTGCAGCTGATGAGACCTAACAGGCACTTAGCTAGTTGTCTAAACAAGTAAAACATCAGTGTCTTACCAACATTCTTCTCACCCTAAGCCCAAAACACAGCACTGTACCAGCTACTACAACGACACTTAACTCTACCGAAACCAAGACACCAGCACTGAGCGCGTGTTTAATGGACATGCCAAACATGGGTCACGCAGACAGAGCAAAATATTTTAGGGAAGCTACAAGTACCTCAGGCTTTCCTGAGGCAGAAATCAGTCTCTCTCCAGCCATGGAAAGATACAGCAGAATTACGCTGCTGCAGCACTGAATTCCATGAATGTCCACGTGTCTTACACACGGAGCCGTCTGTGCTGGGCAGAACCACGAAGACAAACCTTCATCTTCTGGTGGGCACCACGAAGCTCAGCACTCTGCAGTACTGAGAGAGAAGGGAGCCATTGTCTGGATAACACTCCCTAAAAAGCTCCTTCGCTGACGAAGGTACGCGATAAAAATACATACAGGGACGCCCACACAGCTCACAACTGCACAAAGCATATGGCAAGATTGTGAACGTGAACAAATAACTCACGTCAAAGATATCGATAAGGAATCCAAAAAGATCTACTGATCGGAAGTTTTGTGGGAAGCAACTTTTGTCTCTTTAAGACTGACAGAAGCCTCCTAATAAAACCATTTCCTAGCAGCCTGATGCTGTCCCTCTGTACCCTGTTCTCCTCCTAATTTCAGAAGTTACTGCCTTCAAACTTAAAAAGGAGTTTGAGGGATTTCAGTACTTGGGCTGGAGACACAGGTTGCTGTTCTCGAGGAGGCATTGTGTGCTGGGGTTGAATGACAAGCACCTACACTAACTTTCCTGCTGTGCCTCCCGTGAGCCTGCACTGCCCCCATCCCCTCGAGATAAGCACTTCAGACTCATTCCAGCCCCTGGCTCCAAAGCTTCCCAAGACGGGAGTAAGGAATGATCAAGGCTGTCCGTCCTTGGGACTCCTTCACTTTGGAAACTGGCACATTCCAAACAGAGCAGCTGCCATGCAAGTCAATCGTCCAGACTGAACCGTTACTGCGACCACCTTCAAGAGGAACTTTTTGCGCAGAATATTCTATTCTAGAGGAGAAACAGTCCCTGAGATGATGGAAAACATCACCAGAACTCTGTGATAACACCAGCAAATCTGTGAGGCAATTCTTGTTCGAATCACTGTCCCTCTTCTACTCATCCTTCCTCACTACAGGACTCCATCTCTATTAATAGGGAACTAATTGCCAAGGTCTCCCACTTCCCCACAGGCATCAAGTCTGATCTCCACCAGTTGTGTTGGAGGATCTCCCAGAATACTGTCTGTTGCAAGGACTGTCACAAAACTGTATTTTCTATCACTGCTTCTGCTGACACAGACTCAGGTTTAACAAAATCCCACTTTTAGTATCAACAATTCTCAGACTTCTTTGAGATGAGTACGTGTTACAAAAGAACAGGATCCAGGGAGACTGCCTGCAGCTCCATATTCTCCTCTTTCATTCCCAAGTCTGGAGCACTCGCTCATTCATCAGCTGAACGGCTACAGAAGTAAAAATTAGAAACCAAATTTCAACTTGAAAATACGCATGCATGCTCATATTTCTAAAGCCAGCAGCAATTTTGTACCACTCTTTATACCTTGCAGGTCACAAGAATCCAAAATTAACTTCACCCTTGCTTTTCACATCACCTTCCAAATGTCCTAACTCTCGCTGTGACACCAGCAGGTATCACTGCAGCTGACTGAGATCATTACTTTAAAAATCAAACATTCAAGACAAAAATATTTCTAACTATAAACCTCATTAAATCCACTGGAACTATTTAGTGTTTATGTCAGCCAGGACATTTCGAACAAATGCTGTGCTAAAAATACTGTAGTCTCATACACACCGGGAAACCACTACTACAGTGTGTTCAGCTGAGCTGGGAAATAGCAGGAGCTGCAGCAGAAAAGGCTCTCTCTGCTCTGCCCAGAACAAACAGCACTTCCACACTGTAGTAATTCCAGTGTGCTTCCAGTGGAAGCCAGAGCACACGTGGTGGGAGCTCCCTGGAGCAGACAGTAAATGGCAGAGTAAGGACAGCAGGAACTGGGAATACGGTTTAAACGGAATAATCCCACTGCAGCCACAAACCGGGGTTTGAACTGGTTTTCTACTGTTTTTTTCAGAAGACCAGGACAGCAGCACACTCAGTGCTGAAAAAACAGCAAGGCCACAGCCTTCTTCTGTTCTCTTAAAGGGAGGAACCATTCTGGAACCCAAGGCTGATCCATATTTTGACGATCCGCATTTAAATGCCGGCAGCACTTAACGGCTCAGAACGGAGAGTCCTGCCGGGAGCAGGTACGGCCGGGCAGATCTGTCATCTGCTCTGGCAGAAGGGACAGTCCCAGAAAGCAAGCTGATAAACACTGATCTCTGCATCGAATATCCTCTCTGATTTGCTAAGCTAAGACACAGTCCTTCAGGACCCCAGGCAGGACACAACACATAACCCTAAATAGATTTTGCTCCCATGTGAGGTTTTCTGTAAAACGTGGGGCAGTTTCTATAAAACTGGCAGCTGCAAAGCCAATTCAATTTAATAAGCCAATAAATATTTGTGAATGACCGCACGTCTTACAAGGCATTGAGAAATTACATCTGCACAACCAGCTCAAGCAGACTTGAAAGAGAAACTGTCCCATCTTGAAAAGCCATAGGAAAAAAAATCTGCACTGATTTCCTACGTTAAATTGTGTTTTTCTTAAATAGTCACTGTGACATTAAAGCCCATCCCTGCAGTCCCATAACAAAAAAGGTACACTGTCAGCGCTCCACTGATTTTAGCAGAACTACAGCAACTTACAACACCAGGAACAATCTGATCTGGAGCCTCCCTCTAATAGGGCAGTGGCTTGTGCTATTTCAGCAGGTATTGCTTTAACAGGAATCCAGTGAAATCATTAACAGAGGAATTTGAGTCAATGAGATGTTAAGTACTTGCTATAATTACATATTATTGCAGTTTCTGCTGACAGTTGCAGAAACCTTCAGGAGGTTGGAATTCAATGAACTATCTAACGAATATCTGAAGTCACACTTGTAAATGAAATTAAATCTGAATTGTGCTCAATCACGTTTATGAGCTGTGTGTCTAATTTATGTGAAGCCATGCAAAAAAAGCACACTTTTACATTGGTCCCCAGGTTAAAAAATGTCATGTTTTACAAAATAAACAAAGTAGTCCTGATAACACTCTAATAACAACAGAGTGATTAACACTGTAGCGAAAGGAAAAACATCTTAAGAAAACCTGCTAGAAGAAAGAAGCACACGGGCCATTAACCCCCAAAACACATCTTCCAGCACATTTAAGTAATTCTGCTGAGTTTTAACAAAAACACGAGTTGGCCGCAGCTCACAGAAGCTCACTCAACTCTCCACTCCCACAAGACACCCATTGAGTTTTAACCTGAATGCTGAATGTGTCAGAACAATTAACACAAGAGACCTCAAGGTCTCTAGCAAAGCCCTTCTGAGGCTTCTGCTGGGAAAACAGAGGCCACGTAGCACATGAGAGTTAAGAGCGATTTACCAACAATACGTTTATTTACATTTCTGTGAAGCACCACGAATGATCAATTTACTTCTGAGTACTCTCACCTATAACAATCTGAAGATTATCTGTTATGTCCTACAAGCCCTTCGAGAGATTGCTGTGAACATATTGAAAATCAATGCAAAAAAAAAAAACCCACCAAAACTAGGAAATTCTGCAGGGATTGGTGTCTGATGTGAAACACTTCTAAAATTAAAAAAAGCTAAGTGGTTGCAGACTTTAAACTACCCAAGTATTGTTCTGGGGCTGTGGGCAGCACTTCCCACAATGCAGGCTCATCACCAGAGCCGCAGTCTGGAGCACAGGCAGGGAGCAAAGCAAGGAAGGAGCTCCATTCTTTGGGATTCACATCTCCAAGTACCACAGAAAAAGGCGAAGGACATTTTCAGCAGAGATATCAATCTGCACCTAAACACCATTAACTACCTTTTGTATTTTGGATCTCTCGCCAAGCACTTGACATTTAAAGCACTGGTGAGACGTGCTCCCAAGGAGCTTTAGACAGCTCTCCCTGACGTGCGACACACACAGAGCACAGGCAGTGCCTGCGAGCTTCCTCAAGCCCTGCAGTTTGTTTAGGACAGGGGATCTAACAGCAAGTACACACAGCCCTGTGCCAGCAGTGGCCCTGCTCTCCTTCACATAACTCTCACCCACCCAGAAGGCACCAGCAAAGCGGCAGCAAGGAAGCACAAATCTGGTCCCCAACAGACTGCTTCACAACCACTGAGAAAATCCTAAGGCTCGCCGTTATGCTGCTTTTCAGTTTGTTAGCATTTAAATCACCCACACCTCTTTCTGCACGGCTCTGGCACACATGAAACATGAATTTAATGCAAGCCACAAAACGTGCTGAAATTCCTTAACTTGTAAGGCGTTTGGTTCGGCACTCTTGTTGTTTAATTTTAATTTTCCTCTTGTTCGTTCCCCTTCATGTTGTCACCCTGACAAATACAGAGGGTGCCACATGAGTGCTCAGGCCAACATAAAACACCTGCCAGTTCCTGATAAGATGCTGCAGCTGCAAGGGCTTCTTTTTTCCCCCCTAAAAAAACAGTCACTGTTAAAGAAGGCCCTCCTCTGAGCATGTCTGAACTCCAGAAGCCACCTCTGTGGCACTGGACAAATTCACACTTGACTCCTGTTAACACACTGTAATGGTTCCTGCAGCGACACTGACCTCAAATTGTATCTTAACATTATTGGTCAAATCAACCAGAGGCAAAAAGCACTGCTCGGGGTGATGTCCTCAGCTTCCACCCAGAGCAGTTCTGGATTCTACACCAGTTCTGAACACGGGCTGCTGGACAGCCAAGGCACTAATAGCTGTTAGTGGAATTTAGTAGCTTTGGAATGCAATTTGATTATTTTGCAAACAAAAGTCATTTTTATCTACTGAGCCCTGCAAACACAATGGGAGAGCTGAAAGTCAAGATAAATTGCTTTTAGTCTCAGCATTGTCCTCAGTAGTAAGAGGTTGTTACATCCAACCTTAATAACAAAGCTCTTAAAGGAAAAACTCAACAGAATCCAAATCTGTGGAGAAAGGGTCATTTTCAATGTCCAAGCAGCACTTGGAATCGGCAGCTTTGGACTCCATTTCCCTTCTACAATGCTGAAGACTGTGAGGATGTCACTCGCAGAAAAGGCTCACTGTTTCAGCACAGTATTGTTCTCAGGATGGTTTGAAAACAGGGACTGCTAGGACTGAACATGGAAAATTCTTTGCAATGCGTACGGATACTAAAAATACAGCAGAAGTGAAAAAAATACCCACTACGGCCAAACAGGAGGGAGAACCTGGATATTGACACAGAACGCAATTATCCAAGTTGGAATTTGCCCAGGACACTCTTGCTTAGAATGATCTGGCTATTTAATGACAAGAAATAGCCAGGAACACACATTTACTGCTGGCACCCTCTCTCATACCTAACACTACCCTGCTGTCAATGAAACGGGCGTGTAACCAGATCCAAGCTCCCACTTACAACCAGGGTGCTCCGTGGTGACCTGCCATGGGCAGATCCACCCACCTTATTGCAGCTGCAACAACTTGTGTGACCACAACCTGAGGTAGTGTGTCCACTGACCCAGATAGGAACATTAATAACAACAGGAAGCTTCAAAGTGCTTAAGCTGCTCTAATACTGATACACTATCCAGGAGTCACATAAAACATTCCTTATTAACAAAAATGTTTACTGTTGGTACACTCAATATTTAGAATGAGTCAGTACCAGCCCCCAGAAAAAACTTCCCTTCCCCAAATGTCAAGTACAGGAGGCCCAAAAGACCACTTTGCCTCTACTGTTGAGTGCTGCCTGACAATAACTGAAGTACAGACCAATCCTAAACATCGGGGGGGGGGGGAACAAAAAGCATTTGAGATTCCTACCACTCACTCCTAATCTCTGGATCAAACCAAGAAAATACGAGCTCAAGCATCACCGCTCTGCTAAAGGAGAACGCTGATCCCGGAGCCGCGCGTGACAACTCCCGACACACAAGTGCGAGAACTCCTGCGAGGAGGACACAGGACTTGGAGCGAGCAGAGGTGACGGGTTTTCAGGGAGATCAGTGGTGGTCACAAGGTCAGAGTGGACACTGTCTATTCAGCAGTGTTCCCTTCACAAGACTAACAGGGCTACACGCACCTTTCAGCGCCGAAAAGGATGTCGAGTTTTAGGGGCCTCTGATCAGTCACAGTGATGTTATGTGACTGCCATAAATAATTACAACGGGGGGAAGGGGTGCTGACACCTACACTGGTATGGAGTTGTTGGGTGTGCTTGATTTACCAGGAATTCAGTTTTCCATCAAGGTGTCTTTGAATTTCTGTATTGAATTCCTCCAACACATGGTAGAAATAAAAACTGCAGGAGTTTAAAGTGCTGTATGCCTAAAACTCTTAAAAGAATAAAACAGCACATGGTCACAGTAGAGGAGAACAATCCCTCTAAAAGGTTCACTGGGAGCTGGAGTGGAAAGGTCAAATATACATCACTTCCCCTAAGTAAATCCCTCTATAACTAAAGCTGACAAGGGAGTGCTTTCCCCTAAAAAAAGATGATCCCAGCGTAAGAAAAAAAGTATCTCCCTGCATAAGAAGACTACAAATATTCAAACTATATGCTTATATTTATGTTGCTTTGAAAGTGACTCCTGTACTTCTTGGGAAATCCACTGCATCCTTTTTTCCCTGTGAAGAATTACTCATGGAGCCCTGCTATAGACGTAGAATGGAAATAAAAGTTCAAAAACTGCATATTTGCTACTGCCTGCTCCTATTGTACGCACACAGTCACATTCCAACGAACTGACAGAAAGAAAGATGCTCACAAACGTAGATCTGTAAATATTTACACGCAGTAGCCTACACAGCACCCGGGCACGTGGACATCGCACAGAAAAGCATTCTAAAAATCAGTGTAACTAAGTCAAGCAGGTATTTGCCATCGCTCTTATCCTCTACCACCTCAGCAGTCAGAAGACAGCTCAGAGCTCCTGACACATCCTAAACGGCGACAATAACACACACACAAAGGTTGGTTGTACGTCCTCAACTCCCCTTCACCCTGCTTAAGCCCTTCAATTTGACACCCATCAGAGGGGGGCTTGCAATTAGCTTGCTACCTAGAAAAATGAATAAACAATCAGAAAAAGTTAGCAGCCAACAGGCTGACTAGGAAAGATAATATCGTATGTATATATAAAAATATAAACAGACACATAAGCGTACATATTCCTATATAAATACATACACATAAAATTCATATATAAAATACAGGACTGCTGTAAGTATTTCTGAATAAAATGAAGTTAGCTTGTAAACTCCCCGAAGTGATGCTGTCTACCTTTCTGGAATTGTCTGCACTGGGGTGTCTTGTTTAAATTTAAAGTGCATTTTCATTATAATTAAAAAAAACCCCACCTAACAAGGTAAAGTCAAATCAATTGAACAGCACGGAAAGGAATACGGCTGACCTTAAAATGGATACAACAGATTCCTTTAAAGAGCAACATGTTGCAATCAACCCTTCATTTTAGGGGAAGGGAGGGATTCCCTGAAAGGAACAGAGACGGGGAGCAGTGGGGGGGGGGAGGGAGGCTACGACTGAAAAAAAAAAAAAAAAAAAAAAAAACTTCGGGGATTTTCAATTTTCTTTTTTTTTTTTTTTTAGCTAAAAACTTTGGTTTCCCCTCGGTTGGAAGGGGCTGGTGCCGGGGATGGCGGCCCCGGCGCCTCTGCAGAGGCGGCTCGGCGGCTGCTCGGGGAGGAGGAGAAGGAGAGAAAAGCCACAGAGAGAGAGAGAGAGAAAAAGAAAATGGCGCAGAGACTAAGTCCCGACCGTCGACAAGGCGACTTTCCAGGGAGGAATCGGGGCCCAAAGGCGACCCGGGCAGGGCCGCTGCCCTCGGATCGGGGGCCTGCGGTGCCCCCACTCGGGGCGGCGGGGGCCGGGGGGGCCCGATCCCGGCGGGAAAGGGGCGCTGGGGGCGGCTCGATGGGAACAATGGGGCCGGTGAGCGCGGAGCCGGGACTTAGTCTCTGGGACGCCATGTCTGGTGCGAGGGGCGCGCCGGGGCCGCACTCACCGTTCGCTCGGAAATCCGCCTCGATCTGCGGGGAGAGCAACACAGGGACACACGGTCAGCACGGCCGGCCCCGGGGGATGGGGGCCCGCGGCACCCCCCGCCCGCCCCAGCCCCGTTTTCACGGGAATTAAACGCCAAACGGGAACAGCCCGGCGCGATGCGGAAGGTGATGAGGGGTGGAGGAATCGCTCCCCCGGCGCCCGCACAGCCCCCCGGGGGGACCCCCCACCCCGAAGGGGAGCGAGCCCGGGGAGCGCGGCAGCCGCCCCCTCCCCGCGTCCGCCCGGCCAGGGGGTCACACCGCGCCGGCAGGGCTGTCCGCAGGGACACGCCGGGCACGGCAGGGCAGGGCAGGGCAGGGCACGGCGCCCTCGCCGGGGTTACGGGGATGTCCGGCCGGCGCGGCCGGGGCCGGGGCCGGGCCCGGCGCGGGGGGAGGCCAGCGCGGCGGCGGGGGTCCCGCGGGAGCGCGGCCCGCGGGCGGGCCCGCGGCGCTCACCTGGGAATCGTTGTGCAGCTGGTCGCCGCTCATGCCGGAGGCGCGGGAGCCGGGGGGGCGGCGGGAGCGGGCGGAGCGGCGGGCAGAGGGGCAGCGGGACCGGGAGCGCGGCGCGCTTGTGTAACAGACTAAGTCCCGCTTTCGGCGCTCTGCGCAGGCGCGCCGCCTTTTAAAGTGGCGGGGGCGGGGCCGGCCGGCGGGAGGGCGGGAAAAGGCAGCGCGTGGATTTGCATCCGAGCCACGCCCCGCCCCCGCGGAGCCGGCAATATTTGCATACGGGCCACTCCCCTCCCGCGTGCTCGCTCCCACCGGCACGCCCGGCCCACTGTTTTACATATCCGGTCCCGCCCCTTCCTCTCGTCCCTCCAATGGCGCGGCAGAACCCGGCCCATATTTACATGCGTGGCCCCGCCTCCCCGCGCGCCGCCGGGCCCGGTGCATTGTGTAAGACCCGTGCGCCGCTGTGCGAGCAGCGCGCATGCGCCACCGGGTCATTTGCATGTAGGCCCCGCCCCCGAGGCGCAGGCTCCGCCCCCAGGCCGCATGGCGGGGGAGAGGCCGGCGGTGCGGGATGTGATCCCGATCCATGCCCGGGATGAGATCCCGATCCATGCCCGGGACAACCCGCACGGCCGCACCGCCCGCACCCCGCCAGGCCCCCCAGCCCCTGGGCAGGACCCCCCAGGGCTTCCCCTGAAGGCCCGCTCCTCCAGGCCCCCATAGGCGCCGGCTGATGGGCAGTTCCCAGGGGATGCAGGATGCTCCTGTGGCTGGAGGGCACCGGGCGGGGTGTGGGAGCTGTGCCACAGGCCCCTCCTAATCAGTCTGTTACGTGTGTGGCTGAGCCCTCGTTATAGCCCTTGCACCCCACCGCACCAGGCGGGGGCACGGAGCCCACGGGGACCACGTGGAGATGGCACTGCCCTGCACCCCGCTGAGCGTGATGCTCGGGGGGGATGCCGATCAGGCAGCTTTGGGCTCACTCGGCTTCTTCCACGTCAAGGACAGCAGTGGTGCATTGCATAAAAGAGCTTCAAAAAGGGGATCAGCCAGCAAGATTTTTCTTCTGGCGTAAACAGGGCCTCTAATTTCTTTCTCTTGCAAGGAAACCGAGGGTAAAAAGGAACGAAAGGTTTATTTTCTTTTAGCAAATGTGATAATGAATCACATAGTCCGATAGAAAAACACAGCCGTGCCCCAGCTGAAATCTGGAGACATTTGTTTCTGTTCTGCAGCAGCTCTTATAAACGGGTTTTCTTCACATTGTGCTAAATGGCAGGTTTAGTATGCATGGCTGGTACATGTCTCACAGGACTGCCTCCAGTCTTCTTGGAGCTTCCATCCTCTGCTGCAACACAGACTGTACCTTTCCTCAGCTTCTTTACACAACCAGAGCTTTGATTTGACACTAAAATAACCTGGCGCTGCCAGGCTATCTGAAGAGATACATCAAAATGTAAGCAGCGACAGCAGCCACCTATTTGCACTGCATATTTATATCCTGCAAAGGGAAAACTCTGTCACTTTGCTATAGTCTTCAGAAGAGGATCTGAGGACTTCCTTTTTTTACCAAGAGCAGGCAAATATTTCTGGCTCTAGAGCTGTTTATTATGCAAACTGCTTTAGTCACTGTTAGATTTTTAAATATAAACATAATGAAAAGGCTGTTTCAGACACCGGGAAGAGGTGTGTGCCCCTGGCTCACAAGAATGAGATGAAAGGGGGCTTTGCTCTGGGTTTGAGCCCCTCCTTTCTGCCATCCAGGGATGTAGAGGCAGTGCCTGTTGTGGGACAGCCTGGAAGTGTTCTGGCACCTCCAGCTTCCAGCACCAGAAATTCCTACAAGCTCTTTACTTGAAACAGCATTGTCACTTTAAACCTCCCATCTGTGTGTCCCCAGGAAGCCCTGCTCAGGTGACTGTGCCACAAGGAAGGGACCTGACATGACCCCCCTACCGCGCTGCAGCTGCAGCCAGCCCTGCTCAGGGAAGGGAGGGCGGCTCTGCCAGCCCCTGCCATCCTCACAGGCATCTGCAAAAGCGTGTGGTGGCAAAACTGAGCCCCCAGAACTGGCACAGGAGAGCTCAGCGCGGTGCTGCCTGCTGACAGCCGTCTAGGAGAGCTCTGCAGGAACAGGGAGCCTGGTTTGGTACCTCGGGGCTAACAACACCCACTCCCGTGGCAGCAGTGCCAGGTCCATCAGTGGCAAGGAGCACCTCGTGCCACTGCTGTCCAACACCGCTGGTACCAGGAAGGCAAGGTCCAGCTGAGACAGCCGAGCTCAGGGCGAGCTGTCTCCCAGCAATCAGTTCCCCTCTGCTACGTGGAGACTCTGGAGATACTCAAAACCCACCTGGACACAAACCTGTGCAACCTGCCGTAGGTGACCCTGCCTTAGCAGGGGGCTGGACTGGATGATCTGCAGAGGTGCCTCCCAAACCCAGCCACTCTGTGATCCGTTTGGTCTCCAGTCTCCCGTAGGATTCTCCTGGGGCCTGCAGGGAGCCTCTGCTCTGCTGTTGGAAGCAAAGGGGCAGGGAAACACACAGCTTGTTCAAAAGCACATTAAACTGTAACACCTGCCTGGCCCCATCTGTTGCAACGAGCTGTGTGATAAAAACCTCCCGACCTCCAAACCTGTAACCTGCACCACCACCCTCCAGGAGTCTGCACGTCCCACGCTGGCATCCCTTGGGGCATCCCTTGGGGCATCCCTTGGGAGGCTCTGCCAAAGGAAGGGGAAGGTCCAGTACAAGCCAGGGAAGTGGTCACAGCACCAAGCCTGGCAGAGTTACAGAAGCGTTTGGACAGCGCTCTCAGGCACACGGTGGGACCTGGGGGTTGTCCTGCACAGGAGCTGAACTCGGTGATCCTTGTGGGTCCCTCCCAACTCAGGAGACTCCGTGACTCTAAGCAGCCCTGTCCACAGCAGAGGCTGGCAGTGAAGAGGTTAACGAGCTTGGACCTGCCGCCCTGGCAAGGCCCTGCACACCCCACAAGATAAATGGGGGAATTCACACCTCGGAGTGCCGAGGGCTCTCTCCGGGGCTCCCCGGGACTGCAGTCCATCACCAGCGGGTTAATGTAGCCTAGGTGATTGCTTGCAAAAAGAAACGGCTGGAAACTACGTGTTTAAATTAAATCATAAATCGTCAGGGATATAAAACCAGTAGAAAAACCTCCAGTTCTTGATCCTGTGAATTGTGAGATTTGATTTATCTGGTGCAATCGGGGCTTCACGCTGTGCTCAGGGTGCCTGTTTTGGGAGGGAGGGGGTGCTGTTTTCCTGAGCAGCTTTGCAGTGCAGTGTCAGGGTGGGATCCTGCACATCTCGCTGCAGCCTGAGCTCCCACTCCTGTGCAGGGACCAACACAAGGAAGGAAACCTCTGCACCCAAACCCCCACCCCCCCAGCTCTCTTCCCAAGACACTGCCTCGCTTTTAGCCTCCTGCAAAGCCATCTACATCTGCACGTTCCTCCAGTTAATTCTCTTCTATATTTAACTTTATTATATGATGCATTTCAAGTTTAAAGGGAAACAGTTTTGGTAATTAAATGCACACATATCTTGATATTTTTGATTACAGTGTCAAAAGTTCAGAACTTAGACCCTCTTTCAGAGTGCAGGAGGAAGAACACAACATTGCAAACTCATTAAGTTTTATTAGCAGTCCCACAGATTCAAGTTCACTTGTTTTGTTTTCCTTAATAGCATTTTGTAAGAATCTACTTTTGTCAGAGGCAGCAGCCAGTTTCTAGTACTTCTGGTTTAGGAGAAAAAAACCTCAAACCAACAAAACCCCCCATCTGAACATAAAACAAGGGCATTCTGCTAGTGAAGAGGTACCAAAGGACCAGCTACAAGCCAGACTCAAACCCAAAAATCTAATTTCTAAAAGCCTGTCATGATTTTTGAGTCTCAGCTCATTTGTAAGAGCTGTGGTTTGGATACTTATATCACTAGTCTACATTTCTTTCCACAGCCAGAGACCCGCCTGATGTGCAGGATTCCCAGTTGGTGTAATCCTGCAAAACCTGCTGGCTCTGGAACAAAGTGACGCTGGTACAAAATAGGAACAGTCAGATACACGACTCCCCACTCGTTTTTCGTTAGCACGACCTGCTCAAAACACTCATACCTATTACGTGCTGTCGGATGTATTGAAACTAAATGATCTCAGTGCTTTGAAAGCTCTTTATTTTCCACTTTAATAAACTGCAGCAATTATTCACAGCTTTATATGTAGGACAGGGGAGCACATTAAGCAGAACCAGCAGATACCCTTGTAAGTGGGAGCTTTCAAAGGTCAGTCTTAATTACTGCGTTTCACCTGGGAGGGGAGAAGCTTGCAGAAGTCCTGGGAAATTATTAGTTAGAAAACAATAGCTGATATCACTTGGACTTTATTATGTCCTCATTTGCCGTGGTTAAGGGAGCCATGGGTGGTAGCGAGGTTGGTATAGTGGAAAGAACATTTGGATCATGATCTAAAGAGCGCATAACTGCATTTTCTCGTGCAGCCACCCAACACACACAAGCCCATCTACATCTGCTGCGATGGGCTGTGGCTGCTCCACGGCCATTGCAGGACGCTGAACACAGCCAGGGATACACATCCCGCTGTTCCACAGTGCTTCCCTGCTCCCAGCGTTTAAAAGAGACTGTCCTTGGGAAAGCAAGGAGGAATCACAAACAGCACCTCGCTCCAGCCTGGCCTAATTGTCCTGTGCCGAGCAGTCAGCGCCCTGTGTTTGGAGATTACCCCATCCCGGGGCTCCCAGCGGAGTGTGGGCGCCTCGGGAGCCCCGGAGCATGTGAGAAAAGCCACCCTTGCATAACGTGGCAGGCGTAGGAGGCAATAGGATGGCTCTTGCTGAGCGTTCACGTGTTGCAAATACAGCTGAGATAAGGAGCCATTTCATGTAATCTGTGCCCCTGCTATGAATTCCTCATGAATTTAGCCTATTTGGTTTCTCTTTTTTCTCCTCCTGTAGTTGATTTCAGTTGCTGTTTCTCACAAAGTGACATAATTCTGTGAAGCAGATTCCTGACATTGCAAGGAAAGGGTCCAAATATTTCTCTTCACATCAGAACTGCTATTAAAAAAATATCCTGAGTTAAATTTGGTACCCACAGTTAATAAATGGCTCTCCTTCACAGTACAATGAGATAATATTTCCCCCGTCTCTAGTGTTTTCCATCAAAAGGAGAGAAGAATCCCCATTTTGGGAAAGAAACTGCTCACTTGGAGTGTTTCCATTTCTGGAGTTGCGCCACGTGAAGAATGCTGGGCCCAGCTCCAGGAGATCTGAGGAGCCTAAACCCATCCAAAATCCATGGGAGCTCTGATACTCGTCACTCCAAACGCCCGTCCAGACATATCCCAGAGACTGTCCCTGCTGAACCCAAGAGCACTTTAGAAACCGAGCCTGTAAAAACTTTGCTCAAGTCAGCGACAAGCGCTCAAAATTCCGCGCAGATCCTGGCACAGCTTCCATCCCACGTGCCAGTCTGCCATCACACTCCTGCCCCCTGCCAAAACCCACTTTAGCCCCAGGGATTTGAGACAGCCTAAGCTCAGCCTAGCCTGGAAAACTCGATGGAAATGAGCCCCCAAACCGTGGGGACCTGCCCTTTAGCCGGCTTGCCTCGCAGGCTGGAAGGGAGTCTGGCCAAAGGCGGGTGCATTCCGACTGCAAAGCCTGAGTGAGGTGTGAATTGCTCCCGCCTTAGTCAGGAGGTGACATGTAGCCCCATTAATGGCTTTATTAGCTTTGGTGGCCCCAAGCGGTTGGGAGGGCGCTTCCCAGCGGGAAGGAGAGCCCTGTGCTCCCAGGGCTTGGAGGGCTGTGGGTCCCTGCCCTGGCACAGGCTGTCCTGGTGTCTGTGCTCCCAGAACTGCTGCTTCCACACCACAGCGGCGGATGGGCCAGCAGGGATGGCCACAGCAGTGCTGCACCCTGCTTGGAGAACAGCCTGTCTGGGGGATCCCATCCTGCACCGCTTTCAGCACAGTCCTTGGACAGCCATACTGGCACTGGCAGCTCTTAGCGGGTGCCTCAGCTCTAGCAGGGACTCCAAGGATTCCTGTCAGGCAGATACAGCCTCTTCTGTGGTCCTTCTGTGGCTCTTCCCAGGCTCCGGTAGACCTGGTCCCCTCTCAGCACAAGAAGAAAATAAAATAGGTGGTCTTTTGCAAGTGGACCTTGGTAAAGTTGAGGTAGAGACCAACCCTACTTTTGGAGCTGCAAACCCCCGACATCGAGAAAGGGTCTCCTAGAGGTTATCCTGTTCTTCAGGTCTCTGTGCTTCAACACATCACCCGACAAAGGAGGCTCGTGGCCCCTGCCTCCAGCACAGGCCATGGGGTGTGGAATGCAGGTGGGGGATCCTCTGCTGGTCAGGTGAGAGCGATTCAAAGGAGAGGCGGCATTTTCAGATCTAAGCTCATCAGCGTGATTAATGCCCTTAACTGAGCAGAAGTAGCTTAAGGCGGGGTCTTCCAAGGGCCACCCTCTCCCTGGAGGTGGGTTAGACTGTAACACCCCCTCCCAGTCCATCAGAATGTACCTGAGTCCAGCCTGGGTGCAAACCCTTGGCTTAGTATCAGGATGCAACAAGCCGCTGGCAGAGGCGGATGCAGAACATTTTGGGGCTGTTCATTTGGGGGGGCTGCCGTGGGTCACCCAGCAGAGCAAACCCACCAGTGTGATGTCACAGTGGGATGCATTGTCACCTCAGGCACGTCACCCCAGGCTGGAGAGGTTTTGGAGGGATGCGCGTGTCTAAGCCTCGTGCTGGCTTGCTGTCAGGCTAAGGCCGCTGGCTCTGAAAGTCCAGTGATCAAATTTGTACTTGGATAGCTCTGTATAAAAATGTCCATATCGCTGGTTTTAAATTTATTTAGCATGGTTCCTGCTGGAACATAAATCTTTCCGAAAATAACTTGTAATGTTGGTATTGTAACAGAGCTACACAAGCCAGAGCGTGAACCCTTGATCAGGAAATCCACCAAAACCTCAAGTGGAAATAACTGCTTTAAAGTAATTTTGTCATGGAGGAAGTAATGAAAGATACTTCATAGGAAAACAGTAATCAATCTCAAATAATGAATAAAAGCTATCATGAAGCTGGTTTTTAAAATAATGAGGTTCTTTTTGGCTTGCCCTTTTTTTTCTTTATTTTTAAAAGAGAGTTGACATCTTCAATAGGCTTCAGAATTTTAAACTCCCCGAACCCTTGTAGAACATTAATAAATATTTGCATGCCCTATAGAGGTCTGCATAAAATGTGAGATGAATATTGTCAATGCCAAGGATTTCATATCCCCCTTCAAAACTCCCCATCCCAGAATTAACAAGACGGAATTTAAAATAATAAATGTAACTTTCTGTTCGAATTCTTAGCACTGATGTCTTGAAGGTGCTTTTTATTACCATTTTTTATGATGAGGTGGAATAGAAACTTAGGCCTGATCTGCTCAATATAGCTGCACTGATTTAACACAGTAGCAAATCAGTTTAATTAGATCAGTGATTAGACCTTATGTGAGCACTCCTCCATGCTAAGGGGGGCTTGCACTGCTGGGGAATTACATCTTTGAGCCAGAGAAACAAACTGCTGGCTTTAAATTAATAATAATAAAAAGGTTTTCCCTTTAACACAGATATTCTTCTGGATGAAGCCAGAGAACGGAACAGGTAAGCAGTGAGAAGGGAAGGTGTAGTTGGCCCCTGCTTCAAGGTGGCCAAGAAAAGGTGGTGGGATAAACTTTTTATGCTGGTAACCTCTAGGCCCTGATCAACAGCATGTCCAGGTCTGGTTGGCCAAGATGGAGCAAGGCAAAACACATAAACCATAACTAAGCAAAAAGAATGTCTAACAGATCTAGTCTTGGGTTTGTATCACTTATGTCTGCATCAACATCTGTGTCTATAGAGAGAGATAAATCATCGTGGCTTTAGAGAGCTCAGATGATGTGGAGTCAGCACAGAAATGTGGGTAACCAGCTCTCTAAAGGGATATTTAACTTAACCCAAGGCCTGCTGATGAGGATGCTTGTTTTTTTGCTACTGTTCCATCACTTGCAGAAGGTCTGTGCAAGCAGCCCCTGGTGCCTGCTTGGAAAAGGGGGTACAGCTGGTCTGAGCACACACACAGGCAGCCAGGAGCAGGATCAGCCCTTCTCCTCTCACGTCAGGGATCCTCTCGTGGTGTGTCTGAGGGTTTCTCCCAGGCAGCCCTGAGATCTCCTGGCAGCAGCCTGTGACACAGAAAACAGATTACTTCCTAAGGCCTTTATCAGGATTGTGCACCTCTGAATCCATCACGGAGATGTGTGAATATTAACTCTAGGTAATAACGCAAGGCTGTGCAGATGCAGTTATAAAGAGAGGCTTAGCCAGCCCTGTGTAGGTGGTTTGAAATATAGGTTTAAATATCTTTCCATACAGTGAACATAAACAGGGTGTTTATAGGAAAGCAGCCTGGTGGCAAAGCAAAGCAAAGCACAGCTCATATCACAGCCCAACCACGAGGATGTGAAGCAGCCTTAAAAAATATATATGAGTAACAAGGAGGCCATGGGAAAGCATCTCTCTGGAGCCTGGAGCTGGTGTGGGAAGAGAGCAAAAGGGTTTTTGTCCAGGTCTGGGTCTCCCTGAGTTCCTGCTGCCATGGACTGGGGCTCATATTTCCCTCCAGGGACATGGGAGAGGCCCCGTGTGCCCATTGCAGCAGCTGCAGTCCAGAGCAGCCTGCAGGGAGATTGTGGGGGAGATACAGGAAAGAAAAGAGGTTTAGGAGAGGATGGAGATGCGTGGCAACTGCTGTCTGCTTCCAGGCACCAGTGAGAACCCATCCAGGTGGGACCAGCTCCTTCCTCACCTCCCGGCTGAGCCTCATCTCCAGTTTCTGCCTGCCCCCTTCCCATTTCCCAAGACCTCCCAGATGCAGCAGAAGGATCAGAGCTGGGGACGGGGCTGCACAGCCATGAAGTGCCCGAGAGCAGCAATTTCCCTTCCTGCTGCCCACAAAGACCACAGCCCCTGCAGTGCTGGGAACTGGCTTTTGATGGTCGTACTTAGAGCAATCAAGATGCAGAAGAAATAAATGCAAACACCCTGGGCCAGCTGCTGGCACAGTGCTGATCCAAAGACACTCGAAAGCAGCAGGAAAGGTTTGTTATGGTTCACAGGGCTCCAGGAAGGGTCCCAAGCAGAGGGGAGGGGACACATGAGACCAGAGAGGCTGCTCAGCTGAAGGGAACAGCGTGGCCTGGGAGCACGGGGTGAAATCCTGGCTCCTGGGAGGCTGTGGGTGCCAGGCATCAACTCCAGCAGAAAACGTTTGGGATATGAGAGAGCTCACTGCCTGGATGACTGGATGCTGGTGAGCCCTGACCTGGCTGACAGAGGTGCTGGAAGGGTTTTGCCAGGAGCAGAGGCAGAGCTCCCGGGCACACAAGGTGTTGGACAAGCGAACAGGCTGTCACTGGCACGTTTACACGGTTTGCCTTGAGGATGTGATGCTGCCGAATGCTTTGCCAGCTCCACATCTTCGTCTTGCACCACGCGTGTTGAAATCAGCCGCCCTTCGTCTGTGCTGTGTTCCCTCACGGTGCAAACACAGCGGGCTCAGCGTGCCCATGCAGAAGGGCTGCAGGCAGCTGCTTGCATTGCCCGCCTGCCCGAGCTCCCAGTGCTGCACTGGGGATGCCTTTCTCTAGGAAATCCCTCCAATGGATGGCTGGAGTTTCCAGCCCAGAGTGGCAAAAGGAAGCAGCACCAGCAGGGGCTTTGCTGCTGCGCCAGGACAGGAGGCCTCAGGACTGTTTCCCGTGCAGTGGTGCCAGCTGGCAACCTGGCACAGGTTATAATCCCAAATGTAATCCCAGCAAGCGGGCATGGGGCCAGGCTGGGACTGCGAGGGGCACAGCACCGTGCCCTCCACAGGGTGTGCACCCCAAGATCTGCCATCCCTGTCCTGTGCTGCTCCTGGTGCCAGTGAAATCCTGCTGTGCCTCCTCCCTGGAGCGACCCACCCGGGCTGGCTGGGCCTGCTGTCACCAGGGCAGGGGACTCATTCATAAATCCAGCACTGGCTGGGATGGGGCGTGGGGAGGAGCTGGGAATGCAGCAGGGAACAGGGACTGCTTTGTTGGGACGGCGCTGGCGTGGAGGGCATGTGTGCAAGGAATGAGCCGGGGCAAGAGCATCGCCGGCTTTGTGGTTGAAAGCTCACAGTCAGCTGCTCCTTGCACGGCTCGTGGCGTGGCTCAGCCCACCCGTGGCTCCCAGCAGCACCCAGAGCCCCTGCCTGGGGTCAGCACACCCCAGCAGCCCCTCTCCCCTGTCCCTCTCAGAGCAGGCCTGGCACAAGCGGTGGTGTTGGGAGCACTCCCTTACACCAGTGCACAGGACAAACCCCAGAGACTGCAGGCGGCAGCCCCTGCTCTGCCCACCCTGCACCAGCAGCCCTGGAGTCACTCCTGATTTACACCTCCTCTGGCCTCATTTTTTTTCTCCTCTGTACCAAATTGCCGGCGCGTGTCTAAGATCCAATTATTTTCATGACTGTTATAAAAGCTAATAAACTTCAGCAAAGCCTCTGGAAGCCCCAGTGCCCTGTTTGCTTGTCTGCGTGGTCACCGGGGCAGGAAGCATCAGTGCTGTCAGCACCTCCAGCCCCATACAGCTCCCCTGGGACCCTGGGATGTGGTGATACTGCCCAAGGCCGTTCACTGCAACTGCCTGGCAGGTAAGTCCAATGTGATGCAGCTGAGCAGCACCAAATTGCTGTGAGGCCAGAAGGGCAGGGCTCCAGGAAGGGTTTTCTGCTTCAGCCAGGAAAGGATCTCTGCTGGCTCTGAGCATGAACCCAAATCTGTGGGTGAGAAGGTGCTTTTGCCCTTTCTGTCTATTCCTGTTTCACGTGCCAGTGTCAGCAGGACTGTCCCTTCACAGCCCTGTCCTTAGGCAGGGATGGAGACCTGGCCCTGGGAGCAGCTGATGGGCACTGTCAAAGGCAGGACATGCCCCAATTACAAGTGCAGTGGGTTGGAAATGTCCTCAGCCCTCAGTTCCATGATCCTTGGGGCCTCCAGTCTCTGATTAGCACGGGCTTTGTGCTGGAAGGGCGTTGCTGGGTCCTAGTGCTGCTGCCCAAGGGAGACCCCTGAGCCTGGCTGCCTCCACTGCCCTTCCATCACCGGCACTGGAGCAGCTCCTTCTGGCCATGGATGCCACCACAAGCTGGCTCAGCCACGAGATGGAGCATCCAGAGCTCTCAGATCCTGCCCTCTGTCCTCCACCCACACACACATCCCATGCTGGCACTACACACTAGACAGTGAGGTTTTAGGGCAACACCTTGAAATGGGCAGCTCAGATTTGTTTCCAAATTACTGTGCCTGGCTTCCTGTCTCGAACTGGGGTGGAGGGGCCATGGGAGGGGGCAGCGGTTCTGCAGAGGTTTTGTTACACTGGTGAGGCTGTTTGTCCTCAGAGCCCTGCCTGTCCCTCATCCTGATCACCTCTCCTTGGTTCATACTGAGATAAGTGGCAAGAAAAGTCCCAGGACCGGTGAGAGGCTGGGGGACTGTGTGAGGTGGTGCTGCAGGTGGGGACACGGGGCTGAGCTGCTGTTTCCTTCTCCCACTTGATGCTTTAACTCCTTTTCTGCTGGTCTCTGCTGCAGTCTTCTGTAACAGGGTTGCAGGTCAGATCTGCCCTCACAGCAGCTGCATCAGCAGCCTTAGAAGCCAGGAATAAAGAGCAACAGCAAAGCAGGTAACGTGTTGCAGGTCTCCCCTGGTAATTAAAGAGCTCCACCGATGAGCTGGTTTGTGTTGTCCCATGTGTGTCTGCTGAAATCTTCCACTACTTGCCAGCAGAAGAGCCTGCCCTGTCTGTGCTTGCAGCTGACAGCACCTGCTTGGATTTTCATGTTTTCAGACTTTTTTAGATTTGAAAACTTGCAACCTATTTTATTTTTTTAATGTTTCATTCATGCTGGGCACTGAAAATAGCCTACGCAGTTTCAGTTCCTTTTTTTGCTCTTCTTTGGTTTTCAAACCATCAGTTTCATTCTCATACAATCTCTTTGTTGGAAAAAAAATTAAAAATAAAATAAAAAAAGGTGTCTTCAGATAAAGAGCTTTGTTTTGGTTTAAAAGCTGCTGGGAGAATGGCCTGAGTAAATGCTACCCCCATGCACCCTGCGACCATAACTCCTGCCTGTGCTCCCTGGCTGCCAAGGTCTCCCACAGGTAGACAAATTCATCCTGAGTGATCGATATCAACGGGCTTATTTTTACAATTAATGAGTGGATTAGCAGTTGTGCTTCTGAATTTCCAGAAAACTCTCCACGGGGCCAGGGAGCAGGGCTGTGCCCAGGGGGTTGTGTTGTGTGCAGAATGAGGGCAGGCCGGGGGCTGTGGGCTCAAACCACTGCACCCAGTTCCCACCTCTTCCAAGGACGCAGAGACTGCACAAAGTACCTGACTGGAAGAACTAAAGCTGGCTGGTATTGTGATTTCAGATTCAAATGCACGTACCCATGTGCGTTTGTGCAGAGGTCACAACGCACCACAAACACCAGCAGTGTGGAGTCTCGGAGGGGAAGGTAATGCAGCTGTGTCGGTCAAGGCAGGCAGGGAAGGGATGCAATCGGATATTGGAGGTGAACAGCAACTGTGAGGACTGACTGAAATCCAAACTGTTAGAAGTCTTCCCTGCTGGGCCCGCTCCAAATCCTTTCCCATCCCAGGGCTGAAGTGCATTGTGCCTGGAAACCAAAGCTCCCAGTCTCCGGCCAGGGGGGTTCAGGGCTGGCTGCAGGGCTGTGCTGAGCTCTCAGGGTGCTGGTTAGTTATTAGTCACCCCATACAGAGCTGCTGTCACCCTTCACTTTGCATGCCTGAGACAGGATTAACATCTGGCAAGTGCCACCAGGAGACTCTGCTCAGCCTCAGCTCCTCACCCTGTTTATCAGCTCGTGGTCAAGTCCTCATCCACTCGGTCTGGGAATGGAAGTAGAGAATCACAGCTCTGCTGCCAGTCAGGAGAGGGGATGGCTTCAGGCCTTCACTTGGATTTGGTTACAGAGCAACAAAGTCATAGCAGCAACTGATATTTTTATTCTTTTCATTTGCATTTGAAATGTCACTCTAGGGACATTACTATTATTGTTATTGCAAATGTGTGCCTTGATCTTTTCCAGTACTGACCACTTTGCACACACGGATACTGAGACTGAGATCTTGCCCTGCAGAGACCAACCATCCAAATTTCACTGCCCAGCAGAAACTAATTGGGGTGGGAGGGAAGCAAACACTCTTCACCCAAGCAGCACGTTACAGATCTGCTTCTGCACTCGTGTACACTTTGGCAAGCTCTTAAAATCAGCTTTGCAACACTAAGGCTCCTCCTGAGTGTTATGATTTATTAGTGATTAATTCCTGCATAGCCCAGAGCAGGGGTTTCTATTTTAAATTCTTGTTGCTAGTAATTTAGGAGTAACACCCATGGGAGAGCTGTCACAGCTGGGACTCTCTCATTAGGTGCTCTACAAACATGGGATAGGAGGATAATTGCAGCTAGAGTCTGGTTTTCTTGGAGATCTCACCAGCCCCCCTGCACCCAAAAACCTTATTGCAGCAGCCAGAGGGTCTCGCAGAGCAGTGCATGTGGCCAGAGGAGGTGCAGTTGTTATTTCACATGAAAAGAGTCTGGGTCCTGGAAATGAACCCTTGGATTTTTTCCCAGGACAATGTGCTTGTAGGAAAATAACAAACAGAAGATCACAGGGGGCTTTATCAGGTCATGCACCATCTGGCCTCTCATTCTTGGCTCCAGCAAGACTGAAGGGCTTGTCTCAGCCCACCATCCCTCCTGGAAATGGTTAGCATATATGAGGGCTCTTGGCAGTCCCCATGCTGGGCAGGGAGCACAGGGCTTTGGGAGGAAACTGAGGCACGTGGAGGTGATCTGGTGTCCTCTGATCTGTGCTCAGCTCACCAAACTGAGCTGGAGTCCACCTCGCTGTCCTGGATGGCGCTGTGACGGGGAAAGACGTGGGCTGGTGGGTCCGCAAGCAGAGAAGAACCCGTTGCACCAAGAGGTTGTGACCACCAGACAAGGAGCTGCTTTTGCCCACTGTCCTTCCCCAGGCCTTGCCAATAGCACTGCTCAGTGTCCTGCTGGTGGTGGCTGGTACCACGTGTGTCACCATGCCAGCAGGGCTGTCCTCTCCCAGGCAAACCGACCCGTCTCCCTCGGGATCTGACGCTGCCGGAACTCTCCCAGCTGTGCTGGGACAAGCACCAGAGACTTGCTGCTGCACAGGGCTGGGATCTGCAGTGGTGCTTTTATTTCACATGTTCACATTCTTTCTTCCTGGAAAACACTGCAGTTCTTCCTCCTCAGCAGACGAAAAGAAAAAAGGCTGCAGGAAAGGATCTGGAACATGCTAATAAGCGCGCCCGCCTCTCGGGGCACATATCAATCTTCCCACGACGTTCCCATGGAAATGACCCAATCTGCCAGTTCTCCCCTCCTCTTCCAGAGCTCTTTAACCTGCTGCACAGGCAGGCAAAGTTTATAACAACAAATCTCTGCAAATCCAGCTTGCAAAAGTTCTTTTGGGAAGGGAGACGCAGCGATCAGGCTGCGCTCTGCTTTGCCACAGAGGGGGGAAAGCAGTGCCCTGGAGGGAATTCGGCCCCTTGGAAGGAAGAGGAAGTCTTGTCTACTGCTTGAGGTGTCCCAGGGAAGCCATGGGGTGACCTGCATCCGTGTTTTCCCTGACAAATGTCACTGCCTGTCCCAGGTGCATCCCTGTAGGCTGTGGACTGAAAAGGAATGATCCCAGAGGGCTCCCTACCTCGTGCCTACATCTGCTGAGGGGCTGATAACTGGGGAACAATCCTTCTCATGGTTAGAACAGGCCAGGTGCTGGGTCATGAGGTCAAAATACAAGAAGAATGAGAAAAACCAGACATTTTGATCCTTTACTCAATGAATTCCTCACTTTTTCAAGTCACTTTGGAAACTCTGGGGAAGAAAAAGGCTTGGGCTATGCTGGCACAGATTCCCAGTGATCACACCTTGAGGCTTGCATTGCAGCATGAGAACACTCTTGTTTTTAAACATGCTTGCCCTATTGCTTCCCAATTTCTGATGGATGCACCCTGTCACTGGTCAAAGTTTCAGGAAGAATCCCTAAACCCATAGAAGCTGCAGTTCTTACAAACTGATGTGGAGAGCTCAGAGAGACAGCACAGAGAGGGACCAGAGTCCTGGATGGCAGGATGAGGTAATACAACCAGGGTCACCCAAACACGGCCTGAACTCTGGAGCCCTTTCCAACTACGGATGGGTGAGGGGCTGGGCAGGGAGCAGAGGAGAGCATAGAAACCATGGAAAGGACTCTTTGGATCTATATGTGGGACCCACCATCTCCAGGGGCCAGATCTGCCATGGCTTTCCCATGGGAGCCTCTTGCTGCACATTCTGTGTACCCTGCCCCTGCTCTGATCTCTGCTTCCTCCCCTAAATCTGCCAGCTGGTGACTGTGCCATAACTTCCCTGCACTGGCTGAAACCCCTTCGGGTTAAAAAAAATAGAAGTGCCCTCCCTCTCACCCCAAGCCCCTGACAACACCATCATTCTCCTCAAGTGTGTGTTAAATATGCTACAGAAAAATAAAATGTATCTTTTCTGATGACACAGAATCGTAGTCTTAAATGCAATTTATGAGGGAAGAGTAAATTGCCAGTAGCCAGCATTGCTTCTGCTAACTCATGAGAAAAAGCCTTTGTTCTGAAATCCTGCCTATGGTGTTATTGGTGGTGATCATTCTTCCGAGAACCTCACCGGCTCGCTCTGAACTCGCTCACAGACATCCCTGGAGTCGCCGTTTTGCAGAGGGCCCTGCCTGCTCCACCAGTGGACTGAGCTGGGGAGATGCCATTTCCCCTTTTCTCCAGCAGAGACAGGACAGGGATTCTGGTTTTGCCCCAAACCCACCTGAAGCTCAGCTGCCTGGATCAAAAGCCAGCAGGGATACAGGCACGGAGCTGTGCCTTAAGAGGGGGTGAGGTTCAGCTTTAAAAATAATGAATTTCCATCACAATAGAGTTTAATGAAATCAGATATTGAACTCTGATGCAAGCGGCTCTGAATACCTGACTCCTGCTTTTTCCTTTGAAACCCCTCCCCTAAGACCTGCCCAAGCTGCCGCTGCTCTGTTGCAGCACTACTGGAATCCCCCAGCCCCTGTAGCCACATCATTACACACACCTCCATCTGAAATACACCACAGTTCAGGCTGGAATGGCCTGGGTGCGGGGCAGAGCCGCTCAGCTCTGACTGCACACACTTGATTTGTCAAACACAGCTTATATCAGAGGCAGTAGGAGCTCGAGCTTTCTGCTTCCAGCTCCTTTCAGTACCAGAGCTCAATGCTGACTGACCCTCTGACAAGGAAAACTACTTGAGGGAAAAAAAACCTCAGGGCCTCATCCTCCTCCCAGGGCAGAACTTTTTGTAATGTCTGACCTAACCCCACTCGGTGTGACTGCACCAGGGCCATGCTGGGCTGCAGAGGCCGGTCCATGTGGCTGCATCTCCCCAGACAGCGTCCAGCACGAGGGCTGGCAGCGCTGGGATGTGCTGGACGGGTGTCTCTGTGTAGTGGGTCTCAGCAGAGGCTACGACCCTGCAGACCAGCACATTCCCTTTGCCTCGGGCAAAGGTGTCACCTTCCCTGGGCCAGGCAAGAACCATCAGCAGGGAGAACAGCCAGAGAGTGAAAAGGAAGCCACGCCAAGGCCAGGACTCGACTCTGTGCTGGCCCAGGAGAGCCGGGGGAAATCCCTGAGCAGACAGAGCGCCCCGACAGCGCTGGCTCGTGGGGAAAGCAGGAGCGAGAGCTCGGAGCACCCTCGTGTGGCACCGCCTGTGCTGGTGTGTGCTCTGCACATCACACTCGTGTCTGTGCTGCCCGTCCTGCCCAGGACCCCACGGACTGGGCACTGCGGGGCAAACCATCTCCGTGCTGCTGGACGTCCTGTGCCCTGCCCTAAACTCTGCACAGACCGCCCTGCACCCTGTGGTACCGCACACCGTGCTGTGTGGGCTGGGGATGCTCTGTGGACTGCACAGCAAGCTGCTGTAAGGACTGCAGGCCACCCCACAGGCTGAGCTGGTGCTGCTGTAGGGGCTGCAGTGGCCAGGGACAGTGTTTTTTGACACCCCCTCACCCACGCAGCAGTGCCAGGCACCCGGGAAGTGTTTGCCCCACCTTTAACCATGGGAGTCACCGTGCAGTAGCCAAACAGATCCACGCCCTCTGGAAAGGCCAGTTCTTTGGGCTCTCACAGGCACAGGGGCTCTGGGCCAGCCTGGCAGCACCCCTGGGCCACCACCACCGCTGGCTCTGGCAAGGGCACCTGGTCCCTTCCATTGCCACAAACCAGACCTCAGCAAAATGGTCTGGGGAGGCTCACAGAAAAAGAAACTAAAGCCTATGTAAAGTCTGCAAGAGGGGCACTGTCCCCACGTTACGGCCTCTTCCTCCTTTCCTGTGATGCTTTGACCACCCTCTGTCTGCAGCCTCACCCCCTGGGCTCCAGCTCAGGAAAGTTCTTTGTTTTAAGTAACCAGTTTCATTCCAGTTTGCCCTCCATTGGGATCTGTCTAGGTGTTGGTGGTACTCCAGGGGTATCTAAAGTGCACAGTCCTGGAGTTAAATGTTTGTGCCAAGGGGAAATTATTTTTCCTTAATAAGAAATCAGCAAAGAGAAGGAAGGTTCCTGTTCATTACTTCATGCTAGAAAAGACCCTAAATCGAGAGCAAGCCTGGGGCACAACTGTTCCTGCTGATTCTGAGCCTCTTGGGTTTTCAGAGGCCACTGAAGCTCCCAGACCCCTCTGTGCACCCGAGGGTGTGCAGAGAAGCTGCTTTGGTGTCTCTGCCTCAGTTTCCCCCCAGGACAGCGAGGAGCCCCGTGCTGCCCCCATGCCTGGGGATGCTTTGGTACCCAGCGGTGGGAACCCAAGGGTGAGGCTCAGCGTACTGAAACTTCCTCCTGTGGAATCGAGATTTCTGGCACAGCTCCGGGATGCTGCAGAGGAGGGTGGGATGCGGCTGCTAGCTCCCAGAAGATGGCACTCGTGGCCTGCAGATCGAGTCCCAACCGCTGAAGATGGCTCCGGAGAGGGAACCCATAAATAGCCCTGGACAGGCTGTCAGGCTGCCTGATTTAAGCACCAGAAATAGTGAAACTGTGGAGGTTTCTCAAAAATTAATTTTTCTAAAATGGGAGAAAGATGAAGCCAAGCCATTTTTTTCCTGCTTCCCTTGCAAACCTCTCCCCCACGAGGAAATTAGATTTAACTCCTTTGCCGCTGCCCCAGCAGGGTCCAGGTGGCCTTTGGTGGGGATGGATCCTGCCTGTCACGCTGCTGGGTGATGTGACCAGAGCAACAGGGGATGCTGAGCCCGGAGCACCCACCCCGTCCCCCCCTGCTGCTGTGCCCAGGGCACAGCTGGATGACACTGCAGCAGCAGAGCCATCCCTGCCACCATTCGCCCTGGATGTTCGGAAAAACTTCCACACTGAGAGGGTGGCCAGGTGGAACAGACTGCCCAGGGAAGAGGTGAAATCACCATCCCTGAGAGTGTTCAAAAAGCACATTTAGTGTTGGACCTGGCAGTTCTGGGTTAGCGTCTGGACTTGATCTTAGGGGTCTTTTCCAACCTTAACGATTCTGTGAGTAGGGCAGGGCTAATTTAGGAAGGAAGGGGTGATCACCATCCCCCTCCCCTCTCCATTTTAGATCTGCAGGTCCTTAGACTGGTTTATACATCAGCTCTAGAGACACACTTTAGCTCTAAGTTTAAGCATAAATACTGGCCTCCTGTTCTTCCTCACCCTGACAGCTTAAGCACAGATTTAGAGAAGTCCACAGAGTGATCTCCCTCTTCCTACACATCGGGGGGCACCTACCCCAGAACTCCAAGATTTCTTTAGCTCCTGTTTTATTACGTTGAGACTTTTTCCCCTGGGATCTCATCCATTAAAATTCCCACTGCTCCAGCCTCGAGGATGATGACAGGTATGAGGTGCCAAGCCCCTCACAGGGCACAGATGTGCTCAAGCCACTAGGACAGGCTGTTACAATGAGCTGGGCTGGAGCTCAGGCTTGGAGGATACTCGGAGCTTCTGGTGTAGGAGGGATGATGTGGATTAATCATCAAGAGGGGAAGAGCTGTGCCAAGGATCGGAGCGGAAAAATCTGAACTCTCTATCTGAAAAAACCTGCAAAATGGGCATTATGAGCTCGTGCCCCTAAGGGGGAGATGGGAGGGATGTGCCCAGCCCTGCCATGCTGGGTCAGGGCAGATCTGCCTGCAGGAGCATCCTCTTCCCTCTGAGCTCTGGGACAGACACTGAGGAAATGAACAGGGGAACAAACAAAACTGCCTCTCTCCTCCCACCACCAAAACCCACTCAGTGTAAATTATGTCCTAATTATTGAGCACTGACTGCCCCCTATAAATTATGGATCTGTCACTGCGTGCTCCCCCAGGAGGTGCCGGCTAATTTTTGTGGTGTCTCTGCAGCTGCACTCCTGCTCACACAGCAGTGCCCGTGCCCATCAGCCCTGCAAAAACATTCTCTGAAGGGGATTTTTTTTGTTTTTCATCATTACTGCTTTGCTTTTAAACAGCCGTTAACTGCATAATAATTTAACAATTATTTGCTGCTGGTTTGAGTGTTCCCTCTTGGTTATGGATCCTGTTATTGCTGTGTTAATCACACCTACATCCCCTGACTTCCCTCCACCCTTGTAATTCAGGAGGGTGTTATTGTAGCACGGTGCTGCCACAGGGTGCTCTGTGCCAAAGTGCAAGATGGAGTCACAAAGCAGAGATGTATTACAGGGGGGGAAAAAAGAGAGGTTTAGTTTGAGATCTCACGGACTGTGAGACAGAAGATGATACTGTCCCAAAGAACGTTTGTGCTACACCTGATAGTTTCAGAGTAGTAGAGCAAAGAGACTTGGACAAGTCAGCGAAGTCAATAAGAGGGCTGGGAGCAAAGCACCAACATGATGGGAAAATAACCATTATATACTGCATTTACATGAGGTTCTTAATTACAGAGATCAATCAATACTGAAAAATAAAATCTCATATGACTTATACCTATGTAAAACCAAAAGACAAGGGAGTCCAGACCTAGAACATTCACTGACCTAGTCCAGTGATGGACAAAGATGAAAAAAGATCCTAGAAGGTAATGGAACATTGTTCCTGCTGAGATAAAATCTTTTACTAAAAATATGATTTAAGAATGAATGGACTCTTCAAATGTGTTTGTGGGCAGACATCGAGGTGAAGGAGTTGATGGTTCTGTTCCAAGCCCAGGAGGCTGGAAACTGGATTGTGAGCATGTCTGAGTCTACTGCACAATGACAGAGGGACTACCTGCACCCAGAGCCGCCCCAGCTTTGCCCAGGTTGTCCTGTGGTGCCCTCAGCCCTCCTGCAGTGGGAGGCAGTTGGCATTTCGCTCCATCCTCTCTAAAACAAAAAACTGGAACAGCCTCTGCCTGAAGTGAGGCTGAGCAGAGCTGTCAGGGCAGATCTGATGCCCAGCAGAAAAATAAGGATGTGCAAGAGAAAAAAGGGAAAGCAGGAATTCCTGCTGAACCCGCAGCTATCCAGCACAGGAAGCATCAGTTTCAGCTGTGATGTTTTGGAGAGTCTCTGCCTTTTTTGTAGCTGTTTTCCAAGCAGAATCCAAACAAGGAGTTTCAGGTTGGAATTTGGAGAGTACTTCCCAATTGATTTTAACAAGAGACAAATGACATTGAAACTGAGCCCTGGGCACTTGGTGTCTTGTATGGCTCTCTAATGTGAAAATGCAAGTGGGCTCTGCAGGCGTTCTTAGGGAAAGACCCCAAAATACACAGCCAGTCCAGTCACTGCAAAGCTGCTCTGGCAACACCATCACCTCAGTGAGACATTTCCCAGCATCTCCTCTCTGGAGGGAGGGGGATCATAAAAACCTTCCCAGCTGCACAGCCCGGCAAGACAGCACAGAGCTGTCCGATGTGTCATTTGAGACTCTGCTTTCTCCTTGAGATTACACAATTACCAGGTATAATTGTTTAATAGAGTCCCATCATCGTCCTCTGGTGCGAGGCAAGGGAACTGACCACATCTCCTTGTCAAGACAGAAATCCTAGGAGTCTGCATTAGCCAATTACCACAACCTACAAGTGTTGTAAAAGGCACTTTTGATGGATGAAACTGATTTAGAGGCCTGATAACTTGTCACTTACAAACAAACAATCAAAACTTTCCCTTTTTTGATGGCTGGAGAAGTTCTGGTTTTAGTCAGCTCCCCAGCTCTGTTAAAATCCACAGTGATCCCCTGTTTCTTGCATTTGTGGCTGCTTCTTATTCTGCAGACCTTGGCACTGAACACCACGCTGCTCTTCAGGCTCAGGGGGCTGTGAGGACTAGTGAGGGCTTCCAAATGCCTATAAAAACAGCCAAGCTGGGTTATGTGGTTGAGACATTTGTGTGATGTCCAGTGCTGGAAACGTGAGAGATGGACTCGTTTCCTCCGTGTGCAATTCCAGGACCGTTCCTGACAAACGAAGCCATCTGCTTTCCTTAATCAAGGCATCTTGTTATGGGCTGGTCCTGGGTGTAAGTATTAAACATACTGTACTGTGGCATTATTTATGACTTGCACTGACACCGCATCACTCTGTTATCCATACTTATAGAAAAAGACCCACTGTAAGTATAATTAGTTAATAAATCACCATGAGTGATAAACAGAATGATGGATGCAGGTTTCAGTTGATCACTTTTTTATTAAGGAGAGATAAATCAGCATCATATTGTTGCTGTAAACCTTTCAAATTGGTCAAAAATCTTGCCATGCTGAAATGCAGCAGGGAGGTGATTAACGTGTCAATTGTGGAGCAACAAATTGTACCTGATAATTGATATCAATCAATCCTTTTAATTTCTCTGCAATGTAATGGGTGTTATACATCATCCTGCTCTCCTGCCTCTTCAGCATGGCTTCTGCAACCTTTCCTTCACACCCAGACCCCTCTTCAGGCATCTCCCAGTGCCTGGCTGCTGCAGCTCCTGCAAAGCCTTTCAGCCTTCAACTAACCCTGCGCTTCTCTTGGGTTTTTGGGCTCTGGTCCCACCTGATATTAAAAAAAAAAAAAAGGACAACACAGCCACCATCCAACCTTCTGGTTTTATTTTTGCTAATAACATCACTGTGCCAGAGCTACAAGCCTCACTAATAAAGGCTGGTTAAATCTTCAAAGGGCAGAGGCTGGGGAGCAGCAGATGTGGGCAGATTAAGGCGGGTCCTGATATCCATCCAGACAATCACTCCAGGTTGACTCAAAGTCTAGAAGCTTTGATCTGTGTTCTGTAATAAGGTGGGAAATTGGTAATAAGGGAGCAACAGCCCTTCCTCCCCAGGAACAGACAGGTCAGGCACAGAGGGGAAGCACTGCAGCTGTCTTAGAGGAAGGAGCTGAATCAGAGATGCAGCGAGACCCTTGGCTTTGTACAAGCAGCTCTTTGGTCTCTTGGTGATTAGCCAAGTTAATCACTGTTTCCTTAAGGCAGGGCTCACAACTCTGCTCAGCGTTTTCATGATACCAAAGGAAAAAGAAACAGAATTTAACCCCACTCCCTGCACATAATGCCCAGGCAGGAATATCTACAGAGATCAAGACCCCACTGCAGTTCTTTTACATGGTGGTTGTACTGCATGTGAGCCCTCAGCTGGATGCTTGATCCACAGCCTTTGGATTCCTCATGGACCACGAGCCCAGCAGCAACCCAAAGCCTCCTGTGTGGGCAGGAGCAGGCACACACAGCCGTGCATCCCTGGTGCCAGAGCAGGCCCTTCTCTGCATCCCTTCCCCTGCTCCTTGGCCACACCAGCAGCTCACCCGCCCTGCTACAGCCTGTGCTCAGACACGGCAAAGGGGACCAGGAGACCCTCCCTGGGTGCCTGGGATCAGACCCCACAGGGGGAGGGCTTGCACCAAGGATGCTGCTTTAATCCACATCTCCACTTTGATAGCGGTTTGGTCTCTGTTACCAAGTCAGACAGTTTCCAGTGCAAAATCCTGCCTGCAACTAAACGCAGAGAGGGGGGAAAAGTGCTTAGGAATTACTTTCAGCTGCAATTTTGCCAAACTAAAACAGGGAAGCTCACTTGGAGCAGCTGAGAGCTTGGCCTGCACTGCAGGTTCAGAGGAGTCAGATGTGCAGCAGACAGGAGCTGCGTGCTGTGCCAGCTGGAGCGAGTACCTGGCTATATTTAGCCAACAGTGATGAACGTGCCTTTCTGCCCTGCTCCCAGGAGAGTCTGATACTTCCTCTGTGAGACCACACCACCTTTCACAGCCCATGCGCTTGTATGGCAGGGTCTAGCCCTTAGGCAGGATATTATTGGAAGAAATCACTTTTCTCTGTGTGACCTGGCCATACTCTCACAGCTCGTGGTGGTTGAAAACCTTGACGCCACTTGTACAGCAAATCCACCAGATGTACCAGGTACATCAGTGCCCTGGATTTCACTTGTCCACTGAACAAAAGCTGAGCAGCTCTCACAATGAGCTGGTAGGGAGTGGATCTCCAGGGCTGTGATCACTAGGTCACATCCTCAGCTGGAGGGTATCCATGTGGCTCCATGGAAGTGGTGGAGCAACTTCAGCTTCCACAGGCGGACGGCATGGGTGGCATCTCCCACTCTCACAACAGCCCCTTCTCCTGCCCAATCCACATTCAGCCTGTGACTGGCTATTCCTGCCTTTTTCTGTGTCCTCGTGGTCTCCCCTCTGTGTACATTGTGTCTGTCAGGTCTCATATCCCCATGACGTACCATCCTCTCATATTATACTTGCCATAATACAGGGAAGATGAATATTGCCCCATAAATGCCTCTTAAGTTAATGTAAAACCACATCTCTCTACATCATGCATTCAACAAGCCATCATTTTCCTCATAAATTTTGAGGAGCATTTTGCCTTCTTGAAACGATTGGCTTGTGCGTCGGGCCGGGAAACAATCCCAGCCCTTGGCCTGGGCTGGCTGCAGGGGCTGTAAATCACCCCGGGGCTGAGCAGCCCTCCTGCCCTCCCCTCCCCAGCACCCCGGGTCGCTGCTGACCGGCTTTATGGATCAGCTCAGCAGGAGTGACCCTGCTGAACAGCCAGCCCTTAAATCAGCACCAGGCAGCTGTCACTCAGAGAAGAGCCTCGCTTTTTTCTTGGAATGGACCAAGATTTTCCTGATGGTGCAGCCTTGATCCACCAACAAAAATCAGCACCCAGGCACACGTTAGACACCAACAGTCTGTTGCTGTTTTACTGGGGTATTTCTAACACTTGCACTTCTGCAGTGGTGAGTGCACAGCACTGAAGGCATTCACCTTCCCAATGCTCACCAGGTTTTCCATTTTGTCACGGGACCATTGAGCCCAGAGACCATCCTGCAGCCAAGAGTCACAGTCCAAGGTGAAAACTGTGCTATCCTTTTCACTGGGCATGAACCAACATGGAGAAACTCTCACACTTGATGCTCAGCTTGAAGAAGGACTTTCATTTACTCACCCAACAGGGACCACTGACCATTTCAACTGCACTTGCTTCAAACTACCCTATGTGAGAAGCACCACAAGCTGTAGAGATGCCCAACCATTGGGATGGACTCACCTCCTAGAATTAAGATGATCTGCTCACTCCCACATTCTGAACAGAGATCAGGGAAGCAAAAGCAGCCGTTTCCCCCCTCCCAGCACACACCGTGACCTTTAACCACAGCAGTGGGCTGAACGCTTCAGCAGATGAGTTTCCAGGCCTCCCTTGGCAGCCATTCCCCTTCACAAAATTCATCGTGTGCTTTGGCACGAGCAGCCAGTTTCAGCACTGGTTTAGGGAAGGCTTGTCAGGAATGACACCGGATAATGGACACTGTATATGCCTGGAGTATACTCAGATGCGTCTTGGGATTAAATCCCTTATTTTTCCGTACACAGCTTTTGCTGCCAGAGGCAGAGGAAGCCCAGCTAAAGCCAAGGGATAGAAGACTAAATGCTCTTTTCATCACGTTTTTCCTTCTTGACAAGAAATCCCCCTCTCCACAAGCAGGGTCAGACTTGCCCTGGAGCTGGACGTGCCCGTGGTCCTCAGGCAGCACCTCCCAGTGAAGCCCCCCCAGCCCTGGCCATGGCAGGTTTTCCCTGGGCAGCTGAACCGCCTGGAGCCTCCCTTGGAAAAGGAAATGAATTTCCTCTGCAGAATTGCCTTTTGGGAAGCTTCAATAACACCAATTCCCTCCTGCATTCAAGTACCCCTGAACGAATGACCCTGCTAGTGGTGCAGTTTTTCCCTTCACCCGCCCCCTCCTCCTCTCTCTCCCCCAACTTTGATTTGATCAGGCCAAATCTGAAATGATGTGTGAAAGTAATGATATTTTGTAATTAAATCTCTGGTGATGGCGCCTCTAATTTGTGGTACATGCATTGTTCATAAGGAAAAAGGCATCAATTCATTTTCTGACTGGCTACTCCAGGGACTCGTAATTAGACCCAGTTCATCTCTTGCTGCCTTGCATATTAAAGAGTTACTGAAACGCAAAGGGAATTTGGGAAAGGTTCTTTTTTTTTTTTTTTAAACCTTCTAATAATGTTAGCTCAATTAGAAACACTCAGGAATTAAAAAGAAAAAGAAAAAGAAAAAGAAAAAAAGAAATTTCTGGATCATACAAAAAAAAAATAGAGGCAGAATTTTGAGCAAGTGAACCCGGACAGGGCCTTCACTGCCCTGCTGCCAAGATCAGGGACCAATTTTACCTCTTCTCTGAGAAGCTGTGATGTTCTCAGAATGTTTTTGTAAAAGAAAAATGTGGCAGTACATGTCACAGAACCCTGTCTTAAGACACTGCCCTTCTGCTCTGCCTCCGGAATAAAAGGGAGTAAACTTTGGTTTTCTACAATCTGAAGAGGAACATCAAGGGAACACATGAAACAGCACAACATTGTGGAAAGGGAAACAAGGCAGAGACAAAGGTGATTTTGTAGGGTCAGTGCTACAAATGTGCATTTACACACCACATTATTGTACATGGGGAATATTTTAAAGAAGCCTCAGATACAGAGTAGGTCCAGTTCTGTCCTAGTTACCAAATAACACAATAAAACCAAATTCAGCTGGTACTGGCAATAATGAGAAACAGCCCCCAAAGATTCCCTGAGCTTCCCACTTGCAGCAGCATGAGAAACTACATTCCCATCCCACAAGGATTTTAAGAGAACAAATTCCCTCCCTCAACTAGTATAAAGTACAAGTCTCAAAAGCACTTATGTCCCGGTTATCCAGCAAAAAGAGTCACTTAGGTCAGAAGTATTTGGGGGTTTGACCTCTTTAACACTTTGAAGAAATCAGCTTAGCCTTTGCTTCCCAATGGGAAGTTGCTTCAGTATGAGAATCAAATGCCAACAAAGATGCTGAAAACAAACACTGACATTTTCAAAACTTTTTTCTGCCTTCACATTCACATCTCAAAGAAAAAAAAAAAAGATTCCACAAAAGATTCACGTCTGGGAAATCTGTGTTTCTGACAAAGCAGCAGCTTTTGGGGTCCTTTCCTGGCTCCCTGGGTCCTATAGCAATTTTGGCGGTTTCTTGCCCACAATGGGTGATGTCTATTTTGGCAGCACCAGCTAAAACAGATCCCTTATATTGGTGGCACCCAGCCATTTCATCCATGCAAATGAGGCATTTTACCAACTATTTCGGCACCAAACATCCCTGTCCCCCCAGCTGCCACCCCTCTGGGTCTCCTGATGCACCCAGACACACACTCTTGCTCAGGGCAGAAAACCAGAGCTCCTGCTCATCCTGGGGGGGGTCTGTGCTCATCTTCACTCTGCTCTGACACCTGCAAAGCCTGGGGTGGAGGGATGGGAAGAGACCTCTGGAGGCTTTGAGGGACACAGGGCAGCACTTGTGGGGTGTGCCCTGCACAGCCAGCTCTGAAATGCTCCCTTCCAAAGCGAGCAGAGGGGAAGGAGCAAGTGATGGAGGAGCAGATGAGAGCCCTTCAGGAGTTCCTGAGAATCCTTCAGGAGTTCCTGAGAATCCTTCAGGAGTTCCTGAGAACCCTCTCTGTCAAGAGCAGCCAGGCTGGGACGTACCCACAGCACAAACACCAGCCTGGAATGCTAATTCTGGATATTTGCTGTGGGACCTTTTTGGGTACAGTTGAAGTGCTGCACTTTTTGCTCGTGCTAAAAAAGCAGTGAACAGGGAATGCACCCTGACCTTTCAGCTAACTGGGTGCTGCAGAGGTGAGCAAATACCTTAACAGAATCCCTTAGTCAACCCCACACTTTTAAAGAGAGCTGCTCTCAATCGATTCCTCCGCTTTTATGGGGAGTCCCAGCATCTGGCAGAGCCTCCCAGCCCCCTGCCATGCTGAGTTCAGCTCCTCTGGCTGGGCAATCCCGCTTTTTCAAGAGAAGCTGCGAAGACCCTGCTTCCTGGAAGCAGCACCAGGGTGGGAATCCTCCTGCCTTGCCCACCCAGACCCCACACCTACACCCAGCAGGGCCACGCTGAGGGTTTGCTCTGTGCCAGGCCATTTCTAACTGGGGAAGGTATCAGCATCTCGAAACAGTTTAATTATTCCAAGAATGCTTAGCTATTAGCAAAGACAAGAGAGCTCAGGGCTATTTTTCAGCATTAATTTTCCATTTGAAATGAATTCCTTTTGGTTACACTTTTTAAATGTTTCTTTTAATTAGACGCAATTACTTCAGAAGAATTGCTTTTATTTCTAAGCCTGAGATCTCAATGATAAAGCTGTTAACTGGCTGAGCTGAATGCTGTGTATGGCTCATTTAGCTGGTACACTAAAGTATATTGAACTAGGAAATTATACAGTGAATCAGCTATTAATTCATTTTATGATCCTTTCACTCCAACATCGTGAATGAGATCTTCAGGGGGAAATTCAGTCACAATACATATAATTGTTCAACTATATATATGCCACCGGTTTACTGCTCCGAGGTTCCAGGCGCTGCAGAGCTGATGGGAGTGAGCTGTGCAAACAGCATTGACTCCTGGCTCTGGAGCTGCAGGGAGCATCACTGCAGCCAGGGAGGTCCTGCCCCTGGGGGAGGCAAGGGACAAGCCGGGGATGCGTCCCCTGGCCAGAGCTGGGAAAAACAAACCTGCAGCTTTGCTGTTTGAGGGTGCCAGGAATCACTTTGCAGGTACACACCCCCACCCCAGTGCTGTCAGACAAAACCTCCGCTTCCCTTGCTGGGCCCGCCTGTAGAACCAGTGTCTGGGGCAGCAGGAGCTGCTGGGGAGAACCAAGGATGGGTCATGTGGTGCCAGCTGAGTTCCAAACTGCTGCAAACCACCTGAGGACTGCAAATGAGGGCTCCATCCAAATCAGCACATTTCTTCAGACCTTGTAGTACCTGAACCACAACTTGTGCCCTTCATACTAGTGGTTATTTAGGTAGTTTCTGGAGCAGCAGCTGATGCTGTGTGGGCAGGACCAGCCCTGATACGAAGAAGTACCAGTGTGGCCAATACTGCACCTTGCAGTGCAAGGCCCCCCCTCCTGTGTCCTGGCAGCACCTCATCCTGCAGCTCTGCCCCTCCTTTGGGTGCCTGCACGGCCGAGCCTGCTGCAGGGCAGAAGGGATCTCACAGTGCCAACACACATGTGCCACCAGGAGATGGGCTCTGACCCTTCACCAGCTCCTTGGAGCCTGCCTGGGAATTCCACACCCCTTTGTCTTAACCTAAAATCCTGTCCATGTCACTGCTGGTTTTTGAAGCCGCTGATGGGCTCCAGTGCTGATTTAAACTCCTCCTCACAGCACAAGGGGCTGTTAAAAGTCTGGTGGCCTAAAAGAACACAAAGGATTTGGGCTTCGACTCCCCACACTTTTCCTGCAGGGAACACCCAACTGCCATCACCACCTCCAGAATGGGATCCCCCCCATTCCCACAACCAGCACGGGAAGCCAGCAACCCCCTGTCCAGAAAGGGATTCTGCAGCACAGCCCAGCCTTGCATTGCAGCAGGGCTTGGATGCACGTGAGGCAGTTGTACATACTGCAGGCTCACCATATGGATAGCTTTGTAATTGAAAATGTAATGTAAACCTTGGCATTCAGGGCCTTCTTCTGGAGAAATCATTGTGGAAATGTCATATAATTAATGAATTGCATCAGCTAGCGGGGAAAAAGACATTTTAACCATGGGATCATGGGACTTTATTGCTGTAGATGGACTAAATCTGTGGCTTCCAGCATAGATCAGTTCTGACAAAAGTCTGAGGTTGCCAACTGGCCAGGTTTGTTTTCACTAACTTAACTCTCTTATTATTTTAATGAAGTCCAACTGATGCAGCATAGAAGCCAATTTCTCTAAATCCTGCCAATAAATTAAAATAAAGATGTTGTGTATGAAGATTGGCAGGTGTCTCCCTGCAGATTTTATCAAGCTTCCAAGCAGAGCCCCTGCTTCAGCAAAAAGCCATGGCCAAACATCGCCTGCAGAAAGCAGTAAGGCAGTGGAACTTGGAGCAATTAGCAAAATTGTAATTAGTGCCAGCTCAGAACCTCGCAGCAGGGATGTGCATGGAGAGGGTCCCTTGGGAGCATTGGGATGTAGGTCTAGGGCTCATAGCAAGGGCTTTGGGCTGGTGTTACAGCCTCTGTGGGAACATGGGATGAGTCCTCCTGCCCCAGGGCTTCAGTCACATCAGCTGGAATTTCACCACACTCCAACTTGCAGCGTGACCACGAGCAGGTCTGGTGTAAAAGGCAGAATTCAGCTAAACCCCCCTCTCTGAGGGTGATCCCCTTCTGACTACGAGCCTGAGGCAGGGCAGGGGAGGGCTCTGAGCTGGCACAGGAAGCAATGCAGGTCGTGCTTCCTCTGGCAGGAGGGAGAGCAGCCCAGGCTTCCCTGGCCTGGGAATTCAGTGGCAAACTGCCCCTGCCCCAGGCGACTGGGAGGACCTTGTTGGTGCTGCAGTCTGGGCTTTCCCAAGCACAGAGCTCTTGTTCTTCAGAGCATCTACAAGAGGTCAGAGCACTCACCCGTCCCCTGTTGGAGAAGGCTGCTGGATGCAAAGAGGGGACACCCACCCTCCCCTCTGCACGTGACAGCCCAGATCCCCAGGGATTGAGCCATGTGAGTCCTCCCCAGACGGCTGTGACACCCAGATGTCCCTAAATCCTCTTTGCTCACATGCCTTGCATCCATTCACTTTCACGAGATTTGGTGCTTTGTTGTGCAAAAGTGTTTGCTTAATCCACGGTGTTAGTGTCCAAAAACGTACTGTCCAGGAAGCAGAACTGCTGGGGTCACGGCAAAACCATGCATCAGTATTGATTGCTCCAGCTAATTAGCCATATCAGTTAATACTAATATGGTACTCTTAATTATATTTATCAATTAACAAAGCAGCTCTTCAGTATTGCCATTTCCCACATTTCCATACATTTAGCTTGTGATAGTTTCAGTAAAATGTTTTGAAAATGCAGAAAGACAACTGTGCTCCAGCCCTTCTGCCACCTCCAGGCATCCATCCCAGCTGGGACAGCTGTGCCAGGGCTCTTTACTTTGCACTTTTGTTTCACTTGTAAGTTTGTTACACTTACAATTCAACCTTATTTGTCAACTGAAGCCACCTGAAAAGATTTCCCTGTATAAAAAATTAAGCTACCTGAATTTTGCACAACTTTGCAGCTGAGTGAACAGGCCCGACCCATCTCTAGTATGACAAAGTCTTTGGCTACTGAATCCCATACCTGTTATCACAGGCATCTCCATCTTATCACCTCGTTCATAGGACAGAAGAGGTGGGGAAGGTTTCACAAGTTCAGTTGGAAGCTCAGCCTGCACTGTCCCTGCCCTGCAGAACCTGCCAAGAACTCTCTCATGCCATTCGAAACACCTTTTGTTCCATGGACCACAACTGCAAGATGAGTCAGCCTGGACCAAGTCTTCAGACTCTGCTCCAGCATCCCAGCTGGAGCTGTGCACACACACTGGTGCTCTCACAGCTCACACAATTGGTTTGTGGTGTCCCACTTTCCCTCCACTGCCTCCAGCAGTCCAGTCTTCATCTCCACTGGCACTTTCCTCCTGATTCATGGTGCTGCTTGACTTTACATCAGGCAGAGGATGGATATCTTTTTATCAAGAGAAATAAAACATCCCTTCTCTGCAAAGGGGCAGGTGAACAGCCTATTGAAACACACAGGTTTGCCCTCCCTTCTTGTATTCCTCTTACCCAGAAACATACAGCAGCAAAAGATATGATTCAGTAAAGTTATTGAGTGCCAGGCCTTCACATTTGTCTTCCAGTGACTCTTAAGTCTTCCTTTTCTCTATTGAGTTCCATCTCATTGACTTCCTATAAACACTAATACAGAGCCACAGACCTGCAGACATGCCTGGAATACAACCCACACCTCCCAGACACTGCCAGGGCTGGGCTGGGCTCAGAAAGCCCAGGCTAATGCAATACAACTAGCACAGTATTCAAAACCATGACTCTCCTCACTACCTCAAACACCCCAAGCTTCTTATCAATTCCTCTCCTGTTCATCTCCGAAACCCGTGAACTTGTTCTGCTTTTCGGGATTTTTCTTTTCCCTCAAACAGAAGCTGAGATGTATACATATTCTCTCAATTCCAGAAGATTTTTTTTTGAGGAAACCCCCTCTGTGCTCCACATAAGCCCAGACAATGAAACCACCAAGCAAGACAACTCACTGCACGACAGGGAGATGCTGTTAATGCTAAACCGGGTGCAGAATTCAAAGCGTGCCTCTAATTAATCACCAGTTAACCAGCTCCGTCGCACAGCATCTTCCATCTTGTTTCTGACACAATGGGCTTCCTCCCCTTTTGTAGCCCCACACGTTCCTCTTCCTCTCAGGCTTGACAACTGCCAACCTGCTCACCCACCGTGCTGCCATCCCACCCCCGTCCATCCGCCCCGGTGGAACATTAACCCGCCGCCGTGAATGGCTTTGCTGACTGGTACACAAACAACTGCCATGTAGCTCCTGGTCTGCCACAGCACCAGCCCCTTTTACATCTCACTGTTACCCCCCCTCAGCAACTGCTGGGACAGCAGGAGAATGGGTGGACAGAGCTGCCGAGCAAGGTGAGCAAAATAAAGGCAGGAGCAGAAAGGAAGCCGAGCAGAGGCAGCTGCCGTGGGCAGTGTCCCCAGCAGCTCATCCTGGTGCTGCACTTACTGCTCTGCCACTTTTGCTGCGTGAAACCTCAATATTGGCTCATCTTCCTGTGTGTCCTGCAAACCACTGCCCCCCCGAGCACATCACTTGGGGGATATTATACTCCAGTATTCATTCTAATCAGTATTGCTGCTGCTGAACTCTGGCACAGGTCCTTTACAGAAAGGACATTAAAACCTGCCCTCTTGGACTCTTTTACTCTTTGCTTTGCGTGGTGAAATGCTGAGAAAATAAAACCTCTGCTTCCTTTGGACCCCAGACTCAGCCCTTGTAAGTTTTCACAGACCTCGAGCAGCAGCCCAGGAAAATCAGGAGCCACTCAGCGGGTTCAGAACTCACAATGCTGAAGTTGGACCCTTTAGCCAATTTTATCACGGGTCTCAACCTGATCAGGGAGTGGTGTCCAGGCTGGTCGTGGCAGAGGTGAATCCAGGGGTTTGCCTGTGATCCAGACTGCTCATCTTAACCTGCCTGGAGGTTTGCAGAGGATCCTGATCCCTGGCTGGCAGCAGGGACAGCCAGCTTGCTCTGGAGCCTCGTGCTTCCCAAGGGCAGCGTTTCAGCCTGAAGCACAGGTGGGCACAGACCTCTCAGCAGCACAAGCACTTTCTTAACCCAGTGCTGAGTGAAGCAGCAGCCTGGCAGGGAAAGCAGTGCTGCTACCTGTGATTTTTCACACCTTCACAACCTACACCAGCTCCCACGCTCTCCTCTACTTCCCAGCCACTCTTTGTGGGATATAACAGAGAATGTGATAAAACATCTGATGATGCAGGTGGCACCATCTGCTCCCTCACCAGCTGCTGCTGCCACTTAACCATCTTTCTCTGTGAAATATTAGAAAACCAAGGTGACCACACATGAAGCAGCTTTCAGGATGGTCCCAGCACAGGAGAGAGCAATTCCCTTGTTAGCAAGTCCTGACCCTACAGCCACCAATTGTCATTCCTTTCCTATAAGCCAAGTCAAGTTCTGGGTGTGATATAAAACTTGTCACCAGTGAAATTTAACCAGTTCCCAGAGTGTCCACCGTGTCTCTACCCACAAATTTATTGCAGAGCTGAACATCAGGCCCTCAACATAAATCACGAGACTGTGCAGTGCAGGGGCTGGAGTGACCACACTGAGGAGCACTTCAGCCTCTGTTCCACGAGTACCCTGAGCAGAGAGAATTAGGCCTGTTGTACATGCGGGATCTGCCAGATAGATGCGTGGTCCCTGGGCATGCAGCCTGCTCAGACTTCAAAGAACATCCTTAGCTGTTGCAATGACAGTTCTACATGAAGTTCTTGCTGACGTTGTCCTTCTGCAGAAACATGCGTGAAACGAGTCATGCCTTACCCATCACCTGGATTTGTCATTCCCGTGGAGCCTAGTTTTGATCTCAGATTCTACTGTGAAAGACCAGGAAATTGAAAGCTGGAACAAGGTAGCAAAAAAACTGCTAAAATGAACAGTAAACCAAAGTCTTAAAATTTAGGGGTGACAAAATTGCGCAGTTTTTAAGCATAAAAAAGGTGGTGGTACTGTGGTATCCCAGGTATCCCCAAGTGTAGAAACTGAAATGGGTCTTGGGCTTTTCCTGCTGCCTGTATATCCAGGATATTTCATAGAGGCAGGAATGACTGAAATGGTGATTAGTCATTATTCAGATAAGACACTGATGATATCATACAACATTTCACAGTTATTTCAAATATGTCTGATCTTAAAGGCAGATACGGGAGTTTCCCAATAGTACAGCAGTGGCTAGACCCTGACAGCCCATCAGGACAGTGTCATGTGCTTTCCTCTGTTAAAAGGAAGTTGGTGTGTAGCTTCACCTCTTTATTTGCATTTTTTCTCTCCTTAAAAGCAGCCTGGCTTTCATCCCCCCTCTGCCAGCATCTCCATTTTGCTGACTCCTCTCCAGGTGTGCTGGAAAGGGAGGCTGAGCTGCAGAGAACTCTTGCTTGTCAGCCAGATTTCAACCACACAAGCATCTACCAGATCCAAACTGCATGCTGTTTATGCAGCTCTGTCAAAACCAGAATGAAATTATTTCTCTAAGTCTGGGTAAGGCTGGATGTGGTTTATGACAATTTACAGAGCCTTATACCTTTTGATTATTAGTTACCAACACCAGTGTTTCCAAGTCTGCTGTAAGAGGACACGAGCGCGATTTAAAACAATTACCATCTTACCAATACCCTTTTTCCAACAGTGGCAAGCAGAAGTTGCTTATAGAATATAAAGTTAACAATCCTTCCAGACTCCAGCTCTGCAGCCCAGGGACTCCCTGAGCCAGAAAGGATCATTTTGTTTAATGGACATGGCTCTGGATAGTTCTCCCATGCATTTGGGTAATTGCTTTGGGAAGCTTCTTAAGTTGCCGCTGTGGTTAAGGAGCTGAGCTGGGATGAGCTCCACCAGCCTCAGCTCAGCCCCTCAGCACCCCACGTGCCATCACCTCAACATGCAGGACCTGGAACCTTCAGCTCAGTGACTGGAGCTTAAGGAGATGCCAGAGCTGCCAGGTCTGGCACCTGAACGGCTTTGCCAGGGCAGTGTGGTGCCTGGAAAAGTGCATTACACTGCTGGGGTTGGAAGTGTTGCTCTCCAACAGTTAACCCTGCCCTCCTCACTAACTGTGCAATCCAGGGTGAGGACAGATCAATGGACAGCGTGTTTTATCTTTCCTTTAACAAACAGCCCAACCAAAGGTAAAAGACCAGTTACATCCCCGGGCTAGAAAAAATTGCCTATATTTTAAAACAAAGTCAGAAAATTGTAAGACACTGCTGAATTTTATGTTCAAAGGCTTTTCTTTGAGAGGCGGACTGTAACAAGATAAAAGTGTAACTAGAGAAATGCTTTCCCTCTCTGCCAGACTGACTTACCAGAGCTCTGGCTGGCTGGACACCACTGCACCAGGTTTGTTTTTTTTTTAGAAGCTCCTATTCCACTCAAACAGGGGGCAGAGGATGTGTCCATGTGCTCAGGAAGATGAAGACCTCAGCCCATCCCTTGTCATGGCAGTGCCAAGAGCCCCAGCTCTGAGCCAGGACAAGCAGAGCACTGGGAGGAGCAGAGGAAGGAGAGTACCTGGCTTTGCCACCTTTCACAAACAGCTGCCAAATTCATCACTCAGTTTGCTTGTGATGTATTATTTAGTAATATCTAGAAAATACATTATAGATGCAAGGTTTTTTCTTTGCCAGTTGATTTTTATGTTATTGATTATTCTCTAAATCACTTATTGTGATTTTGCTCTGAAGTATTTAGTCTTTGGGCAAAGGTACCAAAAGCAGCTTCTCAATCTATAGTCACAATTTTTGCTTCAGCAGCTCATAGCCTGAATAAGTCTTGCCTTTTGTCTACACCAGGAAAAGCAATTTTTACATGCAAAAATGCCAGAAGGTTTGAAATGCTTTTAGAAATCCCCCCCTGTGTGAATGTGAGTACGTACACAGACACTTGATTAATCCATCCCTTTTTTGGACTTTGATTTTGAATTCACCTTACGTGAAAAGATGCTGGAGGAACCTTGTGCACACTGGGTTTTCCTTCTGTTTTGAAATATTAGCAAGTTATCTAATGGCTTATTGTATTTTCCCTTTTATTGGTAGAACACCATTGACTATTCCAGTGCCAGCACCCGAATTGAGCACTTGAGCTGCACACAGAAAGAACCTGTGTCCAAACCTCATTTCTCCTCCTGGAAGACACTTTTGGCAGGTTACCTTAGAGTATCAAGCTGCTTCCATCAAAGGCCTGGTGACAAAGCAAATTAGTTGCTCTGAGGGGCTAGTGCAGAGCAAGTACCTAGAGCCAACAAAAACTTGACATACAATGCAGCCAGGCTGTGGAGTTACCCATTACAGGACTACAGAAATGACTAGTTTTGAGTAAATGATCCCTCTCCTCCCATCTTCCTGGCTTTCCCAATCTTTATGGCATTTGCAGCCTTTTTCTGGCTGTTCTGATGGGTTTTAGCTCCACAAGGACTGAAGAACAGGAGCTTTAAGCTTGAAAGCACTTCTAGTTCATACTCCAAGGAGGAGATCTGTGTTCTGGGTGCCTCTGCACGTGCTTCCCATGCTGAAAGAAGGCAGATGTCCTCAGGCTGTGGTAGTGCCAGGGTAGCCCAGAGCATCTTTGCTCTGTACTGAAGGTTCTCTGAAGCCATTTGGAGATCTGCACCCCAAAAAGCAGCACTGGAAGTACCACCTTATCCAGACCACCACGCCTGGTCACACCAACAGCACAGGAGGCTCTGGCATTGCCAGCAGCCTCTCTCAGCTGCTCTGCTTTGTCAGAAGCTCTTTCCCTTCCCCTCACTCCCCCCTGCACAGGGCTCAGCCTGTGCAAAGCTGTGGTTTGCTGATGGCTGCACTGGGAATTTCCTCAGCTGCAGCTTTGGGCAGCTCTTTGCAGGAGTTACCAACCTGGGGCTGCTCCCGTGGCTTCCTCAGAGCCTGGCTTCTCCCATCCCCATCTCCTGCCTGGAAAGTCTCAGTCAGCTGCCTGAACAGAAAACTTTAAGCTTCTTGGTGCTGCTTGTCACAGCCACAGCACACCCCAAGCCGGGCTGCACACCCTGTGCACACCAACTCCTCCTGCACACAGATGCCCAGTGAGGGGCACCAGCCAGGTGATTCTCCAGCCATGGCACGGGAAGGAAACAGGCTCTGGGGTCAGAGCAGAGGGAGGTGAGTCCAACTCCTGCTCTTTCCAGCTGTAGCCATTTGAATACCAGACTAATCAGCAATCCTAGGAATGCTCCCATCTTGAAATGCACCCCATCCTTGCTCTCTCCATGAAGAGTGGTGATATCAGGGGGAAAGGAGCTTCATTCATGTCCCACAGCTGTGCCTTTCCCCATGAGTTTTGCTGTGTCAGGCTGAGCTGGCACCACCAAACCCGAGCAGGTAACACCACTGTACACACACACCACCACACGCCTCAGGATGGTCTCTGCTGGACTGAGCCTCGGTGATCCCTGCTGTGATATCCCCCCCCAGCATCCTCTTCTGACTGAGCACAAAGCTTCATGGCTCATCTGTTTTGTCTGGGCACTCAAACTGCAAGGCCAGCACTGACGCAACAGTCCCTCCATTGTCCAGACAGCTCCTCCTCCCCCTCTCCCCAAAGAGCACCCCCTTCCCACTCCCTGCCCACACAGAGCCTCTGGCCCTCTTGTTCTTTGCACAACCCCCCCAGCATCTCCATCCTGCCTGGTTCAATGATTAACTCCTGGAGGTGCAGTTGTCAGAGCTGAGAGCTGCCCCCGTCCCACAGCAAACAGCAGGAGCTGATGAAGGTGCTTTTAGCCATCAGCATCAGAGAGATGCTCATATCTCAAGGCTGAACAAAATGCTGCCAATTTAAGAAACAAAAGACTGAGGGATATTTCCCCAAGATTGAGAAGGTTCATGAATTAAACTCAGCTCTGGAAAAGCCAAAAAACCCTGTTATGGCCAGTCATTCAAGAGGAGCTAACACCACCTACACTGAGCATCATGCCTTTGGTCTGAAAGTCCCATGAGAACCAATTCCCAGCACTGGGAAGCTCAGTGGCACCTGCTGCTGGTGCTGCTTAGCCAAATTTCTAGCAAGGGCAGGCTCTTGCAAGTACATTGCACTGCCAGCATCATTTATTCATGGTGGTGGGGCTGAATGGGGGCTTGAACACCCCTCCAGCACCCCTGAGCCACAGGATCTGCTCCCCCAGCAGTAACCTCAGCCAGCTTCTCCCATGTACAAATTATGCCCTGACACTTCGTATGCCCTCCCCAACCCCAGGATTTAGTTCCAGACCTGGGAAGCAGTGAAAAGCAACAAAACAATCATTTCAGATCAGAGAAGGTGTCTGCAGAGGATGTAAATCTGCAGAGTTGCTGGAGCTCTCTTGCTTCATAAGAACCAGCTCATCCATCTCGAGCTGATTCACTTTCCCACTCCTATCTCTGCTAATCTGACCTATTGCCTCTCTAAGCCTGCAGAGAAAAGTTAGACAACACTTCAGATTTGGCCCCAGAGATAATCTCCAGGAACATTTTTAATCCCTGGAGCACTTTGCAAAACAAGATGAGTGTTGTGCTGCGATTACACCGGAGGCACAGGAATGAAAGAATGGGAGGTTTGGGTACTTGGAAAGGTCTAAATATTATTTCAGTCTCGTGTGGGGGGTGTTAAGCCAGCTCTGGTGAAGCCAGTGCATCAGAGGGCACAGAGCAGTGCCACACAACACCTCAGTCCCAGGGCAGAGCAGCTTCCTCAGCCAGGGCTCTGCTCCTGTGTGCTCAGCACCTCTCCTGCCAGAGGTAAGTGGACCTATAACCTACTGCAGGTTGTTCCTGGAGATACCACCGATCCCTTTCCACAGCACCACACAGTGGGGACACGCGTGAACAGCCCAGGGACACGGACTGCCTGTCTCCTGTGCAAGAAACCACAGACCTGAGCGATGGGGAAGAACCTCCTCCCCGCAGCAAAAATCTCTGCCAGCTCAGTTGCCATGTGCCACCCCCTCCTTTGTGTCGTGCTGTCTGTGTCTGCCTCCAAACAGCAGCTGCCCTGGGAAGCCTCCCAGCACCGGGGCAGACAGGCCGTGTGTTCCTCTGGCATGCCTGGGTACAGTCCAGGGCACTGCTCGAACCACAGGTCAGTGGGAGCTGCAGGGATCCTCTGCCTCTGGGAAAATATATTCAGGCAGAAAGCGACTTCAAAAAACACATGTTTAACCTGAACTCTTATCTTTTATCCCTTTAAATATCCAAGCAGCCACTTTTGCAAGCCTGAAGCCTGGACTCCAGCTACATTTATTTCCCTCTTTCATCCCAGCTGCAGCTCCTCAGAATTTATCTCTATGGTTAACTTCCCCTTTCATAATATTAGCACAGTTGAAGCACTTGCTTTCCTGTTGCAGGCAGTGATTATATAGCAAATTAACCACAAGCTGTTCAGTCCAAGTCCAGCAGTTGGAAAGATGCTCCTCTGAGTAATGGTTTGTGTAGCTGATGCTTTCATCTGTAATTTGCATTCGTAATAAATGCAGAAATAAAAAATGGGGTCTGTATTTTAAAGAATAGCCTGGTGTGGCAGGGACAGGCAGGCAAGCTGATGGGGAGGGAGAGACCTCAGGGGTTTGGAGGAGTGTGTCCCAGAGCACCACAGGGAGGGGAATACACACACATGCTTCTCCCACACGAATCCTGGGCTTCCTCCCCACCCTGATTTTGCACAAGGAGAAAGGGCACAAAAAATTACAGAAGTCCTTGCCTGGCTTGTACTGGCAGTGACCAGCAGCTTCCACCATCAGGCAGATGGGCTGTGTGTCTGTACCCAGGGCAGGGACACACAGCCCTGCACGCCCTGTGGCCTCCCTGCTGGTGAGGGGGCACCACAGCCCCTCCCCAGGAGCCAGGCAGGCTGTGTCTGTGCTGCTGAGCAGCACTGCATCGCCTGGAGGAGCCTGCCCAGCACTGCTGCCACCTCCCCACACCCCCAGGGACACTCCAGCACGGTGACATTTAAGCAGGGGCCAAGGTGAACACAAACGGTGAAGGGACAGTAGTGAAAGAAGAGGTTCCAGAGTGCCTTGCTGACCCAGAGGTGCCACATTGCTGGCAAGACCCTGGAAAGGCATCTGGAGGAAGAAGGCTCTCCTGTGACAGCACTGGTCCTGCCTTTGCCTCTCACCTGCCCTCTCAATAACTGTTTATCACTCCTTTGATCCCAGTTTCTCCAGTGTAAAACAGGCCATGGTTCTCAGCCAGCACTGAAAAGCACACCAGGGCATGAATCAACACCTGTGCTAGTGATTCCTGCCATCTCAGCAGTCACAGAGGCTGGCAAAGCCTTAGGCAGCACCAGCTCCTTGCATCCCTTCATCCCTCCCTCCTTTGCAGGTCTTCAGTGAGCAACTGCCCGCTCCCAGGTTATCCCTCACTGGCTTGGTGTTCCTTGTGTTTACCACTCACCACAGGACACCCCCAGCAGCTGTGCCCTGCTCCAAGGAGCTGCACTCTGCCAGCTGGGGAAGGGGGTCCCTGTTAGGAGAAGCCGTGGATAACTCCTGGGAGATGCTCCCATTTCCCCCTGCCATCAACCCCAAGTTTTGGGGCACAGACCCCCAATCCCTCAGCTAAGGAGAGAAGGGAGCACAGCAAACAGCAGGTTACCTCCTCCTCCCCACGGACAGCAGCAGACAAACAACCTCCCACACGGGCTGTAGCTGTGCCAGCCCAGGCAGGGAACATGCCCAGCCCCGGGGCTGTTCCCAGGCTCAGGACCTGCAGCCCCTGCTCATTCGCTGAGGGGGCACAAGGCAAGTGGCTCTGTGTCCTAGAGGAGACACCAGAGTGAAGGTAAGGTGGCTGCCTGGGACTCTTCTTCCACTAAGTAAGTAAATAAATAAAAAAAAAAGCCAGGTCACTGTTTAATTAAATAAGGAGGAAAGACTAGGAGAGCCAGCTTCTTAATAAGATCTTGGAACGTAATTATTTGCTACAATTAGGAATCAAATAAAATGTTCCCTTCTAACACTTTGGAGAAGGCCAGCATTTTAAAGCTGAATTCTCTGACATCAGGGACCAACTTTATCTTTGCTTCTGTGCAGCAATGAGCAGATTTTTCAGCACTGTACTGAAGTTGTTACTTAAAAAGCACCACATATCTACATGTTATGGAGCCAATGGAAAAATAGATTAGCCTTCCTAGATGGGTAACCCCAGACCACACTGCACAGGACTTGAGCCTCCCCATAAACCAAAATTCTCTTCCTGCAGTGATGCTGAAGTCCAGCCAGCACTGGGACATGCTCTGCTCTCTCCCTTCACCTGGCTGCAACAAGGCAGCTTGCAATGCTGAAGTAGCTCATGTTCCTGGTCCCCTCTCAGGCCAAACACACAAACCCCCAGGCTCAAAAGGTCCTGCAGCTTTTAAGGACTTTCATCCGAGTTGATATGAGCTGAGCAGAGCCCTCCAGCTGCAGGAAGTCCAGGCAGAGCAAAGCAGCTATATGCGGGATGTGCCTCCTGCACTGGGAAACAAGTTCTTCATCCAGACACCACCTCGGTGGTCCCACCTTTCAGTCCTACACGAAGCTATGACAGATAATGTTCTTTCCTCTCGCCCTGCAGTTTTTTGAGGCCTCATGCTGGGGAGCTCCTGCTCTGTGGCCTCCACAAGTCAGAGGGCAATAACTAGCAAGGAGGTACCAGTGCAGGGGGACAGAAGGGACACGGGAAGGGAAGTGTCCTAAGAGGCCTCTGGGGGCACCCCTAAAAGAATAAAGGTAAGAGATGGATGAACGGCATATGCGCAGGAGGGAAGTTACACACATTGCACAGAGGGGAGAGGGGGGAAAAAGAAGATTGAATCTTCCTGGAGACCAGTGAGATTCTATAAACATAATCAAAATGTAATAGAAACTTTTTGGCAATGCTGTTAGAAGGAGAAAGCATCAATCTTCATGGAACTCCACTCAACAGGCTTTCTCCAGCTAATCAATCACGGTCAAGACATGGGCCGTCCCATCTGTCTGTGCAGGGGACCAGGAGGAGATTGCAGAGTGCCTGGGCTGGAGCTACCATCTCACTACCAGGCAATTCATCATGCAGGAAGGGGAGGGGGAGAAGGGAGAGAAGGAAAATAATGTATAACACTAATAAAGTTTCTCCCCCCTCCTTCATTCCCAACCAATTTTTAGTAGGGGAGCCCAATCCAGAGGGGTTGTCAGCAGGGGGTGGGAAGGGAGATACACACCGGGAAGGACTCTGGTTACAGATGCACTCCAGTAAACAGAGACAAAGCCATCATCTGCTTCCCAGCCCCTCAGCACAGCTCACACTGCCAGCCCAGCTCTTGGCAGCTGCGCAGGAGCGAGTGTGCACCCACAGGGCTGGTGTCCCCCTGCTCTGGAGCTGGGGAGGACAGGCCGGGGCAGCACTGCTGGGGACAGGCAGAGGAGAGCCCAGGAACCCTCTCTGGAGGACAGCAAGGAGTCCCAGCACGTGCCTCACACCAGGGGCCCAACACCGAGTACCACCTCCCCTGCCAGTGATGCAAATGCAGCATCACCCCCTTTCTGTCCACCTTTGAAACTCTGAGGGCTTCTCCCTTCCCTGGATTTCTGGGCACAGTAAGCACCCGAAGCCAGCACTGGTTATTTTAGGTACATACAGCCTGGGTTTGATGTACTGTGTGCTGCTCTTCTCATCAGAGCTCAGCGACTTGTCAAGACTCCCCTCACATTGACAAACCACCACAGGGTTTCTTCAAGGACCCCTTTGACCTCAGAGCAGACTGAGTGCTCTCTGCCATTTCCAGTCCTTCCCCTGACACCTGAATTGCCCTGGCATGTACCTGAACACAGTACTGACCTCTGTGTAATGGACTTTCTGGGCCTCGTTTTAATTACACAACTATTCTTCCTACCAGTTTTTCGGCCAACTTTTGTAGAGATTCCTGGGTATTCAGCACCAGGTGAATGTGGAACCAGCATGAATATTCTCATATCAGTTCCTTAGAATAAAAGGCCATTTGAAACAGAAGAGCAATAGAAATTTATGCCCTGAATGTTTTTTTGTTACCCTAAATTTAATCTTGTGGATTGCTTGGACTCTACAGGTAAAATTCAAAAAGTGGCAATAAGTGGGTAAGAGATTTGTTTTTTCAGAATATTTCCTCTTCCAGAGCTATGACAACCCCACACCTTTCAGTAAACATCAAAGTTCTTCCCCTCCTCCATAGATAAAAATAGATGCCACTTAAACATGCAGCAACACAGGATTTTAGCCTCTACCGTGAGCATAAATATAGCAACAAATTAAGCAGAAACATCGAGTGAATAATGTTGACATCCCTGAAGGTGAAGTTGCTTCAGATTTAACTCTTACAGGCTGGTCTGTGACCAGGTGACAGGAGGACTTGGTTTAACCATCCCAAAGGATTTCCTCCAGGTTGCTGGTCCCATCTCTTGATGTTGGTTTTCCTCCCCCTTCCAGCTCCCCACACCAAAAAATGCCAGACTGAACTTTTCCTGGGGTTCATTACCACGAAAACACAGAACAAAACCCTGCTCAGGCTACAGGCACAGCAACAGAGAAATTACAAACAGCTCAAAAACATGGAGATGCTTAAAAATTACCAATCCATCAGTTGTCAGGAACTTAAAACACTAAACACATGTCTCAGCCACCTCACCTACTCCTAGATGTGCACAGACAACCACTTTATCCTCGTGTCCCCACGTGCTATGAACTGTAGGTAGCAGTTTATTAACCCTGCACTGCCAGATTCTGAACATAAGGCACAGCTCAGCACAAACAAAGCTAGAGAGGCCACCAGCCCATACGGAAGGTCCACAATTCTTCACTGAATTTAGGTCACATTCCCCCAGCTGTCACAATGTAATTTTAGAAGAGCTGCCACCATCAAGCCCTGCATAAACCCAAGCCAGGGATTGCTGTTTGAGCCAGACCTCCCAGTTCTCCCTCAGAGCTTTATCTCAGAAGGCACCCAACCCCAGACACTTCCCTCTCTGACCCCAGAAGCCTAGCACAAGTGTCTGGGGTAGCAAACAGCCAACATGACCATGGCTCTTACTCAGCTGTCCTCACCTTTTTCCTTTTCCCTCCTTCCAGGCAACAAGAGAACCCCCATCCCCACAGAGAAACCAGAGAGGACACACAGCCCTTGCACAGGCTCAGCCTTTCAGAGGGCACCACTCCCCAAACCCTGTACCTCTCCTGAAGATCCGTCCTTCCTGCAGCTCCTTCCCAGGGCAAACCAACCCCCTGTGCTCCAATAACTCCTTTATATGTCATCCCACTCCTTCCTCCACCTGGAAGGGCCAGGGACCAGCTCAGGTGTCCCCAGACCTGCCATCCTGGGGGAACTGGGAGCAGCTGCTGCAGGGTGGGTGTCTGCAGGAGCCTCAGCATCCCAGGTGAGCACAATCCCAGTGTGCCAGCCGGGCATGGCCAATTTAGGCAGCAGTGTCAGCGACAGGTTTCCTCAATAAAACCTTCTTTAGTTGCTATAGCCTTTACTCAAACCTTAACCTTCCTCCCTAATTGCCGTGAATGTAAATGACCTCTGGCGTGAGGTTTATTAGAATGGTAATTGAGCAGTGCATTTTTAATAATCACCTCCTGGATTTTCCACTTGATTTCCTGATTTGCTTTATATTTCCAGGAACACATATAAGGGTCTGAGAGTTCATCAGACTTTTTATATCAAGTCTGACCATGACCCTCACTGGTTCTTCGGGCCAGTGTCTCTCAAATGGTCAGGTACCACTAAGCTTTTGGGTTTCCAAAGGTTTCCAGGGATTGTGGCAGTGTGATATGACTCCCACATACTTCCTGTAGGATAGGGATAGCTGAATCCTCTTGGCAAACTAAGGCATTTTACTTTCTGTCTCAACATGGGCAGCTAAAGTGCAGATCCCATCCTGGTGGGAGGAGGGAATGCATCCAAACAGTGACATGGTGTAACTGGGAAGGAGCTCAGTATCGAAAGTTGGGCAACTTATTGCCCTGCAGAAAGCTGAGAGGAGAGAACACATCATGGAAACTGCTGGAGGAATTTAAATGCTTAAAGCACTGGAGAGAGAGTGGATCTCCAGGCTGTGTTGGACTGGGGTCCAGAAAGAAACTTTAAAGGCAAGAGAGGGAGATCCTCTCTCCATCCCAGTCCAAGCCATCCCCATCTCAGGTGAAGACGTATCCTGTTTTTTCAGGAAGATAAACAGACAACAAAATCCCATCTTTTTTAAAGATTATTCAGTTTAAATGGAGTGGTTTTATGTTATTGCTAATAAAGCACACCAATAATTAATAATGGTTATTTGTCTCCAAATCTTTCCCTTTTTTGTGTTATAAATGACATCAGTTTTCCACAGCTCACTAAATTGGTGGATGAGGAAGAGTCCAAAAGAAGAGCCATAATCCTCAAGGGGAAGAGCAAGCTGTTGTTCCAATCAAGATGTATCCTGACAAGTCAGGTTGGTGAAACCCATTAATTAGCACTTTTGGAAACAGTTGCAAAGTTAATTATTCTTCTTTGAGATGAAAGAAAGCTAATTTCTGGCATTTGCTTTGACAGTGACACGCGCTAACATTTTTAGAGCTGACATCCCTCAAGATAAATGATGCTCTGAAGTGTGCGTGCAAACATTTTGACTGGGAGCTACTGTGGGGAGCTGACAGCACTGGCACCTCTTACTGCAAATATTTTGCATCTGCTGGGGTTGTGATCAAAGTTTGGAGGCTGAGACGAGGGTGGGGAAACTTCATTTTCAGCTTCAGGGAGGGTGTGGGTGACTGGCTTTGGCTGGGAGGCGATAACATTGCACAGCAACACAATCTATTCTATCTAGATAACAGCAACAGGGAATGCAAAGCTTTCTAGCTAACTGTGCTGGCAAGAAGAAACCCATTTGTGTATTATGGAATTGCTCTGTTCAAGGATCATCTCCTCTCTGTGAGCTGGCAGCAGCAGATGAAGCAGACGATCTCCAAAAGGAAGATCTCGCTGTGATCAGGTCTCAGTGTCAGCTCGTGTGGACTCAAAAAGGCAAGATCTGGGATGTGGAAACTCAGTAAAACTCTTATGCCAAACCTCAGTGTCCTCACTGGGAAGAATATCAGTGTGGTTTGGGATTCAGTCCCAAAAGCCCTTTTGCAATTTTGGAAGCTGCCTTGATCACGTCCTGCATGTACAAGGGCACTGAGGGGAAGGGTTTATCTGCAGCTGAAGTTATTTAGGCCTCCTTTTGAGAATGCATTTTGATCCAGGATTGCACCAGACCTCCCACTCTGCTAAAACTCAAATATATGCCCGAAACCTGGCCTTCCCTTTGCAATTTTTAGGGAGTTACAGATCCTCCTTTTTTTCTCTCCAGCTCTTTATATCACTGGCGTGACTCCATGACTGATCCAGGCTGAATTGTAGGACTCTGCTTTTCCAGTTTCAGCCCTCATCTCTGAGAGTCTGAAGGATGGATGTGAGATGAGTGAGGACAACATGCCTAAAATACAGGAACTGCTTTACCCGGGAGCTTCAGTGCTGGGAGAACACGCTGCACCAGAGCTGCTATCTGCAGAATCCCAGTGTGACAAGCATGAGGGCTGAATAACTAATCTGAGAAGGTCAAAGTTTTCCTGGTGGGTTACAGAACATCCTGCTCCTCTGAGCTGTGCCTGGTTTGGGTTCACGGTGGGCTGGGCTGGCAGGGGAGGATGCTCTCCATTACATCTCCTCAAGGGTGCTCAGTTCAAAGCACTCGGGAGAAATCTCGCCCTAACGCACAACCCTTAACAAATTATGGGCCCAGTGCATCATCTGGGGGCCAAACCACCACCTCAGGAACCTGCTGCTCCTTTGATAAGATTCTTCAGAAATAATAAGTGCAGGCAGGTACATGAAGAAAGGAAATTGGTGGTACAAAAAGTATTTCATTTGCTTTTCAATTAGCACATGTGGAGGGGGAAAATGGAGCTAGGAAGGTGATCTAAAGGACTCCTTGGTTGGAATGCGACTCACACACCGCAGGGCGAGCAAGGGTGTGGAAACACCGGGCTCAGGGGGCTCGGTCCAGAGGGGGAGGCAAACACTGCCTGTTCCTTCAGGGAGCTAAAAAGAAAATGACAAGAGCTGGCACACGAGTCCCTGCAGACAAGGCTCGCCGTGCTGAGATGGTTCTGCCAGGGCAAGGCAGGAGGAAACAGAAAACCATAAGCCCAATTGCTGCGAGCGGCTCTGGCGCGGCTCGGGCAGGGAGGTGGCACTCCTGAGCCGAGCTCGTCCTCCCCGCTCCCCTCTGCCTGTTCCTCCGGCGTGCACAACACTTATTGCTGCACAAATTGCAGGGATTATTTTCTCTTAACTGCCAATGGTTTTAGAGACTGGAACTGGGGGGTAGTGCCTGGTAATTTAGTGCCAGAGGGGGGAGGTACCTGCATGGGAGGTGAACTTTTCCTGTGGGCACGCAGAGTTATGGCAGGAATATCGGCAAAGCGGGACATCACTTATCAGTTCCCCACTTTTCTGTGCTGTACTGGAAGGTTTAAGAGCTTTGGAGCATTTTTCAGTCAATGTAAGCAAGAAAAGATTTGTTCATTTATCAGCAAATCTACCCTATTCTGCCTCCTTTTGCAGCATTTGTGATAAAACCAGGGTTCACTTAATAGCTGCAGGAGGAAAGCTTTCACTCTGTATAGTGAAAAAAAAATCAAAGATTAAAACAATTATGACTGCTGCTGCGTTGAGTTATGCCCTGAAATTATTACTTTTAATCCCACTGTCTGATAATTTGCCCCATTTATTTAAGTATAATTTAAATCAGGATATTTATCAGCCTTGGATTAGGGTATTAGTGGTTGATTTATTTAGCAATGCATGTATTTATTTACATTTTAGCTTCCAAGTGAGTCATTCTTATGACTTTGCAGTCAAAGGTTAAACAGTTTGATCCATCCTGGGGCGAACACAAAATGTGGAATAAACAAGTACAGGGAAAGTGCAGCCCATGAAAAGCAGGATTGACTCTACACCCCTAACAGGCAACACTCATTCTGTGTTGCAAAACCAGTCTGTACAGTAATACAATTTTTGTACCCCCAGATAAGCAGATTACATATTGTAATTCTTGTGGTGGGGTGAGAAAAGAAAATATGCACGAAATTCAAGGGGAAAACCAAAGGTAGGAGGAGGAAATAAATGTTGCTGTGGTGGGAGACGCTTGAAAATGTGAAGCTGGGTCCAGAATATGGGAGGAAAATAAAGCCACCCCCAGATATATTGTGATTATTTATTTTCTCAGGCCTCTCAAGTCCATGTCCTGGTGTGTGGAGGACATTCCTGTAATTCTTTCACATGGTTTGGGCTGTGAGGAGCAGCGTTGGGCCAGCAGCAGTGAGTGCTGACAGGCAGCACGTGTTCGGCCACCTCTGTCCCCGCCACGATGCAGTGGGCACGGGGATGCCTCCCTCTTACATCAGCACATTTCAAACTGCTGCTCAGCTGCATGCTGTCCTCTTCCCCAAATTCTGTTTAACAGATGACAGAGCCCAATGAACCTTCCCCGTTAACGTGGGGCAGCTGGAGGGGGACACACAGCCGAGTGTGACACGGGGCAGTGGCTCCACGCTGTGACCAGCCCTGCTCTGCTGACCAGGGACCCTCACTTCAAGTGACAGAGCAGGGAGAGGGAAGTGGCATCCAAGGAACCACATTCCCACCGTGTTCTCCTCCATTTGGTGCTGTCCTGGGGAGCCTGGCTGTGCCTGGGGGCTTAGAGCTGGGGCACATCAAGGGGCAGAGGCCACAACTCAAGGGACTAAGTGTCAACTCTGCTGAACAACTGGAGGCCAGCCTGGATGAACTCGATGATCTCAGGGTTGTTTTCCAACCTAAATGATTCCATAACTCTGTGGTAGCACTGCTGTCCCCAAATCTTGGTGACAACCTGGCTCCTACAGCTTTTGGCTGCAGACTAGAGGTTTGGGAAAGTGGATGAGTGCTCTCCAGGAGAGGAATGGGAATCACACTGGAGCTGTTCAGGCAGGAATGGGGAACGAGACTCCTGAGCTGCTGCCTGGCACTGCTATATCATGATGATAATGGTTCCCTCTGGGAATACATCAAGGTCTATTTATCAATGTTTGCTGAGTGCTTTGGGATCCTTGAACAAGGTGTTCTGAGGGTTGTGATAAATGGCCTTCCTCACACTGGGCTGTGGTGGCAAACACATTCCTGTTCTGCAGTTCTAGAAATAAACCTCAATATTTTGTTAATCTGGAACAGATTTTATACTTTATATATACATATATTCCTCAATATAGTTCCAGTAATTAACCATTAGCTATTTTATGTATCTTTTTCTCTCTAATTTATTTCTAATTAACACAGATAAAGGACTGTGTTCATTATTAGTGCAGAGAGTTACTCATTTCTACTTGCGTAATTGCAGTCATGTCCTGGCTCTGACCTGGACCCTTCTCTGTTGGATAAAAGGTAAAGCACAGAGAAACAGAAGTCCCTCTCTCTGATCTCCTGTGCACAGAATCCAGTCCTTTGGAGGGATCATTTTTCTGTTACAATCACCTTACTGGCTTGTGCATGACTGAGCAGAACCCCTCGTTTTTGCACACACAGGATCCCGGAATGGTTTGGGTTGGAAGGGACCTTAAAGCTCATCCAGTTCCAGCCCCTTGCCATGGACAGGACACCCTCCACTAGCCTAGACGTGATGACTGCAGACTGTCCTCTCTTCTTACTGGAGATGTTGAAACCAGCCTGTGTGTGCCAGGAAAATGAGGATTCAGTGGAGCTGGCCCCTCCAGGTGTGTGTCAGCCCAGCTAGGCAGGTACAAGGATCAAGTCTGGCCCAGAAGGGATTGCAGATCTTTCTCCTGGGAAGGCTGTTTCAATCCCTTTAGCAGCCAGGTCAGTTGAGGCACAAGCCACTCTGCAGGGCTGAGCTCTGGGTGCTGATGGGGGGCAGCCAGGCAGCTCCGGGTCCTGCTGCCCCCTCAGACCCACAGCCAGGCTGGCTGTGCCAGGGGGAGAGGCCACGATTCCAAAAATTCCAAGCAGCAAAATTACCCAAGGAATCTGGAGAGGAGCAGGAGGGGGCCACATGCACCGTGCTGGGCTGGGAGCCCCACAGCAGCATCAACAGGGCCTGATTTCATCAGGATGCACCGAGGTGTACATCAGCAATAATCTCACCAGTGTGGAAGGGAAATCAGTAGCAGGCAACATCAGAATTGGCCTGTGGACTGACAGGCATCCCTCGCTTTTGGTCCTCTGCTAAAAGATCAGTTTGTATCATATAGCATCCCCTTTCACAAGGGAAAAAAGGAAAGGCCGCCCTGGTTTTCTTGAAGGGACTCAGAGATAAAGACTGATCACATTTCGCAGTAATTGGACCTTCATATCTATAATTGCATTGATTTCTCCTAAGTTTCAGGCATTGACTCTGGTGAGTGAGAGCATTGCAGCAGGGTATGGCTGCCAAGAACCCTTCTGCATTTGGGAGGTGTCAGGCTGGGAGGCTCACTGTAGTTTGGTAACTGGCATTGCAAATTGCTTTATGAACAGTTTAATGCATTTAAGAGGGTAATAATTTCAGATCCTACCATACAATTCGTTGCAGTGGTGCAGAAGCGTGTCTAAAAACTTCCAGGGTGAAGGGAGGTAGGGGAGGGAGGGGGAGAAGGAGGGAAAGCAAAGGGAGGGAGGCATTGCAAGGGGGTGGAAAACCTAATTGTTTTAATCATGCTTGATATTACACTGTGAAATTATAATTAACTTAAGAAGTCAGTCAAAACCAGTTAATAACTGTGGTGCAACGTGGCTGATTTGAAGTGGTACGTGGAGGGGAGGGGAGACGATGGTAGCAAAGCTGCTGGGCTTGACCCTCACAAACTGCAGCAGTGCCAGGGCCCCCAGGCAGTTCTGGGGCTCTGCTCAAGCAGGGACCAGCACACACATCACCAGCTAAGCTGGTATCACGAGTGCTTAGTCCCTGCAACACTCCTGATGATGGATTGGGAAGCACTCTCCGAAGGAGGATCATCAGCAAGCTTCCCAACAGATGGATAGGGGAAACTGAGGCACAGAGAGAGAAAATGCCTTGTGAAATGTCAGCAGACCACTTCCAGAGCCAGGGAAATGGATGGCAGCTGATGGGAGGAAGGATCAGGCCTGACCTTCAGCCTGTGCTTATGTGGCTCTGGAGATTACTCAGTTTGTTCTTTAAACATCCCTTTTCTTTTCCTCATCAGAGGGTAAATATTTTCCAGCGACTCCACTGCAGTCAGAAGAAATGCAGGCCTTAAAATGAGAGTGCACATATGGGCAAATTCCAGACTTCTTCACCCATGCAGCTGTATTAAAATATCTGGGAATGCAGACAAGTGGGAACAGTTAGAGCTGGGCAGCATTCATTACCCATATACTCTGTGCATATGGGTGTAACAAGGGTTAATGAGCAAGCAGGATGGGATAACAAGAGTGTCTTGATGGTATTAATATCCCAAAATACATATATAGATGTGGACAGTGCTGAACCCAACGGGTGCTGACAGTGATAAGGGCAGTGACGCTGCGACTGTTTACAAGGACCGTAGCAGAAATATTTGTCACAGGGAAGATGCATCCAGGGGAGCTGTGTGTGTGCCAGATATTCCTGCCACTGACTGCTGTAGCAGGGCAGCAGCACAGATATTTACAGTCTGGAGGATATATTGGGAGTGCTGGGTGGTGGCTAGATATCAGCAGGGACAGAAAAACAGGAGAGGAAGGAATTAGAGAGGAGTGTGGGAACAGGTCTGAAATCTTTCCTTAGGAGACGTGTGCTGAACGCCTGGAGCTGATTTGTGGTAGCTTTTACCACGTAGGTGCTGTGGAGGAGGGAGAGATGTTCTGAAATGGTAGCAGCACCCCAAGGTTTGGGTGTTTTCCACAGCCAGGTGAGGTGAAACACAGTGCCCAGGGAGCTGAGTGTGCTGTGAGTGCCACCATCCCCTCGGACCGTGGGCCTTGACCAGGGGGGGCATCAGAGCAGCACAGCTGGGCACAGCTGTACTGTGTCCTGGCAGCCCTGACAGCGAGGTTATCTGGAGGAGAAGGGGAGTTCAGGGCTATAACGTGCAAATATGTGCAGGTCAGCGCTCCTTTCCTTGGACTTTAACGCCTCTCTGTGAGGTGAGATGATTTGGGATGAGGCAGGGACAATTCCACGGCCAAGGCATCCACCCCTGATTTCAGCAGCTGCGGCTCCTGCTCTGGGGCACCCCTGGAGCAAAGGCATCTGCTGACACGGGGGAAGGACCTCAGGACTGTGTTAGGAATTCAGCTGTGCAGGCTCTGCCTCCCTGGAACATCTACAACATGCTTTGGCCTTGCTGCTGGAGAGGAGGTGGAGTGGATTGTTTTGTGTTATGCATTAATTATCACCTTTGGAAATATTACAAACTACAGCTAATCTACTAACTTAGAACATATCAACAACTGGAAACTTCCTTGGAAGACATCTGTCTGTCCACCTCCATCCTACGATTGCTTTGGTTAGGAACTACTGGTAGAAGGACCCAACTGAGATCAAAATCCTAAAAACATTAAAGAGTTTCTTCCCCTCCCTGTCTTTTTTTTTTTT